>VXBJ01006301.1:259024-315027 GCA_013400055.1 Nycticryphes semicollaris | reverse complement strand
CCCCCCATGTGTGATTATTTTCTTTGGTGTCTGGAAAAAAATAATAATAACATAGAGCTTTTCTGATGCAGATTACTGACACAAATCTAGGAAATTTTCACTCTTTGGATCACATGTCTTTGCTGGTTAAATTTCCCTGAAGCTTAAAAAGGATTTTACTAATGTGAAATTTCTAACAACACACCGAATCTGAGCACAGGATGATCTTTTGCTCCCAGTATCATTCCATATTAACTGATTCATTTCATAAGACACTTTGGTAATCACAGTCTCAGAGAGAGTACCCAGCTAGCCAGCACCAGCTTCTTCAAAAATCTTCTCACACTCTCTAGTACAAGTCTGTCTCTAGTAAGGCATAAAATAGTAATTCAGTGTAAATCACGTCTCTGTGTCATTTCAACTTGTATAAGGGATAATGTCAGCTTTGGTGATGTTGTAATTACAGATCATGGAAACATATTTTGAGTTCTTAAAAGCAACAATCAGAACCTTAAGAACTTTGAAACTTCTCCTGGGGCACATGTCACTTTGTAAGGTATATTTCAATTCTGAGAAGATTTGACAGATAATCAAATAAGCTGGACATTATGAAAGGTAGAATAAACCATTATTATAAATGGTTGCATTTTCTTTTTTATTTTTCCTCCTGTTCTTGCTGTAGCCAGTCTTTTAGTCAGCTGTTAAAAGTTTTAATCTTCCACAGGGATATATTTGAATATTTTTTCCCTAAGGAATATCACAATTATTGCACTAAAAGTCTTAATTTTATTAATGCTGAGTTGTCAGTGCCCTAAGGGCTTTATTCCACAGATATTTTATATTTTCATTTCTGACATTTGGGTTTATATGTTCAGATACAGTTTTGATTCTGCCTTGATTTGTAGGAGTCACTACTCTCTGAAATACATACAAGATATTATCAAAGGCATAGAAATACTTGGTGAAATAAATGTCAGCATCTCACTGACTTCAGAGAAAAAAGGATCAAGTAATTAAATGTTGTTTTGCATGGTTTCCAATAGGCTTTGGATCAGGCTTCATTTTCCTAGCTAGTACTTGCAGCTTTGCTGCTTCGGATACTGCTGACAAACGACTGTAAAACTAACCAACCGAGCTCAACAAAGCTGATAAGATTTCCTTCCTGCACTGCTGTGCTAACACCTTCCCTGAAAATGTACCCTGACTGCGGTCATACTTGCTTTCAGATTCGGACTTTGCAGACCAAAGTGAAAGCTAAATGTCAGCTGATAAAGAAATTTAAGTTAACACAGAGTCTTTCAAACCAAATGATTCCAGGCTGCATACAGCTGGTAAAGAGATTCTACTTTGTTGGGTGCTAAAACATCTGCATGAACCGGTAACTGTCAGCTGCTTAAAGGGTTTCACATTGCAAAATAGCCAGCTAGTTTTCTTCAGATTATATCAGGGGAAAAATATAGTAATCTGTTACAGAGATGCTGGGGAAATTTTCTGAAAAGAAAAAAAAAACCACCACCAAAAACAGCACAAAAGACTGTGCATTTAGCACACACAAGCGTGAAAATACTTCCTAGAATGTGACTGTCAGTGAAAAAAGGGAATCTTCTATAAATACATGCTTAATAAAAATTAGCCATTCTGTATGTGTTGTCAGCAAGAACGTGAGATTATTTCTTGTCTGTGGGAAACTTTCTGTCAGAGACAAAGATCACTTTCCTGATGCTTTGATGTTAGCATATTAAATCTCAGCAGAGACTTTATTTAATTAAATGTTATTTATGTTTTGTGGGTGTTACTGAACAAAGTCTTCCCTGAGCGTCATTAATGGAAGAATGACAGATAGTTTGAACCAGTGAGGACCATCATGATAAATCTGAATGCAGAGATAGTCTCTGGTGATATTTTAGGGAAATTACTGTTTCTCAAGACAGCTGAACACTCAGACGTACTTGCTCAGCTCAAGGATGAAACCACAACACTTCTAATTGCCATGCTTCCAGTTTCACAGATTCTCATTCTTCATTTTTAAGTTAAACACTTCTGGTTAGTCTATGCTATTGTAATTGTTAATAATGAATATGATTCCATATGCATGAGCAAACCCATGTTTGAAGTTTAATGCTAATTTTCTTTTTTTATTCTCAGGGAAGGAGGTACTTTCTTTGGCAAATCCAGAGTTTGCTTTGGGAGATCCTACTGACTGATCATTTATGCTGTATTTAGAGAAGAGATTACCTCACTTCCTATGCTTGGCTAGGAAGGAAGGCTACAAAGAAGATGTAGTCTTTTTTGAAATTATCTAACATAAATGTTTCTAACTTGCTCTATGGAGATAATAGAAAACAATCAGCAACTGCTGGGCATCAGTTTTGTCTGTTACACATTATTGTCTGTCTTGACAGCATAAAATAAATAAATTATATGTATTCAACCCCCCTTTGTTTAAAAAATAATGTTGCTAAGAAACATCAGTTAAACATGTCTAATGCCATTTGCAATCAGCTTTTGTATAAAAACATGAAACGTAGCCATGATGCACTTGGAAACTATTATGGTACAACTAAAATGCAAACCCGTGCCCTGGGCAAAGAAGAAATGTGAATTTTACTGTCATGTCATAATTAGGACTCTGGCCAATGTAAAATTACTACTTCTAAAGTTCCTTTCCATATTCTGGATTCTGTAGGAAATGTCAATTAATGTCACTGACATTTTTATACTCTGTTTTACTCTCTTCAAAGTAACATTGATATGGATTTCCAAATGATACTCAACACGAGTAGAATAACCAAGGTTCTCTAGAATCCCACAAAAATCATGCATGTTGTGGTTATATATAGTTGAACAAGAAAAGTGTTGACACACATTTAAAAATTTGGTTTACCTGTAGTTTTGTATTTCAACCTGATATATATGTGTTAAAAATATTTGCATATGTAAACTTTGTTCAAAGTTACTCAGTTATCATTGTTCAGGAGGTAAGTGGTTATCCTCAATGAAATATGCATGTTGACGTTTTTCACAATTATGCTTATTGGTAAGAAAGAAAATTATATCCTGTCTCCTACTTTTCACTGGCGTTAATCCTATGCTCATTTAAACCCATCACCAACTTTTCTTTTGACCTCACTCAACTACAAAAGCAAAAAAAGAAGACCAAGACATCTGTTAAAGGCAAAGATTCTGCAGTCCTCACCAGAGGCCAAACCATCAGCATAGCAACGCAACTGCTAAAGCTAAGGATAAAGATATATAAAGGCATCGATAGCTACCCATCATACAGACACAAACAAGGCTTTTTCCTAAACCTGGTGCCATAAAGTTCAAAGTTATATGTCTCCAATCACTACCTTGACACTAGGAAAATTGTCCTCAAAAGACTTGACTTCTTTCTGGAGAAAAATTACAACAGTGTTCTCAAACTGCTACTCAGGAATGTGTTCTTGAAAGTTTAATTGCTTTTTAACTACCTACTGCCACTTCAGTTTTTTATTTTACATCCAGCTACAGCAGCACTGAAGATTTCTCTCTTATCTGATCACAAAAAAAAAGCAGCTTATTCCCATTTCCACCCTTTCATCCCTGGTTTCTTAAATGGGGCCTAAAGCCATTTACCTCTTTAACCTTATGTGATAATTATGTTGTTCAAGCTTAGTCAACTTCAGTTTTCCCAGTTAAACTGGCCCCCTTCCAGCATTGTCAGTTTTCCATAAACCTATCGGGAAGAGCCCAGCCTTACGTAATGCCTCCGCTCCCAGAGGAGCTCAACATTCCTGCACAGATGCAGGCCATGTGCAGGCATCAGTGCTATGTAAACCCATCTGCCTAATTCAAAGGGGCTCGGGAGGACACAACCCTCTTCAAAACTGCTTATGAGGGGGAAGGCAAGTGCTTGTAGCCCACCTGGAAGAGCAAAAGAAGTTTTACAGCAAGCGTGTAACACTAAGACTACATGTGGAATAAGGCCATGGTCATTCTCCTCCCTGTCATAAGCTTTGGAGATTTCAAAGACTTTGCAGGTAATTCAACCCTACTGCCACCTCCCCCCGAGATGGCAGGCTCTGCAGCACCGATTTTCCTATCACCACTTGGCTATTGGCTTGGCTCTTGACAGAGAGGTGCTACCTCATGGATTGCCACCAGCTCCTGGGGTAACACTAAGGCTTGTTGAACAGCCTCCTTTCTGTTGCTTGGGTTTCTTACTTCATATGATCCCACTGGATCATTGTTCCTGACAACCTGTAAAATATTTTTATGAACTCTGTAATTTAGTATTTAAATGTGTCATGTTATCAATGTTAAACAAACAAGCACAGCCTAAAAAAAGACCTTTTCAGAGTTGCACGGTCTGCCAATAGCTTTCCATCTTTCTCTGTGACAGCATAAAAAAAGGGTATTCTTTAATTAAAATTAAAAGAAAAAAAAAAGGGTCCTGTGCATTTGCAAATTTGTCAACAGAGCAGTTGGCGTCCTCCCACCCCTTCCTGCCCATGCATACCCAGAGTCTGAAATATCAGATTTCAGCTGGTGAAGGAGGAGCCTGAACACACAGAGCAAAAACACTTTTGACTCTCTGGAATGGTAACAGCAGCACTTGGGGAGAAAACAAGGCCTGGGCACACAACAGCTGAAATAAAGATATCGAACAACTGCCACGTTCACAGAGGAAATCCTATTGAGCAGAAACTTAGCCCACCAGCCTGTACAATTGCTCCGTGTTGTCCACACAACTGGCATTTCTTTCAAGTGCCCTTCACAGGTTATTCAAAATTCATACATGAGATTGGCCTGTGAAGCTCAGCACAACTGAAAACTCTTCCTTTTGCCATTCAGCCTTCCCGATTTGAAAACACTTCTTTCTGCACATGAAATGCTTCTTTTAGCTACATTGCATCCTTGCAATTTCTTAAGGAGCAGCAATTATGCTGCTCTTCCAAGATAGGTATCTGGCATCACCCATTTACTAACATACTGTTTATCTATGTATAAGCTAAAGACTAAAATGTCTTCTCACTATTAAAAAAAGTCTATTTGAAATAACGTCACAGGAATCAAATGCTTTGTCTGTTAACAGTAGTTCAATACTTCCTGGTTATCTAGACATCACCGTCTAGCCTTTCACGGACACCCACACAGCCAAATATTTCTTGTCATATAGTAAACAAAAATTTATATATACATGGGTAATTCCTGCTAAAAGCCAATAAAATACAATCTCTGTCTAGCATACTGTTTTGGAGAATGGCTTACTGACAAACTACAGATAAAACTTGTTAAAACCATGTTAAAAAAAATATCCTGCATTTCAAGCAGTCTTCCATCTTTAATTAATTAATTGAATTAAATACCTGGTTTCCTTCATGAGCCCTGCCACTTCTCTGAAAACAACAGGGCAGCTATCAAGGCAGTTTATTTCAAAGTTTAAAAGTGCTTACTGTTCCTACACACTCAGGTCAGTAAGATAAAGATGTAAAGAAAGACTGTTAAGTCATAAAGCGTTTGGTTTTTTAAAGAAATAGAATTTTGCATTAAAAAATACTGGTCCCCACAACAGACAACATCTGTGCAGTCATGTATCAATAGAATCTGCTTTCTGAGTAATGAATTTCCCTCAGAACATTTTCTATTTATAAACTCCCTTAAGCCTTTTGCAGTATGTTTCCTGTTCAGACATACCACGTAATCACCAGAAAATGACTTAGCCAATCAGTCAAGGCAATTCCCAAACACGGAATTCAAAACTAGTGAGCAAATTATGGACATGCTCAAAACTTGACTGAGAAGTCAAAATACTGTTTAAACCGATTCTTTTTTTCTAGATGAGGAATATGTTAAAAATTGTTCACCTTGTCATTGGAAGCACTCAGGCACTTGTTCAGCAAGAATAAGAATATTTTACTAATTAATTTACTCTGAAATGTTTACTATTTCTTTAATTACTCTACCACAATATTATATTTCACAAGCAAACAAACAGGCTTATGACTGAGATTTGAAACGTGGATATTATTATGAAGAACGGCTTTGTCTTTTTAGCTTGCATAAAAAGCCATCTTGGAAACACAAACACATAACTGGCTAAAATTGTCGCATTCAACTTATTTATTTACTAACTCACTGCTAATTTTTCAGCTTTAGAATTACGAGAGAACTTGTGACATTTCCTATGCACAAAAATGAATGCTGTTCAAATATTCATCCATAAACATAATCCAGCATATTCATCTGCAAAAAAAAAAAAATCAGAGATGGAACTGGAATACAGAGCGCAAGCAGAAGCATTATCAAAAACTAAGAATGGAGTTTCATCCTAAAAACATTAACTGCTGCATAACTACTATCTGCATGATTCATCATGGAAACAACCACAGAATTTCTTCCACAGTGTACAGTAAAGGAAGAGCAGAAGAAAGAAGTATTTCCTTTTGTCCAGTTTTAAAAGCACCCATTTTCTGGCACTTCAGCCATTTAGCTTAAAGACAGCCACACCTAAACTGTTGTCCTGATCTGTGCACCAACAAACCCTCAAAATATTCCTACTGGAATATCCAAAGGGACACAATTTGCAAATAAATCACAAATCTGTAGCATTTTATAAATAGTACCACAGAAATAATAGTATTTTGCATTACAAAGGACAGATTTTTATCTTGAGGACTGTTTTGCAGTTGTGCATGTTGTGGCTTAAGGTAATAAACGCTCAAAGCACGAATCAACAGTCAGGCTGAGAATGAAACTGACGTATTTTCACATCTAGTCATACCTTTCATCCTCATAGTGTACCCACCAAACACTTGTCTCTATTATTTTCAATTGCAGTTAGGGAGAAGGAAGCTACAGAGAATACATCCAAGTAACATCATTTATCATCATTTATTTGAAACCTATCTTTTAGGTAACAGCTTCTTTTCTGTTATTGTTTCGGATACTTCTGAAATCTGAGGCAGTAAGAAATAACCACTTACAGTTTGAGACCTTGGTGTAGTAAGTACCAGAATATCCATGATTCACAGAAAAAAAAATTTCCTTATTTGATATTTATTTCCTTTTTTTTTTTGTTCCCCCAGAGGGAATAATCAGTCTTTCTCTAATCCCAGTGGTTTCTTTCAAGTAAACTTTTAAAAGAATTTGGAGGTGACAGAAGAACATGTTAAATATCTACACATGAGAGAGGGCTTTTGAAATTAAACCTGTTCCATATTAACTAAGTTAACTTCATATTAAGAGTCTTAATATGCCTTTTATGGGTATACCCATGGTATGGTAATATATGCTCCCATCCTGAACTGACCTGATTCCATGCCAAAAGTGGTTGGAAAAATAAGAATGCCATATCATCTGACAGACAATGTCATTCTGATAAATGTCTGAGGTCACATTCCAGTGCTATCATTGCTGGCCTTTCATCTGCAGAAGCTGTTCTCTTGCTTTCACAGCCAGCAGTACAGCAAAGTGACACAAAAGCAGCAGAAAAGCATACAAGGATAACTACCATAGAAACATCAGGGAAAAAATTCAAAATACTAGAATGTGTTCAGCTACAAATGCAGCTTCAAATGTGTTAACATATATTTCTACTCCAAGTATTGTCTACCTTTCTGCATCACTACAGGCTTACTGTGGGTTCAGTATGGAAAACTGAAAGAAGGTATGAACAATGAACCAGTGCTTGCAATAGTTTTGTGTATCTCAGTATCTGCAAAATGCCATGACTTCTCCCATCTCTGAATGGCATTTCAGGTTCCGCATTTCAAGTGATATTATTACGGTAATAACGAAGCTGCTTGTCAACACTAGAATTATAGACACGCTTTGCTAAGTCTTTGCTGTTAATGAGGAAAAACATAAGGTTCATAGGTAAGAAATGCCTACCTTCCCTCTTTTTTCTGAGCCAAGTTCCTTCTGCTGATCCTATAAGGGACAAGGTAACCTCAAATCCTTCTGAAAAATAAACATTTTTATAGCTCTACATTATGCATGTATTTACTGGAATAAATAGAAAAGAGAGATGGATTTACAATGTCATCACAAGTTTTCCTGCTGACCCAGGGAGAGTACATGTGGCCCTCGCCCTATAGCTGCAAGAAGCTTTGATTTAAAAATTTGTTTTAAAATAGATTTGGACAACTGCCTAAGTCTGAATGGCTGTTCCTGGGTTCTGCAACAGAGGGAAAAGGGGGAAAGAAAAAGGAAAGAAGAGGGAAAGAGGGAAGAAACTTGATTAAAAACTCCCCACCTAAACGTAATTATTAGGAAATAAGGATTTGATAATACATACAAGTCAGCCAAAGTATGATTAAACAGTTCAACAGTGTAAGTGAAATAAAATGTATACAGTACAGAACAAAAAGTAAACTAATACTGGGCAAAGGCCTCCATTTGAATTGTGTTCTTAAACAACTCCTTCACCCTCTTCTGCGAAGAACATCTTGCTTAGCTTCTCCTTTCCACATTTCCCCCTAATCTTATATGGAAAATTCAGAAGTGGATGCAAAGAGCAAACCAGCCAGTGTTCAGCTTGGTCACCTCTCATCCATATGTAATTCAGTGTATCTTTCCAGTGAGATTCCCGTGAGAGAATCTTAAGTTACTCTTTTTACCAAAACTGTACATTAACCACTCAAAGATTGGCTTATTTTAAAACCATCTTCTTTAATAAGCCCAGCTATATCCTGTGAGATATTGGACTACAATCAAGGCTGTAGACATATCATACACAACGTATTAAAAGTAGGAATCAAGAGGGATGCATGTCATCACAGGACGCAAAGCATCAGTAATAAAATAACAAGACTTGAAAGTTAAAAAGATTATAAAGGTCTGTTCTCAATACCCTGACCTAAGAAAATCTTTTAATAGTAGTGTCTGGAGAGGAAGTTTGGCAGGAATCATAGTAATTCAGTCCGCAGTAAACAACGGTATAGGCAAGTTTAAAAACATCTCAGGTGCTGACAGGGTCAAAGCCTATCACTCTTCTACAAATGGTAAAAAGAAAACATTCAAAAATGCTTGAAATACCATTCTCAAATGAGAAGATTCAAAAATAACACAACAATCTGAAGATTGCCAAGGCTTAGCAGAAAAAGATAGTGAAAAACTGCTCTGGATCATACATGGTAGCTATGCAAGGGATCAAAACCTGGTATCATGCATTTCTATGGCAGAGTTAGATCAATGAGAAAAAACAGTTTCATTCCCAGAGTTAAACTTGATTCTCAGACATTAAGTCCAGTTTTATACTGGCCCTAAGCCCATTTACCCTAGAACAAACAAATAGGACCCTAAAATAAAATAAGGGCAAAATCAGAACATAAAGCATGACAAATAACATTTGACTTTGGAAAGTTGCAGCAATATTTTGTCTTCTATGAAGAATTTAAACCTTCCAGTAACTTGCAGTTAATATTCTGAAAACTTTTTCCAAGTTAAGCTGTGCTCTTGTCCCCTTAACAGATTTTGTTTCCATACTTTCTTTATGCGGTGACCGAGTGGACTAGAAGTCACTACAGTTATTCACATGTGAGAAGACTATCCATCTGGTTGAGTATTATTCTTGTCCCAAACATGGCTGACCAATATGCCAGAATTGGTAACTTATATTGAACAAAATCCAGCTTGTGAAGAAAGCCGTTTGTAAAACAAACAAACAAACCAGCTGTGATTACATGAATGATAGGACAGATTTTTTTTTCCCTCTATGAAGCAACAGAACAAACCTGTGTCAGCTGGAGATCCTAAATTTAAACCTAGCAGCATCAGATTTCAGAAATGTACCAAACCCACCTATATCTCAATATTTATTTAGACTGTTGGATCTGTAGCTGCATTTGAAAGTAAGATGCTTATGGAGAGCAGATGTACTGAGTTTTAATCCCAGTTCCTGTCTGGGTGAACTTGGCTTCTTCTTCTCTAACCTTCAACAGGATGTGAAAGTATTTAGAAATGTGAGGAAGACCTTACTCATATGATTAGTGGGTTAAGAGGTACAGATTAATGATTGTAAAGTGCTTTGAAATCCTGAGATGAAAGGTATTATGCAAGAATGATGATTTTATTTCATTTAATATCAGTTTATTCATGATGGTGTCATGTAATAAGAAAGGAAGTATTCTTAAGCTTGGTGCTCAGACCTGGCAAGGGAACCTATATTCTGGCTGCAACAAATTTTCCATGTCCATGTGGCATAGCTACATCATAGCCCTCACCATTCTCACCACAAAACAGAAGTGATAATACTTTCCTTTTTTTTTTTTTTTTCCCTTCTAGTGTTCTTAAGCAAAACTAAAGCACACTTGTTACAGATGAAAAGCTGCCATATAGCACAGAGTAGCAGGACTATCATCATATTGGACATCATTTCTGTAGTCCTGACATAAATTGCAAACCAAGTGTTGTTGTTGTCTTTCGTATAAAGTGTTAGTCTAGCACGTTGCCTGCTTTTACTGGGCCTCCGGCCTTTCTGCTTCATCAGCAGATTTCTCACATGAAGAAAACAAGACTCACCACAGTATTTTTTGCTTGTTTTTGCCTAGTCTTCAGTCACCTTGTTCATATTTCAGTAATACTCCACAGACTATATCTCCTGGCAGCTGGTGAAAGAAAAAAGTGCCAAATCTCTCCTTGTGCCATTTCCCCAGTCCTACTTGCCACACCTGTGAAATAAAAGGAAGGCAGAGAAATAAAATTAAAGTATACAACTGGATGAAGGATAGGACCCCAGAATATTTATGGAACAGCAGTGGGAAAAGAGTTCTAATGTTTTCTTCCTTTACTTTTTACTAAAGCCTAATATATACAAGCTGCCAGAGTGCTATAAAGCATAATTCTGCTTCTACAATGCTGCCTTCTCTGAAGAAAGTCTTAGCCTCCTAGAGAGCTCTGGGCATGGCAGAGTTGCTGGGACAGGGCCATGGCAGCCTGCCTAACCCTTCCACATTGCTACAGCAGGTAACCCACTCATCTCAGACACACACTAGTAAAAACTACATGTTTCTCCATGACATAGCCTCACACATTATATAAGTAAATACATCTCTTTGTGTATAGCAGCACAGAGGAAATATTTACACTGCTAAACATTTGGATTATGAAAGCATAAATAAAGTGAAGGCTACCGGAGCCTCTGTAAACCATCAGACTTATGCTAGCCTAAGTATGGTGAGATACACTATATAATGTGCATCATTGTATTACATACTAGGGATGCATCAAGACTAGACTACTGAACTGTAATTTTAGGAAAACTGTATCTTCAGTAAGCACTGGCAGCATCTTAATCCCCTTAGTATGGCTCTGATACGCTGATTACCAAAATCTAGGGCAGTCCTCTGAAGTAGTTGGATCAGGCTCTAATACTCCTTTAGATCGTAATCCCGCAAAGATTTAACATTTACAAATAACTTTATCATGTGAGTCATTAAATGGGATGTTGGAAAATCAGGGTCAGAACTGGAACATTCAACATATTCCAGCTTTGGTTATATTTATCAAGGATATAATAGAAACAAGAAAAACGTTAGGGTGGCTTCTGATAGATACTCAATCTTGGGAATATGCAGCATTTGAGGCCTTATATATTAGCTTAAATTCACCCACAACTATTCAGTCCTATCGCCTTCAAAGGGTTTTAATCGTCATGCAAAGCTAAGTACATCTGCAAAAGACGAGCACTGGGTTGTAGCAGTCTTTCTTCTGACACAGATATTCTGCACTCTGCTGTGACCCATGACCTATTTAAATGCTTTCCCCCTCTATTTCTCATCCTCTATTTTTTTTTTTTTATTTTAACCTTCATCCTCCAAACCATCAAACAGGATACCTACCTGGATACCTCAGAGTACAAACACTGTGAGGCTTTTACCTGTAACAACAACATCCAAGGCAAGGTTAGAAATAGGAGAAATGAAAGAGAGAAACTACTCTTTAACAGCTAAGTAATGAGCGTTTATAGCCCTCGGATGAACTAGGCCCTTCCCATCTCAAAAATTTTGGCTGTGGATTTGGCCTCTTCTATGTAAACCACAGAAAGTTTAATTTGACGGAAAACAGTTGCATTTCTTGAACAAGATTTGTATGGTTTTGCAGGGGGGGGGGGAAGAAACTGAGCAGAAAAAGAGGTGTCCAAATGAAATTTGTTCTAAAACATCAGGCAGACTATAGATGTGTCAGGTGATAAGCATTTTCTTGGACACTGCTAGGTTTGATATTGGATAATTTAAAAAGACTATCTAGTTCTCCATGAGCATTTCTACCTGGAGATCTGCTACAGCCCTGTTGTGTTTAGTTTTGCGTTTGTCATTAGAAAACCTCTGCCCTGTTGCTTACAGATCTCTCACAGAGATAAAATCATATAATATTTTAGGAATAAACACTCTCAGAGAAATGAAAAGTGTTATGGAAATAAAAGAGGAGTAAAACAACTATGTGGACCTGTCGACTCATTTACCCAGTTTCTACATGAAGAAATCATGCCAGTTATTGCACATATTTTTACTTTTTCATTATGAAGAAAATGGGACCAGAGAAAAACTACCAGTGATTACTACTGGTTTTGTAGATCAGTGTACAATTATGATTCAGATACTATCAGAAGAAAAACTTGGCAAAATCAGACTATGAATGATAAATTCAGAAATTCTTGCCTATCTGAAAATTATGTAGAAGTATTCAAATAGTGAACAATATAAGTATTACTTGTGTAAGGGAACAATCTTTAGCATGTCACCAAAATCTAATTTTGTGCAGAATCTGCCCTTTATTTATAACATAAATTCATCTATATTATAAACACCTGTAAAATATTTTCAGTGGTAATAGAAACATTTGATATGAATGCTTATTTAGAAGTTGTAACTTCCTATTACCCTCTCTAGTCCATTTCTAACAGTTACAAAATGGGTCAACTCCTTTTTTTTAATAGGCTGTGATGATATGATGCCTGTAAAACTGAGGCTATGAAATGTAAATTATTTTCCATCAGCGTGTCTCTGCTATCAGAGAGCAGCTTCCACAGCAAATTCACAGCTAAATATGTCTTCTGTGCTTGTATATTAATTTCACCCCTGATAAACAAATAAAAGCCCCCCTCTATCATTACAGGATGTCTGCTGCAAAATTCAAGTTTTGAACAAAACTTTGCGTGAAAGCGATTTATTAAAAGCATTGATCTCAAGGTCTTGAAATGCTAAAAGAATCAGTCATTTCTAAATGACCTTGTTAGAGTTCATCAAGACCCCATATGTGCTTAAATCCCTGCAGATTGAAGGCCTATAGTAGTCTTTCCCCAATATTTTAAACAAGTTTCTAAAATTTAGTTTAGACAAAAAATCAAGGTACTAATTAAAGTAGCTTTCTATACTTTCTGACTGAAGAGTCAAAGGAGATGCTACCATCATTTACTAAAGAAAACACTGGGTTCATTGGACTAGGATATGAAAATTGGATGCTAATTTATTTGTTTCAAATAAAAGTGGCAGGGTAGACAAATAGGTTGCTTCTTCCAAACCACACAACAGCCTGTTAAGAAAAAAAATAACCAATCAAAAAAACAAACAAACAAACAAACAAAAAAAACCAAAAAAACCCAAAACAAACCAAAACAAACCAAACCAAAACAAAAAAACCCCAACATCCTGGAAGTTGGGGTTTTTTTACAGTTTTATATCTAATAAAAGATTTTATCTTAGAAAAATTTCTTTCTTGGAGAATCTTAGAAAAGATTCTTTCCAATCATGCCTTAAAATACAATGTTCAATGTAGGGGTTTCTCAGGAGCTAAAGGCCATACTCTTTAAGTAGCACAGATATTCCTGGTTTAGAAAAACTCATAAGCAGGAGATCATCTGACCAGCCCATAAAAACACATTCCATTTTGATAGTAATTGGCTAAATTATTGGTTACATTTCTGGATCTGCTGAAAACTACCATATGCCTAAGACAGTACAGTCTGTAAGCATAACTAAATAGTCATTAAATTCCTGGTCAGAAATTCTCCAGTACAGAAGCTCTGTTCTGCTGCTTATCTGCTAATAAACAACAAACAGCTGTGTATGAAATATCATCAGTACCAAGCATTCTGAAATCATGACTCAGGCCCCCCAATCAGAAGTTTTTTTCACAATAAATACGCTTTTAATTTGCTTTTCACATGCAAATGAGCAGATAATTAAGCACCTTTCTGCAACTACAAGAGCTTGATGTGTAAGCTTTTTTATGTTTATTTAAGAAAAAAAAATCCAGAAGCTGGTGCTCAACAAAACCCACCAAAAATCATGACGCTCATGATATTGTGAAATCTAGTGATGACACATACGGAAAAATGAAGCGATACATGACATTAAAAAAGCTACTTATTTAGTTTTGTCATGGCACGTCAAATAGACCCATCCAACAATTTTAGCACACGTGATAAAAGGGCTCTATTATCAAAAGGAATTAAAGTAAAAGACAGGCAGGCTAAAAAAGCAGAGTCCTGAGAGATCAAAAGGAAAAAGAACACAATTGCTTGCCTGCAGGAAAGGGAAAACCTCATTTAACTAAACACCCAAGGAGAAAAGGCAGCACATACATAGTTTAAGAAATTCCATCAATGGTACCATTTATCCTCTTGATTTCATCAAATGGCAAATGACTGTACATACACATAAGAACAGTCAGCTACATTCTGTTCTTAATTGTAGTCAGTGTCACGCAACTCAGGCATGAGCAACTAGAGCTTAAGCAGGGACTGCTTTTTTACCTCTCTGTGTTCAAACATGTTCATTGTTTATGTGGATGTAAAAGAAGGCAGAATTAGTCCCATATTTCCTGCTGCATCTCCAGCCCTTCTTGTGAGACAGATCCAAGGCACTGTGAAGACAAGAACAACTGATACCATAGGGATTTTAAACAGGCTCCCTGCTTCCCTGAAGAAATGCTGTAAACATACCCGTAACTGCTCAGCCAGAACTGACAGGGTGTAATCCAGCCCCGTCCTCACACGTAGCCTCCATTCACTACAGCAGGATTTCACAAGAGCAACTGGGGACAGAGTGCAGCTGTTGCGTTTCAAAACATCTGCAGAATGATTGGATATAATTCTTTGAAGAGGATTTAATTTTCTTAATGAGTCTGAGTAAATCATTAGCCTCCACAGTTGCAAGGGGAATACTTCAGGAGATTTCATGAGGTATACTTTAGCAGAGCAAAACAATATAGACAAAGTCATACACAAGGTCTCAGAACAGAGCGAGTTGTTGCTCTAATATTTCTACTGCACAGTGTATTTATAAAATACTGAACAAATCAATCACAGTGATAAATTTTACTGTACCAGAGACCATACATATTTTTTTCCTGACAATGCAATTAATATTCCTTCTCATATCATCACGATTTTACCACAAACATGCATACTGAAGTGCCTTCATCCTTGAGACCAAACTAAGGAATTATTTTGATAAATGGAAACATGGCAAAATGGAAATCTTAAGCAGATGCCTCTGGAGCCAGGTCCTTCCAAGTGTTCTCCCTAGCACAGAACACTTACTTGCTCTCTTTAGTGATGAGAGATCTGAGTATTATGCTCTAGAAAACAACTGTCACAGTGCCATGGATGAATTGCATTGATCACGAGTCCACCAGTTTTGCAGCCCAAGTGAAGGAAGCATGATTCGTGCTGTTCTCCACGTGCCTCTCTGCCTGACTCACCTTTCTGCTGCTTTCCCCGCCCCGACTGGTCATACTTGCACTCTGCCATCTGCTCAGCCTATCTCAGCAGAACCCACGCCTTGTGCAAGCAGCAGTCTGTTGCAATCTTTCAGTGGGAAGCAGGAGGCCCATGTGGACAGAGGGTACCCTCCAGATCATGGCAAAACACTTCCTAAAGTAATCACAGTGGGAAGCAGGAGGCCCATGAGGACAGAGGGTACCCTCCAGATCATGGCAAAACACTTCATAAAGTAACCATATCTATGAGCACTGTAAAAACTGGCTTTCCAGGGGTTTAGTCCTTATTGCCTCCCACCTGCCAGCAAAGCACTCGACCTTTTCAAATCAGCACTGACTTATGTGGCAGGCAGCCATAGGAAAGCTAGCACTTCAGGTTAGCACTCCCTTTCCCCTGCTTTAACCTTCATAATCAAATATCGTAAAGAATGAAAACAAACTGTGGCTGCTGTCATGGGCACCTTACATTTTCTGTTCTCACCAGCACATTTTATAGGTCACTGTTAGGCCAATGAAACCTAACACGGTGTCCCTTTACCACTTCTCCCTTGCCCCCCTTCTTAAATTTGAAAACAGGTATCTGCTTCCAAGTTAAATAGCTTTAAGTACTGAACCTCACAGAAAAAGAAGGTCACAAGCCGACTCATCAACAGCCATAATAAATGTGTTAAAAGATCCTGGACAAGACATCAGATCATAGAAGTTATATAAATGCCAGGTACAGAGATACTCACTACCCAAGAAAACAGGTGTATGTGTTCTTAAGGTTTACTATGATTTATGAAGTAAACATATTACTCCAGCCAAAACGTCCTGGGCCTGATTCTCCACTGCTTATCATCCATGCACATCTATATACATCTTCTATACACCATGCACAGACTAAGCTTTGAAATAAATCAGAGCAGAAGGGGGTATCCCTTTGTGTGAGGCAGAAACACACAACAGTCATTTTTAGAAGCTGATCTGCTGAGTTCACTGAGAAAGAGAAGGATTATTGTTAAAAAGAGGTGAAGAAACAATTGTAAAAATGCCTTTATCCAAACAATTTATATTCCAAGTATTCAAAATACAGGAAAAAATATCCTTTCCAGTTACTATTTGGCACCACCATCTGGATGCTCTAAGGAACTAAAATACAGATTTTTATTGCTTAAAGCTGGAAATACTGGCAAAATGATCTTGTGACTTATGGTTCAGTACACTATTTTGTCTTGCTGGTAAAGTGTAAATACCTGGTACCTTCTGCACAAGAGGATGACCCTGCTGTGTTGAGGAGTATTGTGTTCATTGTGTTGAGAAGCAGTCAAGTGAAATCTTGGAAATACCGAATGATGCTCATCTGTATGTTGTGTGCCTCTAGTGAGATCACAGAATCACAGAATATCAGGGATTGGAAGGGACCTTGCCCATCTTACCTGTCCTCTTGCCCCTGTGGGTGCAAATGCTGGTGCAGAAGGAACTTGGTCTCATTGCTCCCAGCCATATCAGCATGTTCTGGGCAAGTGGCAGAGCAATGTGTGTCAGGGCAGATGCTTCAGTGTCAAGAATATTTCGCTTGGGCAGATTGCTGTAGCTTGTTGCTGTTTCCTGCGGGGCTTGCATCTGAGCTAGCAGAGGGTGCTAACCATGACACAGGGGAAGCAAGGGAAAACGTTTTAGAAATCTAGACATCATCTCAAAGGATTTTTTTTTTTTTTTTGCAAAGACCATTCTAGTCCAGTTGGAGTCTATGACAAACTGGTACTTTGTTATTGTCATAAGTACTTGGCATGTATCACTCCTTAGGACGAGTACACAAGGTGAGCTAAGTAGGAGTAAACTGTATCATTCCATTTTGCCTGCTGGCAGAAAAATCCAAAAGGATTAAGTTGTGGGTAACAGAATACATTAGAAGTGTGTAACCTAAGTGATGCAAAAACATTACTTCTTAATACAGAGGAACACATATCAATCGCTCAGCAGGGTTCTGCCATCCTTATCCCTTTGCCAGGGATGATGAATGGCATGAAAGGAAATAAAAATGACCTCTTGTGGATTCAGAAAAGGTGTGGTGGTGGCAGGAGATTGTATCTCTACTCCCAGTCCTGGAGGCAAAACTCCTGTGTACAAACGTCCATTTTGTCTGAAACTGGATACTCCTCTCTACTTAAAGACATAGTAGCTCTGCTGCAAGCACAGGCAGGGAAGGGTGTGTAACTCCCAGCGATATGAAATGTTATGTCAGTGAGCTCAAAGGCATCATTCCCTTCCCCCAACAACTTTTGGGCTGAGCAGAGTTGCCCCCTAAAGCTTTTCAAAAAGCATTTTCCCTTCCCAGACTGGATTCCTGTGCGATGCATGGTGAAGGTACATAGTCCAGCCCTGAGGAAGCAGGTCAAGTGGCACAGTGACAAGGACTGAGGATAGAAAAGGATTAGAGAGGCTGAGTCAGTCATAGTAAGCAATGATTAACTTTGGGGTTCCTTGCTTTTGACTTTCAGACCATGTAAAATCATGGGACTACTTCAGTGTCAGTCAGCCTCATGTCTGGGCCCTTCCCTTCATAACAGGCTCCATGGACAAGACAGATCAAACCAGCAGAGTTAAAAAGCAAAAGCTGAAAATGAATAAAAGGTATTCACAACAGCTTCCGCTTAAATGGAAACATTGCTTTACCTATAAACAAATAAACTACAAAATTTGGCACATGAGGGGCCTAGGACTGGAATAGCAGGAATGTTGCAGATCAAGATTAATGTGCATTGGCAGAGCTACGCAGAGAAACATGTACAGCACCTGTCTCCACGGTGCCTGTCTTGAGCTAATGACGTTAATCTCCTGGTTTCATAACCATGATATTCAAACACATTTTAAAACAATACCTTGTAGATTGCAAAGTAAACTATTTTGAGGGAAAATTCGCTAAACATTAAAAACATGCATACCTGTAACAAGACACCTGAATAAGAAAGTAACAAATATCTGTAAATGTGTTCATAAAGGCTTTTACCTACTCTTATGAATATGTACCTGTGTGTAAAACTATATATGTCCTATACGTATTGATAATAGCATAAGCATTAAAAAGTGTGACAAGAGAGATGAGGACACTTTACAAACCCAATCACATGAGGTGCTGCATAGCTCCTCTCAAAAACCCTTCTCACTTTCTACCTTAAATAGCAGAATGTCCTGCAGCCTGGATTTAAGACAGAAATTCCTACCCTGGGTGAGCTGTTGGAGAATCTGAAGCTTTGCTTACAAATATCGTCAATAGGCATCTGATTCGTTAGATGCCATTATGCCATTCAACCATCCTTAAATAGCTGTTACACTATTTCAGCCACTAATCCTTTCTGAGAAAGACAAGTAAGAAGCATTAATTAGGTGACCATTACATGAGTACTATACTTTCTTTAGGACTGAATGTACTACAGGTTTTGCTGTGCTGTCTTCCTTCCTGAAATATTCATCACTAAGCCCTAACTCTATTAATGTCAAAACTCCCCACTAATTTTAGTAGGTCTAGGAATAAACTTTGTTTTTTCACCAGCTAAGAACAATTCCCTCAAAAAGACAGGGGAAAGAGTACATACAGGATTCTGTAGCCATGTCTCATGTCAGGATAATACTGTATTTTTACATTGCTCTTGCATGTTTTGACTTGAAGACAATAATGAATATTTACAAACATACCAGCTCTCACGTCCCACTGAATTTCTTCTCCTTATATAAAATATATTCTGACATAAGTAGTACGTCTAATTTTCGGAATGGTATATCAAGCCTGAAAAGTTTTCAGTGTCTTTCATTTCTTTTAACACTAATTTGGAAAATTCCTGGACAAACCATCAATGGTTTAGGCATAATGGACACAGTATACACTGTAATGAGAAAAGCAGAACAGTCTATCATTGAAAGACCATATTAAATATTGTACATATTTTTAGAATACCCATGTAAAATCTGAAATCATTTTACAGATAACAGGAGGTTTTAGTTTGCTGTTTTCTCTCAGGAAAACAACAGATACGGAACTGCTTTAAAAACAGTAGACAGGCAGTGTACTGGAACGCCAGAGGACTGTCCTCAGCTCAGTGACACCCACTAGAGGGGGATGTTTCCATAGGACACTCTTGGATGGCACCGGCCTCCCCAGCAGTGTTCATCCAGTGCGCCACGACTGTACCGGCACCAGCTCATAGTTATATTTCATATTCTCAAGTTTTGGATAGGATCAAAGCCAAAATATCAGAGCTTGTTATAAATATCAATTCAGAGCAGTAACATGCAGATCGGGACAGCCTGAGGAGATTTTCTCTTTAAAGAGTAACTGATCCAAATAAGTTTTTTACATTAGAAAGAAGAGATGCACATATGTGATATGTGTTGCACACACACAAACACACACACTTTCACACACAGATGTGTTTAAGAACCTAAACAGAGCACAGGTACTACCGCTTCTTATTTGCAGTAAGTCTTTAACAGTTAGGCAACTAGACCTGCGAGGGCACAGACTAGTTTTTCAATGGCCCTTATGTGTTTGGTATAAGTTAAACTCAGTTACAATTTAAAAAAAATAATTTCAGGTATGCTTGAAAATCAGACACTTTTATTTCATATATGTGTGTGCTTATCTGTCTGTGGTGTGCAAAAGACTGCACAATGAATGAGAGACATCTAGTGTACTAAACAATCGTCAAATATGGTAAAAAAGGCACCAGAATGCATTAATGCTGTTTGCTTTTTGTAATTTCAGTGGTCTGATTTTCCAGAATTCCTTAATGCAAGCTACAGAGATCAACTAACCACGGTGATTAAACAGCCACAAGAAGCATGGCTTTTCCTATCTGGTGCTTCTAGTTCTTGATAAGCAATATTCACCCCTAGTTTAAATCTTCCATGGCCCACTTTCCCCTGTGTGTGTTAAGCCGAGGCTGATTTGACAATGTTTAAAATCCTTTTCTGCAGCCCAGTTTTTTGTTCAGTGTGTAACAATCTGGTCAGTACTTCCTGTGTGACGGAGTCTACAAAGAATAAGGAGTTACAGAAATGTCAAGCTTTATGAAACCCTATTTTTTGTATAGGTGTTAACTTTAGAACTGGAAATACCCCTTATTTTCACCCTGTGTTGCACAGGTTTGGGGAGCTTGAGGGATCTGCTAGATCTGCTTGTTTCTGTTTGCAAGAACACTACATAGGCACAATTTGGAAAGATTTAGAATCATAGAATCATATAATGGGTTGGGTTGGAATGGACCTTAAAGATCATTGAATTCCAACCCCCCTGCCATGGGCAGGGACACCTCCCACTAGAGCAAGTTGCTTAAAGCTCTATCCAACCTGGCCTTGAACATTCCCAAGGACGAGGCATCCACAACTACTCTGGGCAACCATTTCTAGTGCCTCACCACCCTCACAGTAAAGAATTTTTTCCTAAGATCTAATCTAAACCTCCCCTCTTTCAGTTTAAAACTGTTACCCCTCCTGCTATCACTACACTTCCTGATAAAAAAGTCCATCCCCATCTTTTCTGTAGACCCCCTTTAGGCACTGGAAGGCTGCTATAAGGTCTCCAGGATGAACAACCCCAACTCTCTCAGCCTGTCTTCATAGCAGAGGTGCTCCAGCTTTCTCATCATCTTTGTGACCCTCATATGGATGCATTCCAACAGGTCCATGTCCTTCTTATTCTGGGGGCTCCAGAACTGGACACAGTAGTCCAGGTGGGGTCTCACCAGAGCAGAGTAGAGGGGTAGCATCACCTCACTTGATCTGCTGGTCACGCTTCTTTTGATGCCGCCTGGGTCACAGTTGGCTTTCTGGGCTGTGAATGCACGTTGCCAGCTCATGTTGAGCTTCTTACCCACCAACACCCCCATGTCCTTTTCCTCAGGGCTGCTCTCAATCCATTCTCCACCCAGTCTGTGTTTGTGCTTGGGATTTCTATGTTCTTTTATCATTTAATCTGTGCTCTCTCCACCTCTCAACCCATGTCATAGAGAAAATAACTGAAGAACTAGTTTGGAATTTTTTAAAAACACTTACAGTTAAAATGGTCATTCTGTGAACCACTGGGAAACCACATCTTACATGAACTCCACAGGTGCTATATGAACTTCATATACACCACAGCACAAAACAAATTCCAGAGGCCTAGGAAATCATCACACATACCTCTGAACTGAATCACTGTATAAATGTTATCTTTGTTAATTATTTGTTCTTTTACCCCTACAAACTGGATAAGAGCACAGGAACCCACACCTCACTGTCAACAGAACCACACTGCTCTTATTTTTTTTTATCTCACCCCTTTTCCATTGCAGTGATAACTGTGGATTTTTGCCAGCTGCAAGTAGTTCTTGGCTAGCATTTGAGAAATAACTCTGCTGGTGGCTGGGAAAAGTATGTAGGGATGATCCACCAGAAGAGATTAACTGCTTGGCCTCTGATATACATCTTTGACATAGCTAGTTTTCCTTTAAGTAGTTGATGCTACTCAGATTCTGTGAAGTCCCTTCCTTTCTCCTCCTCCTAATTTGTTTGTTCAGAAACATTTCAAATGGCAAATTAGAGGCATGCATTAAACTATTGTGTATAATATATGAAAAAAAAACCTTCCAGCCCCATTTCATTACTTACATAAACCATGAGTAAGGAAACCGACAGTTTATCCACAGCCTGCAGTTTTCCTGAAACAAACATTCAGTAATAAATGCAAGCTTAATTCTGAACAATTTTCCAGCATCAGCAATATAACCCAGTGGAACTGCCAGAAAGAGTTGTTCAAGACAAACTGTATCAAACGTTTATTATAAGGCAAAATGCTCTTTGTAAAATCATGTTTTCAGAGAAGTGTTTGCCCAGTTTCTTTTTTTGTCAGTGAACAGATACTTCTTCAAACTGTAACATCACATTAACTTAAAAAAATACTAGTGTATTCAAAGTGTTGTGGCAAACAACTTGTATCTCAGTTTCCGTACACCCCATTGCAAGTAAACAATTAACAATTCCATTTAAGAAGTTGTTCTTGATACTTACTTGTGTTGCATGTGCTTTAAAAAATGCCTAACTTCATTCATGTGCAATGTTGAGATCCTTTCTCAAGAATGTAGCAAAAGCCTTCCAAAAACAGAAATACCTCTGGTGAAAGCATGCTATGAAGTAGGTAGACAGTATTAGACATAGAATCATAGAATCATAGAATTGTCTAGGTTGGAACGGACTTTTGAGATCATCTAGTCCAACCATCAACCTAGCTCTGATAAAAAACCAAACTAAAACAGTGACCCATCACTAAACCACATCACTAAGCAGTATGTCAACCTGCCTTTTAAATACCTCCAGGGATGGTGACTCAACTGCTTCCCTGGGCAGCGCATTCCAATGCTTAATAACCCTTCCCATGTAAAAATTGTTCCTGATACCCAATCCAAACCTCCCCCTGGTGCAACTTGAAGCCATTTCCTCTTGTCCTATTGCCTGTAACTTCGGAGAAGAGACCAACCCCCACCTCTCTACAACTTCCTTTCAGTTGTAGAGAGCGAGAAGGTCTCCCCTCAGCCTCCTCCAAGGTGAACAACCCCAGTTGATACAGGCAAAGATGCCGTTGGCCTTCTTGGCCACCTGGGCACACTGCTGGCTCATGTTCAGTCAGCTGTCGGCCAACACCCCCAGGTCCTTTTCTGACAGGCAGCTCTCCAGCCACTCTTCCCCAAGCCAGTAGCAATGCATGGGGTTGTCGTGGCCCAAGTACAGAACCCGGCACTTGGCCTTATTGAACCTCATCCCGCTGGTTTCAGCCCATCAATCCAGCCTGTCCAGATGCCTCTGCAAAGCCTTTCTACACTCAAGCAGGTCAACACTTCCACCTACTTCAGTGTAATCTGCAAACTTACTGAAGGGGCACTCAGCCCCCTCTTCCAGATCATTGATAAAGATATTAAAGAGAACCGGCCCCAATAGCAAGCCCTGGGGGCACCACATGTGACTGGCTGCCAACTGGATTTAACTCCATTCACCACCACTCTCTTGGTCTGGTCAGTTTTTATCCCAGCGGAGAGTACTCCCATCCAAGCCATGGGCAGCCAGTTTCTCCAGGAGGATACTGTGGGAGACCCTATCAAAGGCCTTACTAAAGTCCAGGTAAACAACATCCACAGCCTTTCCCTCATCCACCAAGTTGGTCACTGTCATAGAAGCATATCAGGTTTGTTAAGCAGGACCTACTCCTCATGAACCCCTGCTGGCTGGGTTCTACTACAGATATTTTTTGTACTCTAAACCAAAATCACAGCCCAGCAGCTGTGACTGAAGGAAAGCCATGTTCATGGTTAGCACTATGGGTAAGGCAGGATGGCACTTACCAGGGACACAGTTCAGTAGTCTTTACATTAAAGCAATGATGAGTGTATGCATGGTGCAGACTCCCAAGTGCCATAGAGCCCTCTGAGAGATGCCCAGCATGAGGGAGCTCAGCCTTGCAGTTCAATGGAGGTTGCAGAATCCCATAGAATAAAAGTCACTTTTGTTTTCCAGTCCTAGAGAGCTGAAAAGAGAGTGATGTACAGGCAATTGAGAATCTAGACCAAACCAACATATGAAATTACAAAGAGACAACAGTAAATACAGTAATTTCTAATGAATTGGGTTTTAACTCTGTCATTTACAACAAAATATAAGTCACTAGAAAATGCTTTTGTTACTGCTCTGTTGTGTTCCACACTGCAATTACAACCCTCTCTTATCTTTTTATAAAAATGTTAACAGTATCATGGTTTATGTTGTTCAACAGCAATTTTCATTTTCACAGTTCCTTATCAAGCAACCACATCTTTATGCTTCCACAACATTCCCTCCACAGGGGGTGAAACAGTTTTAATCCAATAAAACGCAGAGCCTACAACAACCATTTTGACTGTCATTTAAAAGCCAACCTCACCAGCTGAATAGCTGTAGAGATACCGATCACATCAGATCAATCATACCCAGTTCTGACCCAGGCTTAGGTCCAGGAATGAGCTCAGTGTGCTTCACTAATCAGTCTTCAGCTCATCCCTCCTACCCTAATCAACTATTAATATGTTAGGGACCCGCTGACAAATGCCATCAGAGATCTCCCCTGGATGCATCCATAACATGATGCCAAGGAAATAAAAGCAGAAACTTGCACACGGGTATCAGGGTGGGCACAACACAGAAAGCTTTGAAAGCTGATGGTCTCTCCCTTACCCAATCTGGCTCAAAGGTTCTGGGCAGTGTGTTTGACTACAGGAAGCTAGGTGTGAACCAGAATAATTCAGAAATCATGTGAAATCTGGCCACTACCAGATTGCATGGCATTTCCTGAAAAAGGCTTTCAACAGCCCTGTCTGTACAAGGATTGTCTCCTAACCCCAAAACAGGACACACAAAACAAAGATCCTCCGCAACTGATACCCTATATAAGGGACAAGGATATAACCTGTAGCCTAATCGCAGAAAGACATTCAAAGGTACTGAAATAAAAAGTATGCTCTTGGAAGATTAACACGTTTCCAAATGCCAGAGAAGTCACATTACTAAAACACCAAAGGCCTTCATAGGTGAAAAGAATGTGATTTGAGTCACTGGCTCAGAAAATTATTCACTCATCCTGGGCAAACCCACAATGTACGAGTCCTTCATTGCACTGTCTCCATGTGGTTGTCTCACATCTGCTCTGCACCCGTTATCTCATCTCATTAGAGCATGATCTAGAAAGTTAGTGTGACTTTTTTTGCTGCAGGCTGACAACCACGTTGATTCATTAGTTATTTTAAAATATGACTAATAGTTGTATGTCTGTGTTTGAATCAGTCATTGATTGCCTGGCTCTGTCAGACACATCACAAATGTTCCCTTAGTTCCTCCAGGTTCTGACTTTGTTACTTTTCACAAATGGTAATTTCTTTTGTCCATTCATTCATTTTGGGCAAATTATAGGTGTTTCTTCCTCTCTCACATAAAACCATGTTAAAGTGGGCATTGTTAAAGCTTCTGAGAAGTGATGAATTTTAGTTGCAACCAACATATTCTCTTCTGTCAATAACTGCTCTCTTTCCACAACTTGTACTTTTAATTCCAGGTGTTCCCTACAGCTAGTGAACACATTGCTTTTCTGCAGGCCTTGTGATTTTGTTGTTTTTCTTTGTTTAAAACTTAGTCACTTCATCAATCTTATTTTATTCTTTCTGACAGCCTGTTTCTAGACAAGAAATTTGGTGATATAATGTAAACTTCTTCCAACTATTCTTCCTTTTCTTAGCTTTGCACAGTATAAGATCAGCAACAGGAATAGATCTTCAGGGCTTGCATCTTCCTGGCAAGTCATATTTTTCTAACTTTCAGACTAAGTGCAAAAGCTAAGTGCTTGTCAGTAACACTTTTTAACAGTCTGTGATCTTCAACTGTTGCTGTGCAGCCACACATCTACCAATAACATTTACGGCACCTGGCAACAATGGCAAATAGCTCCTCTGTTTGAGCTGCTTTCACGTCACCACTTCCCAGCTCCTTCCTGCTGCAGCGTTGCACCATCTGCTGTTAGTAAAGTATCTCCTTTTAGTGCTTATTTGTAGTTTCTGATGATCAGTTTTAACAGCATTTTATGGACAATGATAATCTTTGTGTTCTGGGAGGTCTTGTCCCGATTGCTTTCATGGTACCATTTGCTGTTTATTTTCTATATGCCACTCTTCTAATACATTTTACCTCTCCTTTGGGTCATTTGTGATGTGACTGTCACCTAGATTTTATTTTGGATGGTGTGATAGCTCCTGCTCCTAAAATGTGACCGCAAGAATTTATTTGTGCTCCACTTTACCACTCTGACTCACCTGCTTTTAAGAACTTGACAATAACTTGCAAAAGAAAGTACTTGCTCTCATTTTTTGCAGATCAGTCATTGCCACTGCTCCCAGATCCTTTCTGATTCTTAAATAACATAGGATTTGGGCCTCAACCAAAAGCAGAATCCTCCTCTGTATTGAAGTACACAGAAGTATTTGATTTTTTAAAAACCAAGGTGCTTATTAAAACCTTTCCATGTGAATGATACAGTCCCAGTTCTGCTATTTTAGTAGGTTTATGTTTTATTATGTAAACATTAAAAATTTAGTTTCAAAATCTACAAGAGATATCACAGTCCATTACTTTGAATTTTAAAATATCCTGAATTTAAGAGAAAACTCTTTAAAATTATTTGGTGTGCATAATAATTTTGTGTTAAAGATAAATAATAATAACACCCCAGTAGATTGCAGATAATGTGAATTTACAGAGGGATATGCAGTAATATTCTTTCAAATGATATTCCATATAGATTATGAACTTGGTCCTTTATATTTCAATAGGAATTAAAGTAACCACCCTGCCAGAAGAATATTGGGGGAAAAAAGCTAGAAAACAGCAGCTGAATACACATTCAAAACCACATGCTGGTTTGCATTCTTTTATCTTATCTCAGAAAGCACATCTCAAAGTATTCATGGGAGTGTTGCCAGCTCCTGCAATTATTTGCTGCTGGTTTTGTAAGTGGAGCCATTGATGCCAGAACTGATGCCTTCTCACAAACGTCACTTTTTAGTGGAATCTCCATCCTATGTCTCCTATGCTTGGGGATGAACAGCAATCGAAGTGCTGCAGGAGAGTCAGGGCAATGGGCAAGTGAAGGGTGCGGTAGGAGATGCACAGAGGGATATTGGGAGGGTGTCTCTCAAATTTTAATGGTCTGTGAGGGGGCTACAAGGGTCCAGCACCTTTTCCTTTCTCTGTCCCCTTACAGTGTCCTCAAATGTGAGAACTTGAGTTACTAGTGATCCTTTCTCATCAGAAAAAGAAAATTGCAAGAGAAATTGAGTGAACTGATTTCCATGGAGGAATCCTTATTCTGTTGGCTTCAACAACAACCTTGAAAAGCAGATGATGTGGGGAAGTAGTGTGCTCCAGTTAAGAAACATACTCATGAAAAAAAATATTTATAAACTCAAGTGAGACAAGATGAAAGGAGAACCATTTTTTCTTAATGAAATACATTTCTTTGTTCTGAATCATTTAATGGCTTTTTCTTGTTTACTTTAAGAAGGAACATATGCAAGTTAAATATCAGTGTATTAACGACTTTGTACTCGCACTAGTGCCTTTGAAGATACACAGTCAACTGAGAACATTGGCTAGTCCTAGTCTGAGCAGATGGATTAGTGCATCTTTAATTTATGAATTTTAAAAGTCAGGTATTTCCAAACGAAGGTTTCGTAGGGTTTTTTTTAGCCTCAGGGAAGCAGCCAGCTGTGAATGGGTAACCTTTATTGTGGGATTTCTGTTCAATTCTATTTAATACACAAACTTACTCACCATAACAACCGCTAAAACCTGTGTGGCATGAAACAGGATAAAAAAAAAAGAAAAGAAAAGGCAGCAATACCCATCCTTGAAGGAATACTAACTTAAGCAGACTTCAGTTCCATAATGGAAAGATGTACAAAATGCCGTAACTTAGAATGCAGACTATTTTAAAACCAGAAATATTGGAGCCATTCCTCTTACATAGATATAAATAAATATAAATCTACTAATATCTGTGAAAGTATAATGCCTAGTTTTAGCTTAAATTCTTTTCTGGTTTTTGTGAAATAAATAAATCATAATGCTCTGTTATGATAGATACACAGGCACAGGCGAGAATATATTTATAAGATATATTCAGAATAGGAAATGGAAAATCACAATATAGGAATAACTGAATTTCTCATAAAGTTTTATCACAGCATTTACATTTTTCTGTTATTTTGAAACAACAATGACATTAAACTAAGTTTATACTAAGTACTAAACCAGCAAAATGGAATGATGCTTACTTATCACACACTATTTAGAGAGAGTAGAAATGTGGTAGAGAAAGGCTATATACATTACAGAAAACAAATTACCTTGTTAGGTCTTAATCAATTATACCTGATATTTTGATGATGCTTTAAGATACTGTTTTGTGTTTCTCCTCACTTCGTAAGTGTTTAAAATATGTGGCTAAACACCATATAGCATAACATTGACATAGCTTCATTAAATCTACAGATAGGAAGACTGGACTGTTTGTATGATTAAGCAGATCCTTAGACAATCTAATGGCTATTGAGTCACCTATGAAATTGTTGCTGCCAAGTTGTGAACTTCATGTGTATTTTGTTATTGCTTATTTACTTACCATTTTGAGAAAGACTTGAGGAATAAACAGTTGTGTGACCTTTCGGGGATTTCTTGAATGCCTAGAATATGCAAAGGTCAAAGTGGATGGCTGATACATGTTTCCTAACACAACTATTATCTTTGCAGCTTTTGGTAGGAGCAAGTGCAATTTATAGCACAAAAGAGGAGAAAACTGGCCAGTGTATGACACACGGTCTTGGTCAAGGGATGAAAAAATGTTTAACCTCATTCACAACCAAAGTACTATTAAACATTACCTTCACTATGTTCTGTTGAAAAAAGAGGCAAGCAAACAATTTTTCCTCAAATGAAATGGCTCCTTTTTTTGTATTAAATGTAGGATAAAAGTTCTTTCTTCTTCTATGTCTTTATTCCATGCAAGCATATTTCTATTTTCATTCCTCTTTAAACTAGCTTTGAGTTTCCCTTCCCAGCAGCTCTTTGCCCATTTCATGATCCTTTTGTCCTAACTCTAATATATGTGTATTATGTTTGCCTATAGTACAATTTCAAGAAGCAGAGTAGAAGAACTGAAGCTAGGAGATGAAGTCTGTAACAAGACTTAGGTCATACCTAACTTAACATTACAAAGTGCTGAAGATAACTGGGCTGGTCACCAAGTAACATCATGGAATAGACAAAAACATTTGACTCTAGCACAGCTTCTCCCTACACATACCACCTCTAAGCAGAAGGGGACCTGTTTCCCTCTGCTACCCAGGCAATACAATTCAATGGTGGCCTGGAAGGATCCCGTCTGATCGTAAGAGAACATCTTAATATTTGATACCCAATATTCTTGCTTTTTGGAACTGGTGTCAACAAAGCTATCAACTGTCTATCTACTACAAACTGAGTGGAGACACTGATCAGTTTCTTATGAACCGCTAAACTTTCAACCATTACATACTGACCTGAAATACACTCTGAAAAAGAGCAGAAAACAGAGGTCCTGTATTTTAGAGAGAGTAGAAATGTGCACAAAGTCTTAAAAACATGAAATACTATTATATTCCTCATGAGAGTGTTTGTAGCTATGGACTGTCAGTTGACACTCTCCCCAGACCCCAACAAAAACTTATGTACACACGTCCATAAAAAGAATTTACATTTGCATTTATCAGAGAATATTGTACTTCTTGTACAGTTAGAATAATAAGACATGCAGAAGTTTTAAAGTATAATTTGATTGTATAGATCATAGAATCATTTAAGTTGGAAAAGACCTTTAAGATCATTGAGTTCAACCGTAAATCTAACACTGCCAACTCCACCACTAAACCATATCTCTAAATGCCACATCTACACATCTGAATGCACATAGACAATTACATTTGAGCAGTAAAAATATTTCTATCCATTGTCATGAACTTATGCATTAGAAATATTTCTATTTCTATTAGAAATACTTTCTTAGAACTTTCAGAACCTTATTGCCATAGGACATTATTTTTAATTGGAGCCATGGCATTGAGTGGCATTTAAAGTGTCTAGGACATGTAGTAGAATACAGCCATTTGCCTATGTACATAATTTGCCCTTTAAGTCAGAGCAATTTCAATATGCTGTATTACCATGGTCTGGAAAGCAGATACAGTTGAGAGGTTCCATCTGGTTTCTTCTTGTCAGAAAGCTAATACCATCTGGTAGGTGACTCACTGCTCCATCCGCTCAGGTCATGAGTAACTGAGACAGTGCAAGACACATTAAAAAATAGGCATTCTTAATTAGCTAGGCCTTCACCAGTTAAAGCCTGGAGTACTTCAAAAGGAAAATACAGTCCACAAAGCAATAAAAATGAGATCAAAGCATGTTCATATTTCAAATGCACAGCTGTTACTTTACTAAATAATGTACCATTAAAACTGAACAATATTTGTATTTGCATAATTCTGTTATTCCTGAGTAAAGTACAGCTGCCACATGTTTGAAGACTTGCAAGTATTTACTGTGTGCTGATAGGTCAATATTTCATAAGTCCTTGTCATACGATAACTTACCTTCTAGAAAAGGCCAGAAGGAGATAATAGAGCTTCACTCTAAACTCTGGAGCTGTGAAGAAAAAAACTGATACAAGACCCTTTCTTCTTTAAGAAAATAAGATTAAGTAAATGACAAATCTCTTCAATCTGTTCATTAAAGGCCCACAAGGTGTTCACCTACACCTGAATGTTACTCTGATTCTCACAAAGTGCAAAGATAAATACAGTTTTGTTCAGAATCAAATTATGTGTGATACTCTTGCACTTTTTAAACAATGTCTTATTGTCTTGCTACTTTGAGATTTAATAAACTTTTAGAGCACGTTAAACTAGAATGAGGCACAGTTATTCCCAAAAGGTATTGGGAATTTTTCAGGACCCATAATTCCAGGTAAAATTCTATTTATATTCTTCTCATTGCAGTACGGTTTCTCCCAAACATGTTAGCATTTCAGTGTCCTTAGCACATATTTACTCAAGCAAGACCTGACAAAACTATGATCTTTAAATCATTCTGCTCTAATTGTTTTGAAATCGCTAATTCTTTCCTAAAGCTCCTAGATCTCAAATTGATCTTAAAAATTTTATATATGTTTAACTTATAAAAATAGTCACAAAGTTAAACACTGAGCTAACCCGGCAAAATAAATCTGTGTGTTTTTATACTCACAGCTATTCAGTCCTGACATTTGGAAGTTTCCATACTGTAAAACCTCATGTGAGTAGAAAAATAGTTTTACTACAACTCAGAGCATTGTAAATCCAAGCAGTCTGATAAGACAAATTACCTGTAAAAAGAGTAGACAATTAATACTGTTTTCACAGTTTGATCTGTCTGGATATTGTCTCTCCCAGGGAAAACCTGTAACTGATACTGTACTAATAAAGCAATCAGTTTCACTCAAGGATTAAACTTACTGCTGTCATGCTAAGCAGTATTTTTCAAGTCTGTTTTATGAATATATAAATTGACTGTAGACCATAAGCATTTGGTTTGTCACTTGTCGTTATTCCACTTTGTCAGTTAGCTGCACTGATTTGCCCTTGGCTGCTGTCACACCTGGCCCTTCAAGTTGCTGCTAGCAGGAGCTCATTGGCACAACACAGTCTCCTGCAGGATGTCAGCTATGATCCTCCACTGACCACCCGTCAACAAACAGGCCAGTTTTTCTGCAAGTCTCATACCAAAATACCATCAAGGGCCACAAACGGGTACTTCGGTGTAGGGGGTCCTGCATACTTAGTGAGTCAGGGAAAGGAGCACTGCAGGGAGTAAGGGAAATGTGCTCTGCAGATGACAGGGTCAGCCCAGCAGCAGGGAGGTCCCTTGGCAGTATCAGCCCCAGCAACCTGTCTCCATCCGCACGGCACAGCCTCTGTGAGGAAATCCACATGAGCAGCCAAGACACAAATGAATTAAAATGGCAGAAACCGCACACTTCACTGATGTTAATTCCCTCTCTCAGCTCTGCTCTTCCTCTCTGATGCTTTCCTTTCCCCTTCAGCAGGGAGTTTAGGCTTTCAGTTTCTGGAATCTTTACCTGCTGGTGCTAGACTTTGTCTCTGTTGTACAGTTGTTTGATGTTGTTTATACTTAGATACTTCGGAAGGCTGCCTTTCTTCTCATATTATAAATCACACATTAGCCAGACATCTTGCTATTCTTTTTTCCTGCAGCAACCTAATTGATTGATTGTTCACAGTACAATTGTTGGAAAAGAAGAATAACTTACTAATTAATTGGTAAATGAACATGCAAAATAACAGATGCTTGAAACACAGAAAACAAAATATAATATACTGCCTTTAAATGAATAAACAATGTGTGGGAAAAAATATCAAACAGGCACAACTCCCTACCCTGCTGCTTTGAGGAACACAGTCTTTTGTCTCAAAACTCATCCAACCAGAAGGTAGTTTCTATTCTCCAGAATCACTGATTCAGATGATGTCTGCCTTTAACAAGAGTGCATTCACCGTGACGGGGGGCCATTTTTGCCTCATACCCACTTCAAGGGTCTTGTATTGAGGCTGACCTAAGTCTTACACATTCTTTTAATGCAGTATCTCTGGGGTATGCTTTTCCTAACTGTTGCCAGCTCAAATTATCCTAGCTTATTGTTCCTTTCTAAATTAACACGAAGAATGAATTATATCTTGACAAAAAGATCATATGTGGGTTTGGGTAATGTAGTTTTTTTGTGTAAGGCATGTGTTCAGAACGAGATGGTTTTTAGCTGTGTTGGTTTGTCCTAGAAAAGTATCAGCTCTCTGGGCTGCACCTTAGCTATGAAAATTTTTATAGTCCAAAACATATTCTCTCACATCTTTTACCTAACATAATAAACAAGACTTTGCACCAGTGCAACGTAAGAACATACAACATAGGACATAGTTAATCCTATGCTTTTAAACAGAAGCAGTATTTTCAATACAGACATGGATTTCTTCCTGCTGTAAAGATGAAGTAGAGAGAACCTGATTACAGGCTTCTGCTATATTAAATACAGATGAATTTTTATCTTTTGTTTTTTTTTTTTTTTTGTGGTTGTCTCTGTTGCTTTAATCACACATGATAAACATGGTAGAACAAATGACCAGAAGAGGTGATCAATACTAGCTATTTTCAGTACTATTGTGCACATAGCCATAAAGGTGTAATATTCTACTTGGGCATCCAGATTCTGCTGAAAGAAAAATAAACCAGTTACAGCTCTTATGTTAGTTGCATGCTTTGCTATGACTTAACTATCAATGAAAAAAGTACCCAGGTACTAGGAATATAGACTTGGGGATTTATAGTAAAGCAACCATATTAGAGTAAATGTGCACCCTCAAAATTTTCCATGTAGATAAATGCTTTTGCATAGGAACTCAGGAGTGAGCCAAGAAGGAAAATAACAGTTAATCAGTACAACCTGGAAGTTTTAGGTGTGCTATGACAATTTTTCCCTCTTAGTTTTCGATGTCCTTGTACTGAACAGGTCAAATGATACTGCGGGGAAAAGCCCCTAGCTCCAAGCGCTGGAAAGAACCTAATCATGCAGGAAATCATGTCCAGCTGCTAGCATGGCTCCGTGACCTACTGTTTATACCTGCCTTTCGGTAAGGTTAATGAGCTCAGGTACAACGCAGGGTCACTGTGAACTAGATCTGGGTTGTGTCTCAATCACTCAACACAGGAGCAAGGCAGGCCACCCCCATGCCCACAGCTGTCCTTGCAGACAGTTATGGGTGCAGGGGACTTCAGCAGCCCCAGGGCAATGTACAAATCTAAACAGGTGCTTTAAGCTGCTGCAGGTTGAACTTAGAAGACATCATTCGGCTCACCTGGCTGTAATCATAGTCAGTCTAAAGCCTTGTGTGCACAAAGAAATTATTACAAAGTAAACCAAGGTGACAGTGAAAAACTAGAAGAGTTATTCTGCACTGACTTCAGGTGCAGATTTTCCATTCTGGGAAGTGCACCCTCACCACTCAGCTCAATCCCCATCCAAAGAAAGCTCATTCAAAGGAGCTAGGAAAGATGAGTTCAAATCTGTGAAAACAGAGTAATTGTGATTGCTGTGTAAGCTTATTACACAGCACTTGTCCATATTGAAAGATGAACGTAGTCTTACTTCACTGCAATGATACTGAATAAAACATATGCTGCAGCATCTTGTTAAGTGGTCAAACAATGCATGACTTTATATCCTGTTAGCCCTGTCAATGTGAGGGTTGTTTTTCTTAAAACCACATTCATCAAAGGCAACATGGGAAGGTCTTGCTTGCAAGTCAGGGTTTATAACCGTGGGCCTCATCTCACGGGAAAAGAGAGAAACTTTATGTCTTTAGACCCACCTCTTCTAAAGTATTTAGGCAATTAACACTCACATATGTTTAGGTTGTTTGGAAAATTGGTTTGAGGCCCAAATTTACAAAGATATTACAAAGAACTATCTAGGTTCTAGTCAATTTCCTTGGGAGCCCGATGACTAAATACTTTTGGGTGTCTTTTTTTGAAAAAATGTTTCCATGGTGCCTGATCTAACCTTCAGCTACTCCTCAAAGCTAAGAAAACTAAAATTCTAGATGTTATTTAAGTGTCACCTGTACATTGTCAATATTATTAAGCTGACTTGAAGCAGTTGATGAATTGGAAACCTAACCATAAAACAGAGGTGGAAAAGAGAGGTATGTTGTCTAAATATTTCCCTGCCAGTACAGGATTATTTTGCATGCCATACTTCCTGCAACATGATGGAACATAGTTAAACTATTAATTCATTCCAGATAAGTCCTAACATTCTTTATTACTTAAATTGCGTAGCAGAAGAGGTCTACATTTAAAAAAAGCAAACTATTGTATCAGTAAACTAAAATTTATGGTGTTTCCAGAATTAAACCTTTTGTGGCATGGAACAGAAGTATGATGTGCTGTGTCTGGGAGACTGTCTGAGGGACAGAGGGCCTTCCCATCTCCACTACCCTTTGCTGCATTTCTGCTAGCGATCAGAGCTGTTTGAAGCTGCCTTAGGCTGCTGATAACACCGGATTTTATATTCGTAATTATTGTAAAAAAGCACTTACAAAAAATTTCAGGACTTCTGTAGTTTCTGCAAAATAAAATAGGATGCATAGGCTGGTTCCCTCTTGGCATGATGTTACCCCAGAGCAGCGAGCCAACTGCAGCAAAAACAGCCCATGAAATTCCTGGGGTTCAATATGAAGACGAAAAATAATGTGGAAATTGGGGATGATGCACACAGGTACAAAACAATGTCTGAATTTTTTTAGAAGAAAGTTTGAAAGAAAACAATCAGGGAGTGTGGGATGCTGACAAGCCAGATGGAGGACGTGCAGACCTCGGAGCTGAAAACATCTTTTGAAGGCTGTAGACTGGATAGTAAAATACATAAAGGAGGCACCTCCCACCATACTCTTCCCATTAAACCTGTGAAAAATAAAATCAACAGAAGGGTCCGAACTCCCACTGCTTCTTCCCCTCAGCATCTCTCCCTCCGCTTCTCCCAGTCTCTCTCCCCACCATCCTTCCGGACACCGTCCCCGGGGCGAGGCTTTTTTGTCCTGCCTTGCCTCTCTCAAGCCGGGGGCTGCGGGAGCCTGGGACGGCGCTGTGGGGCCGGCGGGGGGCTGCGGGGACCGGGCCAGCCCAAGTGGGCCGGCGGGAGGCTGCGGGGGCCGGGCCGGCGCTGCGGAGCCGCTTGCTCCCGCCCCACCTCCGCGCCTCCCGCCCGCACCCGTTGAGGGGCAGCGGCGGGAGCGGCAGCAGGAGGATGCAGCGGGGAGCGGGAGCGGGGCGGCGGCGGCGATGGCTGCTGCTGGCGGCCCTGATGGGGTTCCTGTGGGGCGCCGCGGCGGGGGACGGCGGCCGGCGGCGGGCGGCCAGCCTGGGAGAGATGCTGCGGGAGGTGGAGGCGCTCATGGAGGACACGCAGCACAAGCTGCGCAACGCCGTGCAGGAGGTGAGGGGGCGATGGGAGGGGGGAGACCCGGCGGGGCGGGAGGCCCCTTCTCCCCTCACAGTCCCCGGGCCGCACCTGCGGGCAGCGCCGTCGTGCGTTCCTGTCAGCCGCCTCCTCTCCGTGTCCCCTCGGAGGGGCCGAGCCGATGCGTGGGTAGAAATCCAGCCTCCCGCCCCCTCCCCGATGAGGAGTCGCTGCCCCGGGCAGCGGAGAGCGGGACAATCCCTTCAGCTCGGTGTCCGCCGCTGCCGCCCTCCTCAGGCGGGGGAGGCGGGACCGTGTGGGGGGTCCCGGCGCTGGTCTCTCCTCGGCCTCAGGCGCTATTTCTGCTCTACGTCGGGCTTTCCCGCCCCGCTTCTTGCATCGCCCCGGGCCACCTCGGCGTCCGGCGCGTTCCCACCACTCGGGGTTCGCCGTCTGTCTCTGTCTCTCTGTGTGTCAGCACCGGGGGCCGCCTTGGGAAGTCACCCTCTTGCAGCGATGCAGGCAGGTAGTGAGGTAAAATTGCAGGCAAATGGTCTGTCGAATCTTCAAGTGAGAAAATAACAGTGCATGGCAAGTGGAGGAGTGAAGAGAAGATGTATTTTACCGTTTTAATACTGCAGGATCTAAGACACAAGATTCACAGGTATAAGATACTCCTGAAAACCCTGTGGAGAAGCAGTTCTTTTTTGATGTAATTCCACATCTTGATCCCAGATTCTTTGCCCAGAATTGCACAGTGCCTGTTTCAAAGCCAGGATCTGAGACCAGACCCCAAGTCCTTGTCTGGTGTCAAGGACCTTATTCATCCATTCCCCTTACTTCTCACTTTTTCATTTTAAGAATCTTCCTTCCAAGTTACCTTTTCTTCTCATTCAAAAACACAGAGTCCAAAAAAAAACTTTTACTGAAAACCCACTGGGGAAGCAGACCTTTGTTTACTTTAATTAGATAATTTCTGAACTTTTACTGTCATCTGGACAGTTGCTGAAATCTGTCTCTATCATCTACTTCATTTAGACTGCAAGCCCCTTGATACAAGCCATTTTTTTTAAAGTATTCTTTACAATGCTGAAAATCTGCTTGGTTATAAATAAGGATACAATCAAGATTTCTGCCTGTTTTACTCTTCCTGTCGTCAGTTCTGGATTGAGGAATGGTCTGTATACAGCACAAAATGTGGATTGCCTGAGCTGTGTCTTCGCAGCTACACTTAGCTTCACATTAAAAAGGCTTGCAGCAGTCATTTAAAATAAACAGATGCACCAGAAACAGACATTTTGTCTTGGGGGGGAAAAAAAAAATCTGTTGTTCCGTCTGGATGAATTTATGGCCTCCTAGCTCTGTTACAGCAGTTGCAAATAACACACAACTTATTCAGAGTTTGTGCTGTTTACAAAGCTCATGCCCTTTCACTGAACTTGCTCTGTTTGCTGATGCAGCAAGCACTCCTTCTCTGTGTTGAGTCTTCATCTGGCAAAGAATTGAAATAGAGAATGAAATTCCGGGTGTGTTGTGGCCTAGATCTATAGGAGTGCTGTTGCCATCAAGGGGATTTGGTTGTATCTCTGTCCTGCCAGAATATTTTCTCTTTGTCAGATGGGGGCGCCTGTCTTAAGTGTGTAGTGATTTTCTGCATTCTGGGGAAAATAGAAAGCTGGGCTCTTGACCTGCAGATACCAAATTGTCACTAGTCTTCACACCTTTTTTCCTCTCAGTGTCTCACTTGGGCTTAAACAGACCAGAGCTCAAGGGTTTAGCTCTCCACTGCTTTTCTAGTCCACTAAAAGATGGACTTTCAAAGCTCAGTGAGCGTTCCCATACAGGGAGGTCTGTACTAACAGCATCACAAAATTAAACAGGGTGTTACTGAGGGCTGCACAAGAATTGTTACTTGTTCTCTTTTTGTGTAATTGTTGCTAATTTTCAGTTGGTTTATTTAAATATGGCAGATGGAAGCTGAAGAGGAAGGGGCAAAAAAACTGTCAGAAGTAAACTTTGAAAATTTACCTCCCAACTACCATAACGAGTCCAACAAGGAAACCAGAATTGGTAATAGAACTGTTAAGACTCATCAAGAAATTGACAAGGTATGAGCAAACATGTATAGCAAGCTACTGGTTCTTACACAACATTTTCTTCAAAAATAGGAAACATTTTGCACATTTTGGGGGCAAAATAAGATAATTTGGAGCATGAACTTTCCTGATGATAATTACTTTGCGGTTTCATTGTATCTTATTTGCTTGACTAATCACTGTGTAGGGACACATGGCATAAAAGGTTAATGTGAAATAATAATTTATTTTGAAAGAAGTGCCTGCTAAAAATAGAACACGGGTACAGCTATTGCATGCGTCATAAAGGAATGACCATCTCCCGTTCAGTTTGCTTCATTTCAGTGACATTTTAAACATAAGGCGGTACCCTTGTCATCTGCTTTTCGCTGTCAGATTAAGATTTTATATGATTGGCAGCAAAATGGGAAAAAAAGGAGGAGGGTGTGTGGGTTAATTATTGCAAAATGTAGGACTGAGACTAACAAAGGACTAATAAAAAATGTAGTTTGATATTTTGTTCTTTTGCTGTATCAGGTTACAGATAACAAAACTGGATCAACAGTTTTTTCTGAGACAGTTATTACATCTATCAATGATGGCGAAAACAAAAGAAATCATGTAAGTGAACACATTTTTTCCTTTTGAATATTAAACAAATATTTTGGGTTCATGACTCAGAAGAAGGTGATATAGTTTACCTAGAAAGTTTCTGAATGCTTTTAATCACAAAAAGTCATTAGGGGTAAGCAGTCAAAAATGTGGGGTTTTTTAAACATTAAGATGCTTCTATTTAACATATAATATATTAATATTATTGATACAATAATTAGTATTAATTATATCTATTGTAATACTATATTTCAAATTACATTATATTTTATTATGAATTGAAAGCAGAAATTCAGTGTTGTGATTAACTGAGGGTTGTCTGTCAAATGTAAATATTGTACTGAAATAGCAAAGATAGTTACACAGCCTTTTCCAGTGAGTGTGAATCAACCCTCGGTATAAGAGTGTATGTCCTCTTCGTGCTTTTGGATTTCATTAAAAAATTGCTTTATAGTCTTCTAACACTAGAAAACAAACCCCAAATTATTTGTCATGAGGATTCTGTGGAACAACATATGGCTGTATTTGCTTTCCAGCCTAACCCAGTGATGGACAGCTGGTTGTGAAATGTTACTTTGGGGAGGGAGAGAGGGGCAGGACAATAAATACACGTCCTCTCGGAAAATATGGTTGTATAAGGTTACTCAAAAGTGTTTAAAAGTTCAAGAATATTCTTTACTCGAATCTTGCATACAGAGCTACCTTTGCTAAACATCAGGAATCCCGTGAGAAATTCAGCATGTACCACTACTTAGAACAGCTGCTAGGTTTTCTTTGGTTAGTCCTACCAAGATGGACTTTTTGATGCTTTTACTAAGACAGGACTTGCCAGTGTTTCCTCTGCTGACTTTGGTTTGTGGTTTAATTTAGTTAAACATGCCCTGACTTTTTTTAGAGTAACTTTCTTCCAGTTCTTTCACAGAAGAAGCTCTTTAACTATTTCGTAAAATTTTAAAAAAAGAAAAAATCATAGTGGTCACTTCTATTTTTAATGGACATAAAATGTGAAATTAGTACATCTTTTCTGCTATCATACTCTAAGTGAGTTTTCCCTCTTTCAGCTTATATTTTTGTGCTGCTATTAAAGTTTGAGAACGGCAAGTATCAAAATAAAGTTGCTTGCCTATGCTATATCTGTCTTTTCTCTTTATTGTTTTGCAAAGTGGTAAGTCAAGGTACAAAATAAATTGCAATGGTCCTAACCTACAAATTGTTTTTATACAAAGTGTTATCATGTTCCACAATGCTTTTTAATAATGTGATATGTGTAATGAAGGCAATCCAAATGTTTTCACAAGCAAATATGATCATGATCTTCAAGCCCAGTGTAAAAAGGCAAATCTTTCAACCCTGGTGCTGGGACATGACACTGGTGGCTTCTTTGTGGTGTCTAATCATTCTTCACAGCTGTGAAAAATATTTCTAGGTTAGCTTTCTCCAGTGATCATACAAGGTTCCTTGTAAGCTTCATATATCAAGTGACATTATCTGCATTTTCTTGATGGGAAGGTTGCCTCACTTACCAAGACAATGCTGTATCCAGAGCCAATACCATTCTTAGTCTTCCAGCTAAGGAATTTCAGGGCTGAATACAAATTATTGTTAAATTTGATGGTGGTAGTACTTATTCAGTTATGAAGTAAACATCATCAGAACTGATCACATGAACTTCTAATCATTTAAGTCCTGGGGGTGCTTTCATCATCAACATCCTTACTGCAGCAGCTCCTGAAACAAAACTACATTTGTTGATGTTTATTTCCCCTCTCACTCTCATTTTGAACTTTCAGCATGCCCATGCTACAAACACTTTATTTAGAGGTTGCCAAGTTAGAGGAAAAGCAACCAACAGATGTATTGGGTTGTTATTTAAGGAGGGCAGGCAAAACCACACATATATTAATTTGACTAAGAGATGCCTAAGACATTCAGTAAATCCGAAAATATTTGAAAACTTTAGCCATTAAGGAGGACTATGAATTACTTAAGGTACTACCAAGGTAAAGAGTTATTGTAGGAGTAATGGCATGAGATTGAGAATTGGAAAATTTAAGTTACAGCAGAAAAACATGCTGCCAAGGGGAAATGTACTAAGTGGAAGAAAAATTTAGTCCAAATTAAAAAGCACTATTGCTTAGATCTGTAAACTTAAAGCAAAAGTATTGGGAAAATGAGTTGCAGAAGACTGCTGCACTGGCCCCTTGAGTCATTTTTATATACATAAATTTTCATGATTGAAATGTCATGAGACATTGTGGAACATCCCAGTCACTTTCCAGGCTGCGGGCTTCCCAGACCACGGGATGGTGGAAGTGTACATTCTTCTTTGCTGCCTATTTTAAATGTTAGCAACAAAGTAATACATGTGTTGCTTTGTTATTTTCCAGGCAGTTAAAATTGAAACCTTTTGACATCTTTTTGGAGATTATATTTTGGAGCTATAAGTATTGGCAGTTATTTGAAAAAGGCGATACTGACATTTTGTTCTGGGGATGGAGAATTTGGTAGCAGAGGCTGTAGGGAGCCAGCCATTGGGAACAGGACCTCTGTTCTGATGGCTACTGCCGTAGCCTTCAGATTGGTGCCTCTTTAGAGGAGCATTTTTGGTTTTATTTTCAATTTGCCAAGTAAAATAAATGGGCAGTAGCTATTCACACAAGCTCAACTTCTGTGCTTAGGGAAACTGAATACTGAAAGCTAAACCTGTTCCGTAGGTTTGGTTTGTAGGCTTATCTTATAAAAGTAAAGATTTCCTCAGCTCCTGCTCTTAAGGTACAAAATTGGATGGTAAAGCAAACATCCCAGCAAACTGCCTGCTCTGAAGTGTAAACTATGTAACTGGAACCCTACAACCCTCAGTTCTTATTTGTTCTCTGAACTGAGTTCAAAGCCACTGAAATCAATGAAGGTTTTTCCAGTGACAATTCTGGGCTTTGAGACATGAAGCAAAAGCCTCACAAGTGGGCAAAGATGTGTCTTGCAATGGGTCTGTGTTGTAACTCTAAATCTACATACTGGAGGGAATTAAATTTGGCAATGGAGAAGCAGCTTCAAGGAAAATAAGTTGCATCTGCTTTTTAAATCACAGTGCCTGTGCCACCCCTATGTCCTCCTGCAAAAAGGTATAAATACACACATATACAGAGTGCACATAAACACATGTAAGTATATGCACATACATATAATGCTGTTATACTAGTATAGAAATGTAAGGCATGATCTTCCCCACACACATGCTTTTCCCTCTCAGACAATATTTCTTCTTGGCTTTGCATCACAAAAGTATTCTCTTTAGACCTACTTGACGATATTTTGGTGACCAGAAGACTATCAGTATTTTAAGTCTCCAGAAAAGGAACTGGACTGCTTGCCATTTCTGGCAATGCAATCCAGTTCTTCAGAGGTGCTGCATTATTTGGAGGCGCCATTTACATTCCCAGACTAACAGTCACTTTCTCAGATGTCAGTGAGGGCTGACAGTCACCAGCGTAGATGTCAGGCTTTGATCCAACAGTCTTGTATCTTTAAAGAGGCCAAATACAGGCAAGAGGTAGCTGGATGTGCATGTTTTTTATGTCTGTGTAGGGGTTTATATCCACTTGCTCCTTGGTTTAAGGCTCAAATATTCTACAATTTACTTCTCTGGGGAATATTAGTTACTTGAAAGTTAATGGAGTAATTTCAGTAGTAAGCTCAAGTATAGAACCAGCAGTCATTATTACCATATGAAAATGAGAATGTTTTCTGGTTTGCTGACTAGTCCTGTTTCAGTTGTGATACATCACCTAATGAACGAAAAGCGTGAAAAATAAAAGGAAACAAAACTGGTGCTGGAAAGTTCAAAGCCGGTTTACTTAAAATTATTTTATATTGTCTGTATTAATGTGATAAAAATATCAGCTGCTTCTCTTTAGCAAGGTTGTGCCTAGTGGTTTTTTTCAAACTTTCATAGGAGTACATCTGGTTGCTTTCAATTCTCTTTCTTGAAAGAGATTTTTAAAGAAGCTTGTGTCTAGGGAGGGTGTACTGGGGAACTGGAAGAGCAGCATGCATTTCTCATTTGGCTGTGGCACTATAAAAAACTTTTGTTTCTTTTGTCTGTCCTTGATGATAGAGACTCTTGAGGACATGACTGCATCTTCTCATCAGTTACACAGTACAGGTCAAAGTAAGGAGAGGTGCCTTCAGCGTGATTCTGTGTAAGAGGCTTGCTCTTTCTCTGTGGAAGGGGTGTGTGTGCCTGTATGCACACATCTGTTTGACACCCACCTTCTGTAAATACAGCGGCTGGTTAGGAAGTAATTTCAAACACTCTCAGGCCCTTAGGAGAGAAGCCTTTATTTCCATGGTTAGGGGNTGTAAATACAGCGGCTGGTTAGGAGAGAGGCCCCATGATACCAGGCCTTTATTTCAATGGTTAGGGACTGCTGTTTGCATCCCTGCAACTTTGGGCAGGGAGAACTGCATTACTGTGATGATTTGGCAGGTTCTGGAAGTGGCTGTCAGTCTGGTCACTCTTTTATTTGTAGAAATAGAATGGTTAGCGTGCCCATTATAATGGCTTTATTTAAAACATTTTTAATCCTTTGCCTTTAGTCTCATAGTAAACAGAAATAAAATAGTAAAAGAACTAAACATTAATCCCTAGGGTTCTATTTCCCCCCTTTTCAAGAGAAAAATCTGTTTTAAATGTCTAAGCTGTAGCACTTCATAACCAAGCTTCCACTTCTGCCGATACCCAGAACCGCTACAGTAACCGCTTAATTACTATGTGAGTAACTTTTATATGATTTCACTAAGAATGTTCCCAGCCACATACACTGGAGTTGCTCTCTTTGCTCTTTCATACTGCTCCAGGAGGAGGAGTTCCTGCCAGTGCTGAAGAGAAAAGAAGCTTTTAAAATTGAGAAAGAAGCATTAATGGAATGGAAATTGCAATTTTTCCATCAGCAGCACTGCAGAAGAGCAGCTGGTGGCAGAAATTTGAACATGCAGTATCTTGGTGTTGACCTCTGCTCCCTTTGGCGTGCTAGTGTCTCAGGGAAAACACTTGTTTTGGGCACCCCAGTCCTACATTTGGTTCCAATTTTTTTGTTTCATTTTTCACAGAATTTTTAATCCCTGGTGACTTGCACTCAACCACCTTAAACTATCAATAGACATACTAAGTGCATTCCTGGGCTGAAATCCTGGTCCCTGTCTAGCCAAAAATCCCATAATATCTAAATCTGGTCGGTTTTGTATACTTCATAATTGAGTTCATTAGCACTCTTAGTTGGCTTTTCTGTGAACTGTCCGGCCTGTCCTGCTGCCATAATTTATTGCATGAATCTTCAAAGCCTTAGAATAGACCACTTCTTTTCAAAGTGCCCCGGCCTGTACTTCCTAGCTAATGCTCCGGGAGAGACGTAAGAGGTCTGAATGAACTGCCTCACTGTTTTTCAAGTTTGTGTACTATACAGTAACTTGAATAGATTATCACAGTTATGATGTAGGCTAAAGCTGTCTGGAAAAAAAATAAAATACATTAATAGCTTATAATGGCATGCAGTTTAAAAACTGAGCCATAGTTTCAGTAGCCCTTTGTAAGCCAAATACCTGCATGCTCTTGCACTCTCTTTTGCAAATTCAATTAATACTTGTTACGTAGTACATTTCAAGTGTTTCCAAGTTATAGCTTAGCTTTTAGAACAAAACACATCTTGTAGGCTAGGTCTCCAATCCATCTAAATCCCTGCAGGAAAACTAATGGGCTTTTTTTTTTTTTCCCTTTGATTCTTACCATACATGAAAATCTATTGCTTTTCACTAGCAAATCTGCCCTCAGTTCTTTCAGTCCCTTGCACGGCCTCCCCAAGGCAGTGTGGGGTGTGTGTTGCCCTTCGGATGTTTTTAAGTGTGCTGTCTGATGGTAGCAATCTGCTCATAGTCTACACTTACACCAGTGGAAAAGATACGGAGTAGCCATACAAAATGAGACTAGGCCTTGAGCTTTTGGAGCCCTGTTAGTGAAAGAATATTCTGATGACGATCCTGAGAAGCCTAAATACCTGTGTTTTCCTTTGAAAGAAGTACATCGACCCACTGGCTTGCTTTAGAGAGCCAGGGATCTTCAGCCTGACCGGGTTCAGGCATTCTGAACATTTTAATGAAACCCCGCTTTTTTTCCCCTTTTCAGTTTCAGTCTTGGCAGTGTAGAATATGGAGCTGTGGGGAAGATACAAATAACTTGTGAGGACAAGTGGCTTGTATTTGTTAGAATAGAAAATGAAGTGGTTAACAGTGCAAAGGGAAAGGGGATGTAGCCAAAGATGAGAAAAACTTTGCAATTAGTATTTTGAATAGCTCTTATTAATCTGGAATACTTTTAGGTTATGAATCATGTTGTAGAGAAAGGGTTGCCCCTTTCTTGTATGAAAGGTTTGATGGAGTGTGTGCACACCCCTGAGTATTCCTATCTAACTCTATAAGCAACAAATACTTCTTAGTGATGCAAAAGCTGTTAAGAGATTTAATTTAGCTCATGGATGATAGGATGGCCTTATTGTCAGCCACAGCGTACCTCTTAAGACTAAAGCTTTTACTGGTCATGTGATGTTTGCTGGACTGTAGCCAAAAAAAATCTGAATGTTATCCTCAATAAATGGAAAGACCTGACATATGGAGCTTGAAGAAAATGTGTCACCTCTGATCCTACATGAATAAAGTTGTCCAAGGAAGAAGGTGGGAAATGTCTGTAATTGCCAGCTGAGGTGGGTGTCATACAGCTCAGTGCCCACATCTTTATTTACTGAGCTTACTCCGTTCTGAGTTGGCTTGTTTTCTCAGAGAGAATGCTGTGTAAAAAATCACAGATCTGGAATGGGTAGCATGTATGAACATAAGATGGATTTGTAATACTATAGTGCTGCAGTCGCCATGATGTGGAGAAAAGTGAGACTGCAGTTTCCGTGGACTCAGATATCATGCTCAGTGACTAAACAAAGAAGGAGGTGTAAACAGCTGCTAGACCTTATCAGAGTGAAGAGAGGGAGGGTGCCTTTTGCTGTGAGGGAAGGCAAACCAGGCAGGTGTTTCGGCTAAAAACACAACAAGTAAAGGTCCGAGAACACAGATCGTTATTGCAATTTGTGGTCTTAAATGGTGGCTTGGATTTACAGGCAAAGGACTGATGCAACAGAAGGGGTTACTCCTAATTAAGGTGTCAAATCCTGCTCTGGTTTCTCTCAGCGGGAGTCTGAAGTAATTCAGATAACTTTAGTCAATTTATTTTGCTATTAACGAAAAAAAAAATCAAAAAGTCACTAGGATATCTTTTATATTTCCTATTGGTCTAGCTTAGTCTAAGGGGTTTTTTTTCTCTCAATTAAGGCAAACAAAACTGCAGTACTAATTGATATTCTGAAAGTAACATTCTTCATGAGTAATTCAGGTCTATGCATGCCAGTGTTTAGAATTATTTAAAAATTTACCAGATCTTTATGTGCTATAATGTATTTCTACTCCAGTTAAACTCCAAAGAAAAAGAATATTTTTATGCAAAATGAAGTTGGCTGAAGAACTGCCTCAGTGTTTTTATCTATTTGAACTTTTATTTAAGTAACTAAGTATTGAAGGGAGAAAGATTTTCTTGGAATAAATTTCTCCTCACCAAAAATAAGCTATTACTGTAATGCAATCACGGAGCCTAGAATTGATCCAATGTTCTAAGTGATTGTGTTAGTAAAATCATGACAGTTAACCAGTAAGTTTATCTCCAGAAGCCTTCAAAACAGACTTGGTTTCAGAGAGTCAGTGCCTACCCACTGCTTTGTCAATGCCCATCTGAAAGCCGTGCACCAGTTCTGGAGCTTACAGCATTCTTGTTGGTTGTGGAAATAAATCTTGAAGCTTTTCATCTGTGAGGAGGTACACACCGTATTCAGTTACCTGCTTCTTCCTTGTTTGTGTATGAGTTGGTTCAACTCTTCTGCAAACAAGGCGTGGTAAGGGAATAATGTAAATCAAAGAGCAGCTGTTTATCTTTTCCCCAGTTTTAGTTCAGCTTTCTCACTCATAACATACTGAATTTAGGGAACCAGGGCTGTCCAAATGTCTTCTACAGATCATGTCCAAGTTGAAGGAAGATGTAAAACCAAACCACGAATGCTTTTACTTTCTGCCTCTACTAGGTCTACCTATTTATCCTAAGAGAAATTAAATGGGTTTTTGTCTTCTCTGTAAGGTAAATGGTTTTTATCTTCTCACAGTCAGGAAAGTGAATCTTGTACGTGGGCTGGTGATGATTCTGTGATCTACTGATATCTGTGAAGTGATCATAGTATGGACTGTCTTTAGAGAGCAGAGCGTGTTTCCTCTGGACAGACCCATGTAGCAAAATTAATCACATGATAGGACAAGCTTTAAGGCAAAAGAGAAATTCTTTCCACTGGTTTTGGTTACATAGTTTAATCCATTGGCTCCAGCAGATACTTATTTGAGGGTTTAGCTGAAATGATGTTATTTAATTAAGCAGTAGGCTTTAGCTACAGTACTGGATAACAAGCATAAATATTTTATCTTTTTATTTTTTTTATTTACATCTGTCACAATCTTAGAATGATAGAGGTACAAAGGACACAGGTGAATGAAGTAAATCTGCAGCCGGTTTACATCTGTATTGTTGTATGTAAGGTGACAGAATGGTACCAATTCAGCAGGAGTGGGAGATTGGCCCAGTAACACGTAGTTCCATATATGACGAGCCTAAGTCTTCTCTAACATTTTTCCTGGAGGGGTAGATGAATCAAAATCAGTAGAATGCCATTGGTTTTACGCCAAGTAGGCAGAGATCTGTGATTGCTTGGCCTTCTGTGCAGTTTTTTATGCTCAGAAAGACATGTGAGATGCTACTAACCCAGCTCAATGGTGTTTTGGGTTACTATTTACTAAGGTAAACCATTGAAACCAAAGCAAAGCGGTTCAAAGTGCTCTGTTTCTGTTTAGTTCTGTTTCATCAAATACTCGGCAAATGTGAGAAAAAAAGCACTGCAGAATGGTGGCTTCAAGTGTATTCCCTTGAGAAATGCATTTCTATGTCAGCTGAGTAAGTCTCACTTTGTCCTTCCTCCCATCTGATTCAAAACCAGCATTTTGACATATTTTGTGGTGCTCACACTAACATCTCTATTGCTGGAATTTAAACCCCTTCTTTGTCCATCTACAGCTCATGGAAAATAAATTACTCCATTTCCTCTACAGTAACAGCAGTCTCCCATTCTGTCAACTCTGCTCGAGACAAAATCTGTTGTAGATTAATTCTTACCCATGTATTTCTGTTCTAGTAGTGTTATCTTTGGCTGACACCTTAAACACAGCAAATACGTCTGTTGAAACTGTAAGCTACCACAAAACAGTATTATGTAAGAACAAAGCACATAAGATTCAGGGTTTGAAGTAAGTTCTGTGAGGGGTAGGGGACAGGTTGGTGCCTTACTCTGTGTGCTACTCTTAATTTAGTGATTAAGATTAGGAAGCAGCTATTAAGTACTGAAATCCTGTTTTTGACTGCTTTTCTTTTTGCACAGCTGTTTCACATCCTTGCTGTGTACAACTACTCTGGATTGTTTTGCTTTTATAAATTTTCAAAATTTACATAGTTTGGTAGTGAATCATGGAAACTTTGTAGTTGCCAATTGTAGAGAGAAGAAACGCCTGCTTTAAAATTCAGCCCCTGGGCACACCATTGCACGAAAGCTGTACCTTTATGTGATTACTTACTACTTAGAAATAATCTAGAGCTTTGTAGCACAGTTTTGCAGTGTTTCTCTAACCGTTACTGTATCTCAAGACATTTAGAATAAAACCCAAGATCTTTTAGACTACAAGGTAGATGCGTTTCTCTATTACGACAATTAATTGCAAAATAATGAGGAAAACTTTGTTCTAAGCGTGCATCAGTATCTTGACCTTGTTTGATAATCTCATACTGTGTGAAAAATCTTTTCTTAACATGGAGCAATTAAAAATGGTACACATGGCTATTGGTTTGGGATCTCAGGTTCTCCAACTTGAGAATATTCCTTCTCTGTCTAATTACGGATATAGAAGATTATAGACTCTCTGTGTATGTATAAAAAAAGAAAAAAGAAAAAGGCCAGAGTGTATATTATGGCACCATGTTTCCAGAAGGCCTAAGAGAAGGTTTTGTTGTCAAAATTTCTGCCATCGTGCTTTTTCTATGGTACACCTGACAAACAGGAGAAAAGAAGGGAAATTTCATGTTAGAACCTGTCCTGTCTGCTCTAGGGCAAACATGTGGGATGAAATAAGGCTCCTGCTATTGCAGAAAGCCATTTCCATATATATATATATATTTGTGTATACATATATATATGGCTGTATACATATGTATATATATACATCTACACAGACCGTTGCTCCTGTCTTGCTTGAGTAGCTCTTAGTTTCCAGACTAAATTAATTACCGCTCAGATTGTAATTTGTGGGGTTTTTCTGATGAATCTGAACAGTTGTTCTAGTGTGCCTGCTCTGATACCATTGCAAATTAGATTGAAATAAGTACTTTGCACTATGTTTCCTACTCAACATCATTTGCAGAGGCTGTGGTCTTGCCAGGATCAGATTATTACGTTGCTTCCTGGGAAAAAGAGGGGGTGAGGGAAAATAATAAAGTGATTACTTCTGAAGAGTGACCTGCCATGAAATTGGTACATGACATACAGGGATTTTTGACCATGCGTGAACAGAACATGATGTGATAGAGCATCTAGGCAGCATTTTTCTCATTATCCTGAGACATTTGTCACGTTTATTTTTTGCTTTTGTGTGTAGTTTCTTCTTTCATTGAAATCTCAGTTCCTTGAAGCTGTGGATAACATGACATTTTATTTCTTTTTTGACCTGGCACATTAACTGCGTAAGAGCCTGATCAGTGACAGGATCACTGTATTTGAGGTGAGAATAAACAGACAGAAAGCAGTGGACTTCTTACACCAGTTTTGGTGGCTGGCAGTTTTTTGGGTGACTACAGCCTGCCTCAATTAATCCCCCAGGCTTTTTGGCAGCATATTAAAGCTAATGTAGCTATGCTGCTTTTGGCACCTAAAGCCAAGTTCAAGTGCCTCTGGGCCATCTTCAGTTATGTCAGGTAGACATTCTTGCATGCACTCATATTGCATCCTGTGGAGAGCCAGAAATGAAGTTTTTCCACTTAAAATGTTTCTGTTTTCTTGACAGGGGAAAATGAAATGGGTGAGATATTAGTTCCATGGAGAAGTTCAAGGCAAAACTGAGGGATTCAGTTTTATTATTTATTTATTATTATTTATTAGTTTTGAGCTCAAAAGTCACATTCCCGTTGAACAGCCACGCAAATAGCTGACTTTCCCACACAGCACTGGGATATGACAACTCACATGTCTGCTCTTTTTAGTATCTCTTTTTTTAACAGTAGTCCTTGTTTTTATGAGTGCTATGTACTTGGCAGAACAACAGTAAGACATTTGCTCTGCAGGAAAGTATTACAGAGATTTTGAGGTATTTCAAGGCAAATTAATTCATATCTCATTAAAGACAAATGCATTATGTACCCTGTCTAGACAACTAAGAGATTAGGAACTGGAATGCTACTGCAATTCAAACGACGGTAGTAGTTTCCATAAAATAATATTCCATTCTATGTAATTCTGTCATATTTCTAATACATGTAGTACATGTAGGATATAAAAGAGTTTTTATAGGGTTTTTTTCCTTACTACTCAGCAGTTTTTGCCATCTGCTGCAGTAATGGAGGCTGGCCTTATGTGAAATGACTTGTAGAATTTAAAACAAAACACAGAAATATAAACACAAGTAAACATTAACTCTTAAAAGTGCTGATGCTAAGAAATGTCTGTTTCAGTGTGAACAAGTGGTTTTGCTGGAGCACATTCAGACATTCAGACTTTCAGACATACAGCTATGTCTGAAATTATCATTGTCTCATAGAGTTGGGCGAGCTCTGAAACTGGGGAAGATCTGCAGCTACCATTCATGGAGGTTAACATTGAGTTTTATCTGAGCTACAGGTTTTTGAAAAGGAAATTCTTTATATCAGGAGCTTTTAAGAAACACGTAAAGGGGCTTTTTGTTCAGAGAAGCTCTTGAAATGTAGTTGTCTCAGTAGGGTGCATCACCAAGGTTGTTACTAAAATTAATTTTCTAACTGATGTACCAATTGTTTTTGTAGAATTGCTTGCTATGTTGTGTACCTGCTGGCCAAACTTCCTTACCTCTCTGAAATCAGTGAATTTTGCCTCTATACCTGATGGCTTATGAGGTTGAAATCTGTAGAGGATTTAGAATGATCACTTTGGAATGGCCGTTTTTTGCTTAGAACAGCACGGACAGGGCCAAGGGAAAAAAAAAAAAAAAAAAAAAAAAGAAGAAAGGTCTGCCTCTCCTTCAGCTGTTGGACAGTTTCAGAAGGTTGGGAGTCACAAACTGCATCTGGATCAAAATAAGGCAGCAAACTGGGCTGTACAGCTTGCACAAGGAGGGGAAAAGCAGTTCTCCTATTTGAATCTGAATACCTGTTCTCATGTCAGGAGCAGTCAATGACCCTGGGAGACAACTGCTGCTGAGTTTCTCCACTACAGCTGCCCCTGACCCACAGGGGCATTTTCTGTTCCATATACCCTGCTCACCCCCTGCAGTGTTTAGTGTCTGACTTTGGTAGATATATTTAGTCACCACTGAAAAGTTGTAAATAAGTCAGCAGCAGCACCTTCCTCTGCTTTCTTGGGTTCTAAGCTAAAGTGTAAAGAGCCCAGAAGGAAAGGAAAGCTCATTATGGACAGTCATTTGCCTGTCCCTGGCAAACGTTGCCTGAAGATATGAAGAGTGAAGAGAGAGTTTGGTCTAAAATTATCTTTGAAGAAGGACTTTTTGTGAATGTGGGAGGTAGGGTGAGTGTGAGTGGAGAGGGAATAGACAAATCAATTGTCAATTTTGAATTTAAAATCAGTGATTCCATTTTGAAAGTCAGATAATATCAGAAAAGACTTGAGCATATTTTCTAGTCTATGTTTAGGATGTTAACTAGGAAAGACAGGGAAAAAAAACCAAAGCAAAATGAGAATGATTGCAGTACTTTCTATATGACCAGTGAAACAAGAGTATTAAAAATACTACCATCATGAGGTTTAGAAACCAGATTAACATTGCAAATGAAAGTGGGTTTCTGTGCAAAAGCAGGTTAACTCTGGCCTTGTTATCCTTAACACACTTGAGCTTAGTGTGTTACACGGGCAGAGGATAATGCGTGGTCCACACCACGCTTGGCTACACTCCACCAGTCAAGTACCACCTGCCAAAATAGCCCATAGCGCCTTCTAGGTCAAAGGCATGCTGTTGGCTGGAGCGTGAAGCTTGTTGAAGATTGTCGTATGGTGTTGAAAGGAGACTTTTTTTCTACTGTGCCTTGCCCTGTCTATGTAAACATTCAGCCTGAAGGAAAGTACTCTTGGCAAAACCTGTTACCCCAGTTTTTGACCTGTCCCTCCTGTGCCATCTCACACTCAGACATCTGCTTCGGTTTCCGGGTAGTTGTGGTCCTACTGTACTTCGTTATCACTGACATCACTTGCTTTTTTATTCTCATGTGTAGACACTAACCATTCTTTAGGAAAAAAAATGATGACTTGGCATAATCTGCCAAAGACAGGAAAACTTGAGGTTTCTTTCAGCAGCAGTTGTTTTAGCAGTCTTATAATATGGGGAACCTTTTCCACGAGTTTCAGTATTTTGTAGCGTTTGGGTTTTTTTCCACTGTTGGTTTTGGAATGGATCCTAACCCCCAAATTGCTTTCAGGTGTTGCAGGATATCCATTGCAGAATACGTTATTATGATAAAAGCCCACAGGATGCCGAATATGTGCCTGGAGGTACACTGCATGCTCTTCTCCATCCTGGTTTCTGTTGATTATGGGTCCTAGTATACCCATTAATAAATAGGCAGTCCTGCTTTCACTCTGCACTATTCTTTAGCACTTTTTCACAGCACACTCCTTTGCTGCTGTGTTAAACGAGCTGGTATAACATCTTAAAGGATTTCAGAGAGATGTACACCATTACACATGTAGCTAATTCTGTCTTTAGGCTATCTGCTCAACTTGTATGCCCTGCTGCATGTCAGAAGCTAGCACCCCCTCTCCTCAGTTTACACAATCACTCCTGCAAAGACAAAATATTCTGAGAAATAACTTAGTCTGCAGGATTAAACAAAAATAAATGCATTGTTCAGAATCTATTACAGCAGATGTTTGGGTTTGGGCTTTGTCCAGCAGCTGTCGTGTCTCAAGGTAGTCTGATTAGAAAAGGTCTGTAGCCTGATTAAATAAGTTATAAAAATAAAAATAAAGAAATAAAGAAGTACAGTTACACATCTGCATCTGTAAGCGTTACTGAGTTCTTCATTAACTATGGATTATAATATCTAGGAAGGTGGTTTGGAGTGTGGCACAAAATTTCACAGAGAGCATATGAAAGCAAGCAAGCTTTTTGCATGCCAGGAAAGAAGACTGTGAAGGGACTTTTTCCCCAACTGAAAACCCTCATAAAACTGGAAGTCTGAACTGGTGGGACACAAGTCATTAAGAGGAAAAAAAGAAGGTTTTTGGTGGGGGACCCATTAGTGCAGGAGAAAGCAGTGACTGGAGAACTGCCAGTTTGGTGTTAGGTGGTTTTAGAACTGGAGAGAGAATTATTCCATGAGCTTAAAAACAATTATGGCAAGATTTCTCCTCTGTGGGGAGGGGCAATTGGAAAAACTGACTACACTGAGACCTGGCTGTTTGCCTGAAAGTGGATGGAACAGGAATGAAACAGTATAGTTTATTCTGGGTATGGTTTATACAGAGGGATTCATAAAGAAGCTGACAAAGCTACAGACAGAAAATTGGCCAGAAAGAGCATGGCTGCCAAAGAGAAGTGGCTAACGGAACCACAAAACCTCAAACATACTATATAACATTTGGTTTTTGACCCACACAAAAGCAAACAAGCAGAACACACACTGTACTGGTATAATGAAGCTGCAAAAATATTATGATGATTTATAGCAGCCTAGAGTTGGTGAAACTAATGTCTTAATATAGCTGAAATCACTGCTTCTTAATTACAAGCATATAGCCTGAATATTATGTCATTGACTTGAAAAGAATCAGGCCTTAGACTGTGTTTGGTTTCTGTTCTGTGTTCTGGGTAATCAAACTGTTGGAAAACATCTCAGATGGCCAAAATGGGTAATTTAGACGAGGCATTGCGCTCTACACAAAGCAGCCTTGCCTCACACAGGGCTAAAAGCTTCCGTACAGTTTGATGTGGAGAAGATCTGAGGACAGTTGTAGCTGTTTCACAGTGTCATCTTTTCCTCCTTCAGTGATTATATTAATTTAAGAACTTGAAATGAGATTAAGAACCATGAAATGAGACTAATATATGCCAAAGAGCAGTCAAGTGGCAAGTCAAGAGACTTTAGGGGGTTTTGTGTAATTCCTATTTCTTTCCCCTTTTTTTTTTAATTGACTAATAGCAAAAAGATAGCATCAGTCTTTTGAAGGTACAAATGACTCATTCTTCTGTTGGCTGGATTGTCAGGCCTGGAGAAAACATATTTTAGAGAGCAGGGCTAATCACAAGATTTTTACAAGGTAACCATTATGGATGGCAAGAGAAAACACTCCCTCCCCGTGAACCAGCCACATTAGGGGTCCACACATTTGTACACTCTGCACTACCCTCACTGCCATACCTGGGAGTCATTTCTACTGTCACCTTGTGCAGCGCGAGTGAAAGGTGAGCCATCTCTGCCACGGCGCTTGTGGGTGAAGAAACTTCAGATGGGAACCCTCTCACATGAGCATTTTTTTTCAGGCCATGAAATTATTCCACATTTGAAAAGCTAAACGCGCTCAAGCACCTTGCTGGCTTGAGAGCTACTTTAGTGTCTTAACTGGGCATAAAGGCTGATGCATCAGGGAACTGGGGGCCTTTTTTCCCCCCTAGGATGTATGTGGCTCTTCAGTATTTGTCAATCTTAAATTGGTGTTCAGAATGTCTGCTAAATGCTCATATGCAGCAAACAGGGGGAGAGGAAACATTGACTTTGTTATGTGCATTCCAAAAATGTGTGATGTGGAAACCATGTTCTTCAAGAGGCTAGGATGTCACTAAGTGTAAATTAACTCCATCGACAGTAGGGAGATGCCAGAGGAATGATGTCAGCAGAGAAGCTGCCTCTGCATATTTTGCTATATTCAAATTTAATTAAAGTGAAGATGTACAATTTACAAGTGTAGGTATTTAGACATTTGCAGCTGTAAGCTTGTAGATGATGGGCTATGAAGATAGGTAATGAGAGGCCTGCCATCAGCCAGAAAAAGGAAGCCCAATGGTGTATGACATCTGCTGCTTGCCAGAAGGTAGTGCTGCTGTTACCATAAAGCCCCAGGAGTGGTTAATGTTAGCAGTCCTGTGGAAAAGAAACACTGCAGCTTTCAGTACAGAAGCTGCTGCTGACAGAAATGCTCAGGTACTGCAAAGATGCTTATGTTTGCCCGAGAAGAATTTGTCTGCCCCTTGCAAAGAGGAGCAGAGGAGCAGTTAAAAAGAAAAGGAAACACTTTCTCATGTTTTCCTTCTCCCATAGGGCTGTCCTTGCTGGCTTAGGGAAGCCAACCATGGTGTGGAGTTTCTGAGGTCAGCACTAATGTTGCTGGGGAAGAGGAGGGAGGACAGTATAAAGCTACCTGGCCTGGGATCAAGAAAGCTGTTGCAGAATGGTCTCCCACAGAGTATAAGGATACTCTTGGCTGCTGCAGCTGCTGTAGTGTAGCCCCCTTCCTCAAGTCTTTCCCCCAGTTGGCAAAACAGCCAACAAGTTCTGAAGCACAGTTGTACTCTATACAATAGATTTAATACAAATGTCTCCAGACTCCCCCCCAACCCCCTCCCAAAAAGAAAAA
>VXBJ01006301.1:212607-259007 GCA_013400055.1 Nycticryphes semicollaris | reverse complement strand
AAAAAAAAAAAGAAACAGAACAAGACAATTTATTTTCTTGAAGTTGCTGCCATTAATATTACACAAGAAGTGAAGCCACCTAACGCTTTGAGGCCAGGGAGATAGTATTGTTATGTCACAGAACTGTGGTTGTATGAAGAATTAAAGCAAGCTTTTTTCTTTGGTTCCAAAAAAAAAGAAATATAATCAATCAGGACCTTCTGATGATTCAAGAAGTGTTGATTTCTGTCACACAGTGGCAAGTCACACTTTTGTCCTTTCCTTCAGGAATGTATCATTGACGAAGACTGTGACACCGGGAAATATTGCCAGTTCTCTGCCTTTGAATACAAGTGCCAGCCCTGTAAAACCCAGTACACAGTAAGTCCTGAATGAGGTGTGATTTTATGTGTTTTTTAGAAACTCTATGTTATTGTTGCTAATGTCAGCAAGTCAAAACTAGTAGAAGATGCAGAGCTTTCTGCATGAGGTTATAAAATGGATGTGTACAGTGTTTTGGGTTGGGTTGTTTTGCTTTTTGGTTGTTTTTTTTTCCCCTGCCTGTTAATACAACTAAGTTTTAAGATTTCTGTTCTGCTGTGCTTTAAAGCTTGCACTCCCCTTCAGACTGAAGCTTGACTTGTTTGCAGCTTGTTCACTGGCCTAACAATGGTGTAAACTAACCCAGTGTAGCTTGCCAGTGGAAAGGGCAAAGAGGAAATACTGTGCCAGGTCCTAGGGCTCAGCTGACATCGGTCATTTCCAGCTCTTGATTCAAAAAAGCCTTCAAATTCAATTTCACAAAGATTGCAGCGGCCTGTGCTCTTGCCTTCATTGACAGTTCGCACAATGCTGTAGTGCAATTGTTACTGTAAATTATCCTCTTACATGGGTCATTTATATTATTTCAGTCTGTGAACCTCAGGAAGATGTCAACTCCTGTCTTTTGGCTAAAAGACAAACAGTTTTGGTAGCAGTCATGGTTAAATTATGTTCTGTAGGTAACAGGTGCCTGAAAAGTTAATTTCAGGTTTTATTCTGAGGTGAAAAATCAGTTTCAGAGCAGGCTGTCAAAAAAGGCCTTTTATCTCACTGTCCATTTGCATCTAAGTTCTACTGATGGCCTCTTGTGAAACAAATTCATTCCTCAAAGCATTTGCAGACAGTTAAGTCTACAAGCAAAAGAACCTTGCTGTAAAGTCTTGTAATCAATAGGATTATTATAATGTAAAAGCCCCAGCCTGTACCTGAAATTATTTAAATACTTATTTTGTTGACTTCAGGGAACTCTACTGACTTCAGTGAATTGAATGCTTGTTTGAACACGTCCTGGATATATGCTTGTATCATTAAGAAAGCTTATTCTTTGTGTTTTAGAAAATATTAAACTGATAGTTTTTCATGTTAACGTGGAATAATTAAAAATCAAGATTGGGATGACCTAACACATACCCATCTTCCCCCACACCCCAGCTTCTCTTTGCAGCCCTCAGCAGAATGTTTGTAGGATAAAGAAAGTAAAAACTGGGTCCTAGCTACGCTCCTGTTGTAAAGTGAGCTCAGACTGAAGGTGGTAGCATCAAGTCCTTGACCTAGAACCTCCCCCCCGTTAATAAACATTTTGCTTTATAATTCACAGGTCTTAATAGTGCTAGCGTAGTCCTACTTCTTGCCCTGTGTTAATCCACTGGAAAAGAAATTCTAATTTTGTTTGGCTGCCCAGGCAGGGCTTTACGCAGACAGATAAAAGCTGTCAAAATGCTGACCTACTAGGAATCTCTAAGATGTTAATCAAACTACCTAAAAAAAGAATCAAAGTGATACACCGTTTTTATTAGGTTGATTTATTAAGTGTGCATAGTTGAAACACTGGGATAATTGTCATACAAAGCTCTCTTTAGCAAGAGATTTGTATCTCTGATTTGCAAAGCAAATTTTTCTTCAAGCAGTTTTTTTTTTTCAAAGATTCTAGGTTACAAATGAGATTAGTTCTTCTGAAAACTGGAAATTGGATTTTACTAAGATTTTTTTTTACTTTGCTTTTTGAAAGCAACCCTTCTGAACAAATTGTAAACTCCTGACCGCACTTAATAAACTGAAAAAGAATCAGTAACATTTTCCATTGATGATGTTTCATTGATAATGCTCGGTCAGGAGCACCTAAGCAGTTCTGTTTAAATACCAGGAATATGGCACGCATATGTTTAAAGCACATATGTGCAGTTATCTTCAGGACCAGGCCCTAATTCTACATTTAGCCATCTGTTGATACGTGCAATCAGTGCTGGAGCCACAGGTTTATCACGTGCTTTTCCCATTTGCAAGGCCTGCTCGCGGGATGTTGAATGCTGTGGAGACGAGCTCTGCGTTTGGGGCGAGTGCAGGAAATCCACTTCAAAAGGAGAGAACGGCACCATTTGTGAGAACCAACATGACTGCAACCCTGGGCTGTGCTGTGCTTTTCAGAAAGGTACAGAGGTTTTCCTTATTATCCTATTCATTTTACAATACAGGAGTGTGAATATTTAGCTCTTTCACCCAAGAAGAGAGGTTAAATCTCCACAGAATCAATAGGTCAGTCTCCCTTGGCTTGTGGAGCACACTGTGTTAAATTCATTATAAAACCTTAAGAGAATTAAGTGTGAGAAACAGTCTGATAGGGATGTACAATGGCTTTCACCATTGTGAAAAGCGTATTGCACACTAGAGAGGAGACCAGCATGAGAAGAGCAAAACCCTACTGTTTCTAAAGGAGAGTCTCAGACATATACAAGTAGCAGAGCTGCGTGTCAAATTTTCACCAAAACAAACCCAAGAGAACTAAACAAATTTACAAAACAAACAACAGAACAAAAATAAGATAATTAAAAATGCACAAAATAAATTAATGAGACTACTGAAAGTTGCTTTTCCTTGATATCAGGAAGCAGGTCAACAGAGTAAGATCACAGACACGTTGCATAATGTGAGTTTTGTGTGAGCCTTCCAGGGCACCACACCAGACAATGCTGACTGGACAGCTGAGGCAGGTAGAGGAATGATGTCTGGCAGATTATGCTGTCAGTCCACACGGGAATGTGAAACTTGATTTTCAGAGGAGAGGAGAGGAGAGGAATAGAAGGTTTCAGGCCTAAAATCAGTCCTAAAACCTGCTTGCTTGGTCAGGGCCCAGTTTCTTCTACTGCTTTATACCCACTAGTTCTTCACCACTGTTTTCACTTTAGTTTTGTAGTGACGGGGTACATTCCAACCGTCTTCCTACATCAGGTAGATAATTCTCTAGAAAGGGGAGAGCCAGGAAAACAGGTAGGAGCAAGATGTGACCTTGAACCTTCACTGACAATTGGGCTGCCTGTCCCACCATCAGCGGCCTGGGGGATAAGGCTACTTGGGCATTTCAGGGAAACAAAGGAGAAAGTTCAAACACCATTTAAAGGCATGTGGGTCTGCTTAGCTTTTTCTTGCCCATTTTGAGCATTACATAGTAGACCTTCATTGCTAAGTAAGCTCAAAAGTTTGATTTCAGCAAGTTTTATAAGAGTTGTTAAGCATAGGAATGGGCTGCCCAGGGAAGTGGTTGAGGCACCATCCCTGGAGGTACTCAAAAGACGGGCTGACATACTCCTTACTGACATGGCTTAGCAATGTCCAGTTTTTTTTGTGAGTTTTGGGGTTTTTTAAATCAGTTAGGTTGATAGTTGGACTAGATCATCTTAAAGGCCCCTTCCAACCTATACAATTCTATGGTTCCATTTTCCCCCTTCATCAGATTTCTGCCTAAAGCATTTACAGGTTTTGAGCATTACATAGTAGACCCGCAACATTAAGTAAGTTTGGTTTCAGCAAGTTTACGTTGGAACAGTTTTCTTTCCCCCTTCATCCCTTTTCTGCCTAAAGCATTTACAGGTTTTGAGCATTACATAGTAGACCCGCAACATTAAGTAAGTTTGGTTTCAGCAAGTTTACGTTGGAACAGTTTTCTTTCCCCCTTCATCCCTTTTCTGCCTAAAGCATTTACAGGTTTTGCCAAGCTCTATCAGAGATCATTTTGTACTCCGATTCTGGAAAGAGACAGACAGAGCACTTGTAATAAATGACTATTACTTTTACCGTGCAGGATTCTGAAACTCTGCTTATGCTGCAAAGCTGAGCAAATCAGTAGTATGTATCCACTGGTGGTGGCAGCACCAGGCTCATCTCCTGGGAGGGTAGTACTGCCTCCATAGCCCCGATTTCCTACGGGATCCAAACAAGCTGTATCTTTGTGACAATTATTTCAGCTGCATAAGACATTCACACTAAATAAGTTAGTGCTTGGCTTGAAATGAAATTTAGTACAAACCTGTAACTCAGGAAGGAACAACACCATAGATAAGAACAATGATTAAAATTGATGGAAAACTATTATTAAAACTTTAAATAAAGCTGTTGATTAATAACAATGGATTTTTATTCTCTACAATTGTGTGCTTTACGTTTTTCAGTTTAGGCCTAATCTCAAGGCCTTTCGCCATCACTCGAGTATTGCAAAAGGTTGCCTAACAAAGTTTAGACTGTCTTTACATGTCTGGTTTTTATATAAAATTGCAATAAACCATGAAGCATTTGCTGCTTAGAATAGAATGTGTTTTGGAATTAAAAGTATATGTTGTGTATACATAAAGTATATGTGTCTGTGTATACACATATATCTTGGCCAAGGCTGTTTAAAAAACTTACAGTTCCAAACTCTTCACACATTTTATTCTGACGTACCACAAAAAAATTAGGTGAATGAAGGCAAAAGGAGGAAGGGAGGTTTGATAGGAGCATCTGGAAGAGCTGAATTCAAGACCGACACTGTAAATTATTACCATAAGAAAGTCCTAATGATTCAGCCTTCTAAATTTCTTACACAGATTGAAATTCACCCATGTGCAGAATCAAGGATGCTAAGCCCCAAATGCCATCAGACAGCTTTGCCTATTGTAGAGTTACTGTAACAAATTAAATGTAGTAGTTCTTGTAACCTTATTATTTAGCCTCTGAACAATGTATATTTATAGCCTCTGCAGAGAAATAGGAAAAATAACAGTGTTCTAAAATATACAGGCATTTCTCTATTCAGATTTTTCAAGCATTAATGCTCTGTATTGGAAAGGATTCACTGTAACGTTAGTTTTCTTGGGGTTTGAATCGCCTTTCAAGTCTGCAGGGGATGGAGTTATGCAGTACTGTACTGTATGTACTACTGTACTGTATGTACTACTGTACTGACAGAAGTCTTTTCATGAAGAAGCAGGAGTTGCTCATTAAGCATAAACTTCAAATGTCTTACTCCCACCTAGTGGAAAGAACATTAAGTTATGTCTTCCTAATACGTAAGGGGACTTAAAGGGAAGGCAGGTCTGTCCTTGCATATCTTGCATGTAGACTGGAAGATTTAGGTCATCTCAGTTTAAGACCGTTAATGGCTTCTCATAAAATTAATTTACTCTGGCGTGCAGAACTACTGTTCCCTGTGTGCACTCCTTTACCTGAAGAAGGTGAACCCTGCCATGATCCTTCAAACAGACTTCTCAACCTCATCACCTGGGACCTGGAACCCGACGGAGCACTTGTGCGATGCCCATGCGCAAGTGGCTTGATCTGCCAACCTCAGAGGTAAAGAAACAAAACCCGCCAAACAATCTGCTTGAATTTTGAGGGGTCTCTTTCTGAGGTAACCAGATTCAGAGCTTGTAGATTCTTCCGCACTATTGGGAGCGGTGAACTTTCTCAAACTTAACTGCTTTGTCCCACACAGATGTGCCAAATTGAGTCTGGCAATACCTTAATCCCCATTGAATTAGGGTCATGTATCAGGCTGGTTCTGCTTTTCAATCAATTAGAAAGTACTCACAGCTGGTGAGATCTATAGTCCCGATTTAATTCCTTACATAGAGCTAGTATCCACTAGCTTTCTCTGTTAGATTTGGCTTCTGATTCGAATAGCATTAACCTCAGGGAAGCTATGGCGGCAAATGTCCTGTCTAGTAAGAAGGAAAACATTTCAGCTGAGGATATAGAAGCACTGAAATGAATTAGGGTGTGAATATAACTGAACCATCCAGCTATAGTCACAAGAATTATTTACCTGCTTAGAGTTATCACAAATACAGTAACACTCTGCATACCACCTGCTCATGACTCACATGGACAGCAAGATAAAGCTGCCACTCTGAATTTACACAGCAAACTTGAAGATTCAGGTATCATTTTTTATTAGAACAAACAGCCCTTGGCTAACTATTACTAGTGAGTGATGAACACGGAAATTATCAGATTATAACCTAGAGAACATGGGGATGACTGCCCACAAATGGAAGTCTTAAAACTCCTAGAAAGCAGAACACACAAGAATTCAAAGTGTATACAAAATAAGCTTTAGGAACATCTTCAGTTCATTTACCCGTTGTTTCAAGTGAAAGAGGCTGCAGCTTTCAGCAGTCGTAGAGCAGTGGCATAAGTGGTCACCTTGCACTGTCACAGTAGCCCTGCTCTGTCCCACGCAGTTTAGAGATAAGGGATGCACCATGATCAAGGTCTATTCCCCTTATCAACAAATACACATCATTCTTGTTGCCTTTTGAAGTGTCTACAAGTGTTTGCAGACAACTGAAGCCACTTTACAAAACAAAGGCAGCAGCAAGTACAGATATTACGCTACCCTAATTAGAACCAAATATATAATTCTCACAGCTTTCTCAATGCTACAGCTTGATGGCAAAAAACAGTTTTATCTGCATTCCTTTTAAGCTGGAGCATCATATTTCTTAACTTGAAAGGACTGGTCTTAGTCCTTTCTTAGTCCTTATTAGCAGAAAGGACTAGTCATCCCTATCCCCATTTCTTGTAGGTAAAAAGGCCAGATGGCACTGAGGTCCACTGCCACCTCATGTCCCAGTATCAAGCATTCTTTGATCTTTGGATCTTTGTTCTAGCTCTGTATGTGGAATCTCATCTTTAGCTCTCCAGCTGTCAAGCATGTAAAAACCAGATGTTTATGAAGTCAGCTGTGGCAGGTCAGACTGTATTATGCATTTAACATGCTTTCATGTGGGGAGGGAATGAAGAATTCTATTAAGAAACTAGCAAAAGAACATGAGAAGACCTATACAACCAGATGTCTCTTTTCCCAACAGCCACAGTGCTACATCTGTGTGTGAACCATCTGCCAACGAAACCAGGAATAATGGAAATGAAGATCCCCCAGTCATGGATGAGATGTCATTTCTCAGCTTGATACCTAGACACACTCTGTCTGATTATGAAGAAAGCAGCGTCATTCAGGAAGTGCGTAAAGAATTAGAAAGTCTGGAGAACCGACCAAGTTTGAAGCCTTCTCATGACCTGTTTGGGTGAGGTGAAATTTAAAGTCCAAACACCAGACAGTTTAGTTTGTTATTTCTAGAAATTTTTGTCTAGTGTCTTGCTTATAGAAACCCTAAACATGTACTGCTGGATAGAAGTGCAATAATCAAGGTCTTCAGTGGGCATCATTTTCTGTGCACCAAACCTGCATGTTCAAATGATTGTTGAATTACATCAATCCTTGGACCAAACCTGTGTCAAAGACAAATGAGAAATATATGAATGTTTCTTCTGGATTAGAACTTTCCCCTTGTATGTTAGAAATAAACATATCAGTACTGCTCATTAAAGAAATACACATAAGCATGAAGAATCTTAAATTATTAGCAATTATAGAAGTAACTTTTGAGTACCTGTGTTCAGAATCACTTATTTAGAAAAATGAGTAACCACCATCTACTTTGGACTGGTTTAGACACTGATCTTAAGCAGATTTTTGTTGCATTTTTTTGTTTGGTTTTTATATTTTATTTAGAAAATACAATCAGTGAAGCTGCAACATAGATATTCTGGGTGTTATTTCCCCCCCCATCACACACACATTGTGGAAAGATGGAAAAGATAGAAGAATGCCAACCCTTATGCTTACCCTTTTAGATGAATAAACCCAGAGCTTCTTCTCAGCTGTGTACAACGGGTGTCATTTGTCCTGCAGCAGCCACCAGTGTAACTAACTTAGCTGGTTCCAGCTAGAACAGCCCTTGAGTTTCATACTTTCATATTCAAGAGAGTCATTGGCCTCCCCACTACACAAGGGGTACGCTATCAAAAAAAGCCTGCAGTATTTTCCATCTAAATACCAAACAGTATGTACATATTTATATCCCCCCAACACACTCAACTGTTCAGGGCTCTGCCTCTCTTGTTGGGAATCGCCGAACAAAGAGCTCAGTGGGTGAATACAAAGAACACCAATTCTGTGCTGTAGGCTGCCTGTCTGAAGTACCAGCATCCAGGAGAACAGCGCTGCTGCAGTCACACGGCTGTGCCCAAGCCAACACAGTGGCACATCTCTGGCAGCATTCCGCACCGCGCAAACATCCCTTCTTGGCTAATGGTGGTTAAAGGATGTTTACTAGATTCCATCAGCACCTCCCCTGTCTGAGACAGAGGCAGTGAATGGAAATTGATTACTTCAGTTTAGCAGCAACCACCCTGAACAGCTTCTTGCATTTAGGGACTTCTGCTTCCACTTGGTTCTATTAAATCCAGAGAAAATTCTTTGAGAAACGGTTTGTGCTTTTAATACACTTTGTAGGCATAGACATGTGCACGTTACAACATGTGATTATCGCTACCATTTTAACAGGTCATTGATTTAAGAAAACAATAGCAAGCTAAGAGTAAAATGTGATCCACCAACCCCTCACCCCCCGCTACACTGGCTTGTCCACAATTAATGGCTTTCTGGGGCCTAGACTTCACCACCTGTTACCGCACATGGTAAAAGACCAGCCAAGTAACATTTCTCAGAGCTTCTTCCCAAATAATCCACACTGCTTGTGTCTAATTTGGAACAGTAGAGCACCAGTAACTTAGCAAGAGCACCTACTACTTCCAGTCTATGGAAGCTTTTCAACAAACTCCTTGGGTACCAGAATTAATGTTAATTATCATTATGAACAGGAAGGATACTCATCAGAACAGTCTGATCCTCACTTAAGCATTAATTTTACTACCAATTCTCACACCAAAACATACACGTATGCACAAGCTCTCAAGAGTTCACTGAATTTACCTTTCCTTTCTATCACTAATAAAATTACTGTGCTTTAGAGACAGACTGTTCATAGCAAGAGAAGAAATGAAATATCATTGCAATTTTCCTGTTAAAAATCCAAAACTTGATGAGTGCAATAACTGTCCGTAAATACTGCCTTACTTAAGGATACCATTGCTCTCCCTTCAAGTTTCTTGATGCCTCAGTCCCTTTGAGTGCTGGTATTTGTGAGAAATTCAGTGAGATTTCTGCTGAACTAAGCAAGTTAGAAACTCAAGGCTTTTTGTTTCTTTAAAATGCCCACGGTAAAACTCAAAACCAGTTCAAATGATCAGAATGTAAAGCAGATGACAAAAAATGGCTCCCAGAAGAACCCAGGATACATTCCATACACACATGGGCAAAAGGAAGCGCGCCACTGGACAGGAAATGATAAGGATGCCCCTCAAGTCCTCTATCCAGATTTCTATTAAGGCTTACAGGTTTAAAATTAACCGCTTCAAAGTTCTCAACGGAAGTTTCCCAAATAGGGCTAGACATTAAGCAAGTGGGTTTTGGAATTCTTTTCTTAACCCTACTTTATTTTTGCATCTCCAAGTGTCCGAGTTTGAAAAAATTCATGACCCACTTGATAATTTCGTTTTCTCTCTTCCAAAGCCTCCAAGGATCCTTCAGCACCCCCTTTTTTTTTATATGTAAATGATAGTTTAAAGAAGTTCTCTACCTACTGGATGGTACTCGCTCTATGCTTCCTTTGCTCCTGCTTCCACCTCATTGATGTTGGCCAAGAGGTGGCACAGGTCAAGAGAAGAACAAGGGAATGGCACTGCGCAGCACCTGCTTCTCCAACTGCCAGATTCCTCAGGGATTGAGGTTGCTGTGAGCAAACATGCAAGGAAGCACTGAGCCTCCACTTCCTGAAAATCCCTTTTCCTCTCTAGAGCAGAACTTCAGTGCCCATCGTATCTGGAGCTTAGAAGTTTCACTGGCGAGGAACTCAATTGTGGAAAGGGAAGCTTAGTTGAAGAAAACTAAAGAGGAGCAGCAGCCAGGCTGTAAAGCACTTCCTGCAGGACAGTGTACACGCGAGTGGGGTGCGTGTGCATACACACTCAGAGACACACACAGCCCTGGAAGTCTACTTCCATGAAATAAAAACCACAGCATTTAATGATTAAAATAACACAACAGAATGAACAAATGTTTTATTGGCATGTTCATTGTTGTAAACAGCATCTGGCATGAAAAAGTTTACCAAAATCTTTTGATTGTTATAAATTAGGTGGTTTTCCAAAAACTACGGAGAATTGTTCTCTATTGATCTTCACGGACCAAAGCAAAAAAATGGCTGTTCCTAGGCTTTGCAATGCTAGCACATTGACTGCATCAGTCTTTGCACCACAACCTGAACTACCAAGTTTGGGTGTTGAGGTGTTAGAGGTTGCCCCAATATTTGACTACACGTAGCTACAGAATCAACTCCGGGAAAAAGAAAAGGACTTTCAGTGGGTGGAGAAGATGCAAACTTGTAATAGTCTTAAAACCAAGATGTACAAAAGTAGCTGAACAAAACAGAAACTTCATTAACAAGGGGAAAATACAACCCTAAAGTACCCAACATCGTCAAACATAAAATGAATACAAATTTAAATAGGCAACTATGCTTCCAAATGTACACAATGAATGTTGATATGTGAAAAGAAACACCACGGCCAATAGCTGAACTGCAGTTCTGGGAAATGGAGAGGGCAAGTTTTATTTACACATTGAACGCAATAGAACAGGGCTGCTCCTCGGCTTCCGTAACCCGGTGAAAACCAGTTTACCTGGACAACAGCACTTCTGCAAAACGAACCACCACCTGCTGGCAGCTTTCTGCAGACACCTCTCAGAATACCTCTTTGATGGAAGAATATTCCAAAGCCTTACGCGTGCAGCGCTTCCATTTCATCTGCGACCCTTCGCTGCGGCTTTTCTAGAACCAAAGCGTTAACTCTTGCTTCCAACTCTGATGAGGTAATGCGTGTATCGGTGAAACAAACAGAAAAAAAGGATTCTTTCATGGCCTTTGCACAGCTTTTATTATTAAGCTATGAGTATCCTGTTTGAGGCTAGTTTCACTAGCTACTATGTGCACACTGTCCTCAAAAATTTCCACTCGTTTCCCTCCCCGCCCGCTTTTTAGTTCTAATCTTTTATTTGCACATCCCTTTTAGCTTTACAGTACATTTGACTATAGTGCACAACATTATTCCAAGTCAAACAGCGACCCAAGGGGGCACTGTGCTTCTGATTGGTAACACAGCCCAACCAGTGCTGGTGTCAGCGCTTTACACCTAATGAGTGTCCTGCCGTAACGGCACTACACAGTAGTAGTGAACCTTTTTATTTTAAACAAAAAAATTCCCCAGGGAAAATGCTATAGCGAGTATCAGTCTTGAGTCAAATCTTTATTTGGTGCTCCGTCCAGATAAATTTTTAGTGCTTTTTCTTTCCGAGGAGAGTAGGTTACCCGGTGGCCAGTCTTCTGGAGTCTGCTGCTTTCTTTTTTCATCAGTTCATTTCGCTGCTCGTCTGTTAATTCCATTAATTCTTCAGTTTTATCCCTAAAATACGATGAAATTCAGATTAACACAGTAACCATCAATAGATTGGCAACTTCTAGTAAAAAAACTCAAACACAACTAAGCATAATACCCCTTAGAGACAAAAGCAGCAAGAAACAAGACTACAATCTTTTTTTTGACCTGGTCACTCCTATGCTTTACAACAACTACAACTCTGCTCTTTATTCAGGCGCAGCACCAACATTTGGAAGCACCAAGTCAGCCAGCCCCTACTAGAAACTACCAGCTGTTCTCCCAAATAATTTTCTTCAAGGGCAGCACATTATCAGCCAGCTCTTTCCCCTAAACTCGTGTAATTACGAAAAATACTAGAGTAGAAATGTGTTCATGAGGTTGTCCCACCCACCAAGTTTAGCAGTAACTACAGTGTTCAAGCTCTTAGTCCTCAAATAGTGCCTTTAGGCTACTGCCACCTGCTGATGAACAGTTTTCACGTGAACTAAACTGTCATAACATCCTTTTGTCCAGAGAAACCATACTACTTCTCAAGTAAAATCCTTGCTCGCTAAAACCTGTGGCAAGACTCTCACAGACTCCACAAGGGATACGGTTCTATTTTAAGAGATTAAATCCAGAAACACACTTAAGGGCAGCGACTGGGTTTGCATTCAGCTTTGGTTTCAATGGCTTGTGAGAGAGGAGTGAGCAAAAGGGTGCAGTTTGTTTACATAAACAAACATAATGAATATTCATGTTTTTAGGAAGCTGAGGAGCACAAACATTTCAGCTCCATGTTTTAAAACCTCCTTCCTTGAAGGTAAGAGAAGAGTATTTTTTTGCCTCTGTTGATTACATCACCGCTCAAATCTTAACAGAGATGTTCTACATGGTTTGTTATATACTGTAATAAAATACACACCTATAAAATATTACTGCACCGTCATCACAAATGTACAGAGGCCAGACGTTCAACGTAGATACTTTAGGATTCCAGTCCAAGTCTTGGTGAATCTCTAGTATGGAAATGTCACATGGAAACGTTCCTCTCCCCTGAGAAACAGCAGCAATTACTTGGTGAATAAAATAAAACTCATAACCAGACATCCATGCCATTTAAAAGGTAAAGTAGACAAAAATCTTACTTACCTTTGCAAACTCTATGTTTTCTAAGGGTATTCCACTTATTTCACTCAACTGTAAAGTGAAGAAAAACGGTGGATTTAATAGTGTTCTACAACATTACACGTTGTCTACGTAAAATCAATACACCTCCCAAATCTGGAAGGCAACTAAAATATTTGAAAGTCCTCCAACAATCCAAGTATTTAAACAAAATTACAGTGACAAGTTACAAATTGTTTTTACATGTCTGCAGTTACTCGTGTGTCACAAGTGACACTTGCTGCAATAGGATTTCATCTCGCTTCTCTTAACAGTGAAGGGGTGGTAGAACAATTAATTAATTAATCCTTCAGGTCCATTGGCTAGCCCTCAGCAGTTTCCCTGTATGTAATGAAAGCTACGACCAAGTCAGGTTCAGAGCAGGCAAAGCCATAAAATGCCCATGACTGAAACCCATCTCCACACACCTGCACAACCCCACAGTTCCAACCCCACCGCTGCCCGCTCTTCCCTCTTGCAACTGTCTCCTGTCCTGCCCCTCCTTCTTCCCTCGCCCCCCTCACAAACTTGGAAGAGATTTCCTCTCTAAGATTCTTGCCTCCATCCAATCTACTGTTAAGAGAGATAAACTGACAGTAAGAAAAGAGTAGCAGCCACTCTAATTTTCTCTCTCTCATTTCCTCAGGAACCGAGGCTAAACAAACAATGCTGACAAAAGGCAGACAAATCCTGAAATGTATTAGCCCTACGCTCTGCTAATAACATTTGCCTGAAAGAAGAGCTGGCTGAACACCTCTGTTACTACAGATGTGTCAAATTCAACGTTCTCGTACTACTGGTGGGAGCAAAAAAATTAAGGACTCTGAGAGAACGCTAAAATTGCTCCCAGCACATCAATTCTTAAGACAAGGAAACAAGAAGAGCCAACTCTCTTTTGAGATAGAAGTGAAGAGGAAATCTTGAAGATTGCACCCGAGAATCTGTAGTTGTAACTACATTTCTACCTGAAGAACACAAGAAATTAGTCCATAACTTAATTTGTGTACATACACAAACCCAAGGCTGGTGCATTCTATAGGATCTGGACCGTGTTCCTCTTTCCAGCCTATGAACCCCAAACTTCCAAACGCTGAGTGTTTTAACCGGGTAAGACTTCACTCATACTAGGATTTTTGCTGACCTCACCCATCCAAAGCGGCCTTCTTACATCTGCTTATTGTAAATCCATCAATAGGCATCTGCCACATATGAATAACCATTTCTCCAAGAGTATCCCTGCGATACACTGGATTAAAATAGCCTCAATAGGGGACAGATTTCTCTAGATTTCTGCTAGGGTGGTATATGCTTACCTCTTTGAGGCTTCTAGCCTTAAGGGAAAAAAACCACACCAAAGCCATATTCTTTCCAACCAAAATGCATTTCAATCTACTTGGTAGAGTTACAGTGTCCCTGAGCAACAGCCCTCAAATTCAGATATGGAGAGACTGAAAGGTTTGGCATTTTGCAATACCAAATCATGGGCTTAAGAAAACCAAAGTGACAACAGAATAGCTTTTCTTTCATGTCTGGTTTTCAAGGATAAGGAACACAGGTAATATTATGCTTCTTAAACTTCAAAATATGACTTTTGGGTTTTTTGCAGGTATTCACCTGACTACTTTGATACCAAACTATATGAAACTAAGAACTAAAGCTTATAATTCATATGGCGTCAGTGACAGGATGGGATGGGGTCTCATTTCCTGGGGAAAAACCCAATAGTATTTGCCACACAACAAGATTTCTGTGGCCCTTAGATCTTTGTGCTTCCCAACAACAAGAGCATCAATAAGGCTCTTAGGTAAGAGCTCAAGAAACTTCCACCAAGTTCCACCTTTTACCTTGTCTTTTAATTCTTCAACACTGCTGCTTTCTAGTACTACTTCCTGGAAAGAATCTAGTTTCATCTCTGATGGCCTCCATCGTCTCGATAAAACAGCAAGTTGCGACATGGATTTCATCTTTTCTACTCCTAGGAAAGAAAGACATTTCTTATCTTAACATCATAAATATCCCACTTAAAGTTAGGGGTTTTGCACAGCATAAGCATATTCAAATAGGGAAGACCACACTAGATATACATACACTATCCCAGCACCCAGTGAGTGTGCTGCAAGTAGTCCACACACAAAAAAAGAGGGGAAGGGGGGGACACGGACTTGGATTTAGTTGAACTTTTCTTTGTTATCAGCTCCTTTCAAGCAATTTTTCATAGTCAGCATTCACGCCCTTTATTTTTCTTTAGGGCACATGTCTCCATCACACCCAGTTTGGTTATACATTCAGTATGTATCCACCTCACTAGAAACTGACCTCCAGATCTTGCATTTGTGGGAGACCTTCCTCAGCAATCTCATATTTATTTCTGTACTTCACTACCAAAACAAACTTTCCACGTTTGACTTCTGGATTTCACACACTGACTACATGCTTGTTAGTAAAGCCCACTTTGCACCTATCACCTTGCAGAGCTTTATGCACTGCCTCCAGCCTTTTCATACCAGCTTCAGGCAAGAGCTTTTTCTCTGGCTGCCAGGGTAATGCTGCTAATGTTACAATCAGATAAGCAGAAGTGATATCAAAAAGCTAATTTTATTTTTATTTTAAAGCAGTCTATAATTTAGTAATCTGGCATAAAGAATTTGTGGCTTAAAACATTTATGTCCACTGTTACACGCTTGTTTTGCATGAAGCCACGACCCTGGTTAAGCTTCTCCCTAAAAACCTTCTCCAGTCTTGCTTATGACGACGTTTGTGCACCTTTCAACACTGACCTATTGTATGAACGAGGATACTGCTTCTGGGCATTTATCTCAAGTCTGAAACAGCTGAGTTATTCTCAGGCTTTGAAGAAAATTGAAATATGTCTGCAGCAGCGTGATATAAAGCTGCTGTGCTAAGAAACCTAACTGTAAATTATTCTAAATTGCATTATTTACCTGCCTAATGTCTCCAGCATTTAGCTGAAGAACAAGATGAAAGCAAAGGTGATGGTGGAAGGCCTTACAAACCCTGACATAAACCAGTTGCTTTTACCCTCTTCTAACATCCTCTGTGGTTGCAGGGATACATACGAGTTAATTTTCACAGAATATAGCAGGATACAGCTGCATCTTCTGCAACAAGACACCTCTACAAGATGTTAGGGAATACTTGGAAGCCCTGTAGTCTGTAATGTGGTGTGTCTGTGAACTAGGGGGGCTGTAGTAGTAGTACCAACACCTACTCACTACAGAAACAGTAAAGCAATTAATCCAAAACTAATCCAAAAATATTTAAAACTGTGAAATTTTAACGGAGGTTCCTCATCTGTTCATTAACCTGTTAATAATTAATAACTGTTAATCTAAAGAAAATCAGCACGGCCTACTTCTTACCCCGTCCTTAAAGTTATGCTTTTGCATTCAGAATCCAAATCTTATGTGTAGATGCAAAGGGTATCTTGAGAAATTCTGTATTTTTCATGATATTTAAGCAGAACTTAGGAAACCATCTGCTCTTTAACATTTGATTCCAAAGTTGTTTGTTGTTTTAATGACCAAGGGCTGTTCAAAAAGTTAGCACTTCAAGAAAGGAGTGCTTTTTGACTCCTGTCTGAAATCTACTAAATGACTGAATGTGACAGACACACATATTTCAGCTAACTACAAACATCAAGTCTACTCCAAAAATCAAATACAAAGAAAAGCATAAGGTGTAGCCAACTCCTATAATTATTTTTACGTACAATGAAAAAATATGCAGAAACTTGCCAATGGTACTGCAGTCTGTCTAAAAGTTTCCACAAACCCTATAAAATAGCGCTGCTATTTGACGTTTGGTACATTGCAGCCACAGGAGATCTGCACTTGCACAATCCTTTTATTATTTCTAATTCTTTTGCATTTCACCTTTTTTCTAATAAAATGCCATTAAGATGTCAATAATATCAGCCTTTCAAGAAGGAAAAAATGGTATGTTTTCTAATGTTCTCTAGAGAAAATAGAATCTGTAACGTTATCTTTCCTTTCTCTCCACACTATATCGTTATTACCATCAAGGATTTCTAAGAAGACCTCCCAGTTGCTTGAAATATTGATATCTTCTTCATAGATATGGTAATCCAGAAACACAGTGCCTGGGTTCTTCCAGGTTTTCTTTCGTAGGCGAAACCTGTAAATACATCATGAAGGAAACACCGAATTCTTATTTGCTCATAAACACATCCCACTGTCAGAGATCAAAGCCGAGCGTTTTCTGACAAAAGTGAAATACAACTCTTTTACGTGAGGGTTGGTTGGGTTTACCAGGAATAAACTTAACGTTCTGAAATCATCCTAAGAGCAAGGTATCACTACTGGCTCATAGTGCTGCATTACTCATGCACACAAGGAAAACAAGCCTGCAAGACACGCGTAGGGATTAGGAGGAAGAAACCAGAATATTCCCAAACACTTCCAACAACGCTGTAGGGTGGAGGATTAGAAAAGGATTGGTGTCTGATTCAGGTACTTCGTTCTACTGCATCAATTCAGTAGCAATATAAAAGGAGGAACTTTGAGTAGGGAGGTAAATAAAGGTGTAAGCAATTAAAATGAGATGAAACATGAGTACAATACTTTAATTGCAATGCTTTCTCCACACACAGAAGCAGACATACATTTTGTGATGTGCCCCACAATTATAGGGCAGTAGAGAACGTAATCCAAGCACTGCAGTCAAAAATCCTTTGGCCCAGTCATAGTGATGAAAAGAGAAAAACCTGGTCCAGATCTAGGTTTCTACTCCTTTCCTCAACAAGAAAGAGCCAACACTTGTCTTCCAAGGTTTTGCTCAAGCCTGGTTTTAGGCATGTCAAGGCCCCACCAGCTTGCTTACCAAATCTTAGAGGTTTTTCTTCATTCCAGTGAATACACTGTCAGCTCTTCTACAGCGAACACCACGCCATCTCTGACTGACTGTAGAGAGCATGCGGAACCAAGGCCCCAGAGTGAGTTTAACCACGATGAGGTAACCAGTTATGGGGAAAGGGAAGCCAGTGCTGGACCCGTGTTGTAGGCAAACCCTATGATAATTCATAAGACAGTTTGCTGCAATGATCTACACTGAGGCAGCATTTCAGAATGTGGCCTCATTTACTTAATGCTCTCCTTTCTGAAGAAACTAATCCTTAGAGAGACTGAGACTTCTCAGATCTAAACCTAGAAACATGTTGCTCACAGGCAATTCTACGCAAATATTATTCCCTACATCATTCTACGTGAGATGAAAGCCAGGAATTGCTCTATTAATGCTTACATTAACCATCTGATTCCAAGATCACAGTAACTCACTTCCACTCCTTTCAAAAATTCCTTTCTCCACAAGAGGAAACACCCCAGATTCTAAAGTAATGTTTAATGTTTAACTTCAACAGATTGCAGTCTCTTTACCTGTCAATAGTCAAGTCTAGGCCACACTGTTCTCGAAGCTGAGGAAGCAGCTCCTCTTTTGACTGTCGGACTGTCATTCCTTTAGCAAAAACTGCATCTAGAAGAAACTTGCATGGCTGTGAACATAAATAAAAAGGGATTAAAAGACAAATTTTTCAAGCAGAAAAGAAAAAGGTAGATTTGCCTCCCAGTCATGTTTCATGACTAGTCCCACCCACCCAGCAAAATGACCACTGGAATGCTTTTCAGAAACAACGAACTGATTAAAATTAGGCTTAAGAAATCTGCGTAGCAGCAGGAGCCCTTTGACAGGTCATTCAAACTCTCTGAACGTGTGCCACGCAGAAATACATCTTGGGTCTCTATTACTCATTGCTACTGTTATACTAACTTTCTAAACAATGCAAGAGGCATTTTTAAGTTAAATAACCCATATAATAATAAAAAGGCCACTTTCTTGGCTTTCATTGATCAGACAGACCAGAACTCCATGACTGGAAGTTACTTTCCAATTTCTCTTATTCCCTGGCTTTATCAGTTCAGCTTCAATCTCCTAACGCTTACCCATTGCTAACATCTGTTCTGCAGTTTGGTCCAAGAAATAAAAATCAGAAATTAAGGTGTGCACAAAACCAACTTTTGAAGACTTGCAACCTATATAGTGAAATTACTTCTATGCTTTTCATGTCCCAATAAATGTAACAAGCAAGTGAGCTTTAATGGAAAAAGAGGGATTTTTGTTTCAGGCTTGTCTTATGCAGAGAGGACTGTTACCCAGGTAAGCGCTCCGATAGGCACTGTCTGCAGTGCATGAAGGCAACAAATTGTATCAGTACAACATTACCCAAAACCACAACCATGAGCAAAACCAGTTTCTTATTTGGAAAGATTTTTACATTAATTCCTTTCACACATTTAAGAAAAACAAAGAAACGATTCATTTGTCCCACTGACACCACACTTGCACTTAAGAGAGATACTGTAGATCACATTCCAACTGTACACTTGGAACAATAGGAACAGAAATAACCTCAAGTTCCCTTTCCAAATGCAGAGAAAAGAGGGACTTCTTTTTTTTCTCAGATTTCAGAGAACAACTTTGGGCAAGGCACATATTAACATCCTCATGAATGATTCTTGAAATATTCAACACCTTACCTCTGGCTCGTTTACCAAAAGTTGATAGACTTTGACTCTGTATTCACCCTTCTTAAGGGCTCTTCCAAGTCTAATAGTTATCTAGAAGGTAAAAGTAGTATCTGTTAGAACTAGTAGCAAAATTGCATTTTGTAACACACTACCAAGACTAACACAATGATTTCAGCTGGCAAGTAAACAAAAAGTTGTAAATTCTGTTCCTTAGTCTGTCTATATTGTACCACTATATTTTTTAATTATTAAAAATGACTTCTGAATAACCTTATTGTCATCAGAAAATGATGAAAGTGTCTCATTCAGCCGAACACTCTCAAACTCTTGATTGCTGGCGTAGACTCTAAAGACTTTGAAGTGAGAAGAAGGAACTCCAACAAAAGGCTCCAAATGTTGCTTGAAGGCCGACAGCGTAATTCTTTTATCAACGTGCACCATCAGCCCTAAGCAAAGATAAAGACAGAACTGGGATGAAACACTGCAGTACCAGAGAACCCCAACACTCTACTGTATTATTTCCATAAACTCCCAGTTATCACTTGCAACAAAACAGTACTGAAAAGTCAAAATTATAGTTGATGGCCACACTTACATTTTATCTGAGGGCGCTACTGCAACTTTTAGGAGCTTTGCTGTTTTAGGTGTTTATAGGTAGCTACTCCTAGAAGACATGACAGTCGCCAACTGCCCTATTTTGCAACCAGTGAAATAGGGCAACAACATGGTACCTCCTCCATTCAGTAGGGCAAGAAATAGAGAAAGTCAGATGGAGTGTTTGCAGATAACGCCCCCCTGCCCCGAAGGAGAGACAGAAATGCTTCTGAGTGGCAGCTGGCCAGGCACATGCCATCAAACCTTTTTCCCCTCCTGCCTTTCAGGATTAAAAAACTTAGTTAATGCTTGTGTTCTGGAAGGCAACAGGACATCAACAGGGCAAGCCCAAGTCCAGATTAAGGAACTTTTTCATGGAATATTTCGTAATTAATGAAAAACCACTGGAGTAATATGAAATTCTGGAAAGTGAAGTGAACAGTTTATCTTTAGAAATTGTGTTACTAAATATGTTCGATTTGGACTACTCTCTAACTGCAGTATAATTATACTGTGTTGTGACTCATTAGAAGAAAAAAAATTGCTATTCAGAATATTCAACTGAACAAATACATTATTTGAATTATAAATCTGTTCATGTTGTCATACTAAAAATACATAAAAGCTTTCCCCTCAGGATAATAATTTATACAGTGTGCTATGAAAACATAACAAATAATTCCTGGATCCAACTAGTCCTACCTAAAAAAAGGGAAAAATTAAAGCGGTTCAAGATCAGCTCCAAAGAAAGATCCTTCTAGGCTAAAGGAGTAATTTCATTAAAATTGCAGTGGCTGCAATTAAATATCTCTGTGGTTTTAAAAATGAAAACGTTTGTTAACAAAAACAACAAAACACCACACCAGGAAGAAAAGATTTTACTCCATTTATTAGTGTTGTGTCAGGATTTCTGGACTGACAGGAAACCCTTTACCTTGCACATATTTATCTTCTACTGTTCTTAACTATTCTTCTGTTAGTTATAAAACACATGCAGGCCCCGAGTACTGTTTAAATGATTTATCTTTATGACCATTAAAATACTACTTTGGCTCTTAGACCAAATTTGTATGGCTGACAGGAAAATGTCCAAGCACTTCATTGTGCCCGCCCCTGCCCATGGCAGGGGGGTTGGAACTACCTGATCTTTAAGGTTCTTTCCAACTCGAAGCATTCTATGATTCTATTGTACTTCAGTCACTGAAAAGCCACAGTCTACTGAATTACGTGAGCGATATCAAGTACGTGTGAATTTTCTCTACAGTCAAGTGACAAGGAGCTTTCAGGTTTGTTAATGTTTAGATTTAACAGAATTATTGCTCCCTGAACCACTGTAAATAACTACATTCTGGAAGAGGTGAATCAGCAGCAGATCCAGCTATTTCCCTTTCACTGGAAGACAGCTCAGCTTGCTCTCCAGAAAGCACTTTCAATAGAAGTAAATAAATGTTTCTTAGAGGTAGCTTTTCATTTTCTTAAAAACAAAAAAGGCAAGACTCCGTTCAAATGTCATCACTTATTACAAGATCAAGATAAGTCTAGATTTTTGCTGAACATGACATCACATCCCACCTTTGTGCTTCTGTTAGCTTTAATTTTTAATTTCACTTTGACAAGGCTTTTCAATACTTTCATTAGACTTTTTAATACAGAATATGAATTAAATAGCAATAAAAGCTGGATTATTTTAAGGTGCTTAAAAAAAGAATACATACATTTTTGCCCTTCTCCTGAACCTTCATCTGCAGCATAGGGCTCTGACTTAAAGTACATATATTGTACTTCTCCTCTGCTCTTGCCACTTTCGTCGTATTCACTGTCTGTTCCAGAATCTTCTTCTGCTGTGTCCCAGGTTTCTTTCTTCCCCTGATTTGCTTTTGATCGCCTACTACTTGTGATACTATGAGAATCAAGTCCATTAGCCAAGGGAAGTGGGGCGTTATCCACGTTGCATAAAGTGTCACTGCTATGACTGGAGCTGAGGATATCACTGTCCACTGAACTTGTACTCCTGTCGTTATTTACATCGGAATCTGACCGTTCCTCAGACTGAAGATTTTCTGGATCAGAAATCTGAATTTGGTTTTCAAGTTCTCTGTTTTCTGCCGATGCTGAAGAGTCTATTTCGTTTAAAGGTGATTCAATGTTTTCAAAGTCACTTGCTTCTGTGCTTTTGCTGCTGTCTCCATTATCTCCCTCCTGCTGCTGCTGCTGCAGGGACAAGCTTTTAAGCTTCTCTGTACTTTCTTCAAGAATTGCCTCCACAGATTTCATATTGCCTACAGGTCCTTTTACTCTTTCACAGGCATCATCCAAGTTGCCTGAATCTCCACTAGACTTCTGATAAACTGCTCGCCTAAATTGAGATCCAGGTGATTGCTCTGGTAATGAAACATACAGTCTGATTGTATTGGCGTGACGATCCAAAAGTTTCCATAAATGAGAATCTGTATACGCCACGTGACGATCTAAAGACTCTGAGCTTTCAATAAATACCTGAACATAAAATAACAGTGTTTTATCATGTAGTGTTATTTTCAATAAAAGTAACGACAGCAAGCACATAGGATTGAGCACACACATCACAAATTTCGTCACTAGGAAACACTTATTATAAACCTTTTATAAAAAATTCAAATAGATGTTTAGAAAAAGATGAACTGAGGAGTCTGTAGTTTAAAAACGATTTAACTTTCCTGTATTTTCACAATCATGTTAAGATTGGAGTGAACTGCAACCAGAATGACCAGCTGCAGTGACCGGGTTTGTGGTCAGAAGCGTATTTATACATCGCTTCAAGTGCGCCCGTCATCTCTACACTAACGCTAGTTATGGTAGTAACGAGCTCCACAGCTAGCTGGCAGTCTTGCTTTATTTTCTCCTATTGCATCATAAGAAGTCTTTTAATGTATACATGGGTAAGCAATAGCCCAAATTAGAACAAGGGAAAAAACTTCTCTTTTCCCTTTGACAAAGGCCTGTGTTGTAGTGACCACGTGAACGAAAAAGGGTTTGAAGTAACTGAATAGCAAGTCAATGCTCTGGTTTTTGCTCAACTACAAGCCATTACTACTACAGTAAAAAAGGCAATGTTAAAGATGTTATCTAAATTACTTAAGTCCCAAGTTACTCTTCCTCTGAATGAATTATATAAATGTTACTTAAAACATTTATTAGAAGTCTTTTTTGAAAAACAATGTGAATTTGCATAGTAACAATTACTGCATTTAAGCAAAAATGCACCAAAATTTCCCCTTAGTTTTGACATTTATTTCCTAAGAATTTTAATAGTGAGGACAGGCAGAGCCATTCAGAAGGTTTAGGAAAAGAATTAGGCAGGTTTCATGATAATACGCCAATCTTTGTTGCCTAAGAAAGGTTGACGTCCAAAAAACTTGGTTGTAAGGTTGTTAACCTCACCATCATTGCCATCCCTGAGTATCAACCAGATGTCTGAATCTGCTCTACCTTGTAACGTACACTTGGTTTCACGTATAGCCTATAGCATTCTAGCAGCACGACGTGCTAGTTTGGAAGAACTCCACGCAGCACACAGTGAAGCGTGTGACAGTTCTGTTACGGATTCTATACACATATCCATACCTTTTACTACACAAAGGTAGAGTCTACAAATACACAAAATGAACACATTAAAAACCAGAGTATGTACCTTGTTGCTTCTAAAAAAGCCCTCGGCTTTCAGTGTTTTGCTGGAAACGTTCAGGAGACGCAAGTCATTGTAGCAACGTTCTAACACTACCCGCATTGTTTCAGCTGGCAAGTGTGTAGCCTGAAGTAAGACATTGACAACAAGGTAAGACATTAGACGTAACTTTAAATAGTGGAACAAGTATTTAATTTGTAAGATTATTCCTAGGGAAAGGAGGGGGTTTGTTTATTGGCTGCCAAATTGCGATAGACAACATGGACAAACTCCTCCCAAACTTGTCCAGTCCCAGTTCCTTTCCTCCATCCTTTGTTGTGCAATAAAGGCTAGTTTTTCAAAAAGGTCAGTATACTAAAGTAGCCTGGCTTTGCAGAGAATGGGCAAATTGTTAGTGACCAGTAATATAAGGAATCAGACTTATTATTTAATGTCTATGAACCAACTGCAAATAAAAATATATTCTTGACCATTGGGTTTTGCACACTGTTCACTTAATTCTTAGTAAGACTGAATTTAAATTACTGAAATCATGTTTCATAACAAATATTATGAAGTTATACGAGCCACTGAACTATTTTACACAGAACTGAGTAAAATGCCTGTCTTCCAAACATTCTATGGTTGAAGCCCATGTAAATGTCAATTTGCATCTGAAACAAGCGGCTGCTGGAATGACAAGGAAGGTTTGTAGGGAGAATGGGGATGGCTTTAGATGTTAAATTGCAACAACTGAAACCATGGTGGAAATTGCATTTTGGTTCAGTCATATGGTAACAATTCACTAGTTGGGCAACTACTGGATACTGAGTGAGGTGGTTGAAATTACTAACTCAAAAAGAACACAAGTCTGACTCTTCAGCTTCCCCAAAAACCTTATGATCTGGTAAACTAGTAAGCAATATGGCTGGATGGTACCTAAGCTTGTGCAAAAGCCAGCACAGAAATCTGGATGGAAGCAAGCAGCGTGTTGCTGCTTTTAGCAGCAGTGAGCAGACAGACAAGCTCAACCCTAACAACCCAGTCCTACAGGACACCACACATGGTATGAACTGCAAAAGGTGCAGGCTCTCGTTTTAGATATTTAAAATATGACACATTTTCATAGTTGGAATGAATGAAAAATTTAAGACAAGTCCTTAATGGCTGTAAATTACCTTTGAAATGAGCTGTTTAAATTCTGAAACTGTTTGATTCAAATAAGCTCGTATGCTTATTGGAGGAGCAACAGATTCAGTCTTTAGGTCAACTACATGAACTTTTACCATGACCTCTGCAGGGAAGAGAAAAAAGAAAACAAAACCACAGGTATATGTATGTATATGAGAGAGAATTCAACAGGCAAAGAAAACAGGCATATGCTTGTCAGATGTACTGATTAAAGGGGTTGCCTTAAATACAGACAGGAATTTGAAAAGCAGTCCAATTTCAGAATTGCATTGTCAAATCAATTTTAATGCCAGAGGCAAAAATGTTCCACAGTTCACAAATTTTACTATACCTTAGAACTGCTTCAATTAGAAGTTGGCAACACAGCACAGTACGTGTCAGAATACTGACTTTATAAAATTTATCACCACAAAGTCTTTCTTCTTTTGCACATCATAATGAAGGTTTATGTTTTACAAGTTTTATTTTCCTGTCATCACACAATATTTGATTTTAGTCTACCTTCATCTATATATAATTATATGTCTTACCACCAGGTTTATAGCACTGGAAAATTTGGTCAGGTCTTCTTGTTTCCAACAGCAAGTCAAACATGTACGTTGATTTGACACCTCCAAGTAATAAACCCATTGGTGTATCCTCTTCTCCTTCATAAGACCGTTCCAAGTAGTCATGGAACTCATCGTATTTGACAAGACGACAGCAATCCAAAGGGACCGCCTCTTCTAAATCCATTAGCTAATTCATGCACATAGGATAAAAAAACCCCAAAAAAACAAAACAAAACAAAACTTTTAATAATGGTTCATTTGTGAGTTTAATTTTTCCCTTGTAAGCTAGAAATATCTCAGTACATAAAAAGAAGAGGGAAGTTTGAAAAGTACATATAGAAGTACACAAAGACAGGTCCTGGAAGTATATTCAGAGGAATACATTGCCTATCAGTTATACCAAATACCAACTTAGAGGCCTGAGGAAATCATATCCACTAATTATCTTCTGTGTGCGTCAAGGAGATGTTAACACATTCCAAATCTCTAACACATTCCCAAATCTGGGAGAGGACTTCACTGGTCCTTTCCCAGCCACAGACTCACACGGCAAGAATCAAAGAGTGCACAGATGTCAACTTCTACTTGTTTGTAAAAGGCAGAGATCAACAGATGCTTTGGTGCCCACTGATATTATTTCATTAGCTATGCAGGGAGTTTTTTGACAGAGTTCTCTTATTGCATATCTAATACAACAGTTTTTACTGCAATATAAATACAAACATTCAGAATTCTTTCAACTTACTGAAGACAGCAGCTCTCACTGCCTGATTTTAAAATAAAGGTATGTAAAAATCATAATCCATTTTAGAAAGGGCAAGCTCTATCATTCCAATCAGAAATCATCTGATGGCTACTAATAGAAAACTCAGTCAATAATCCCCAGCTAGAACAGCTCTTAAAGAAAACCCCACAAAACCTCCCCAAACCAGGCCCTCAAAAGCAGCCCACAACAAAAAACCCTCAAAGCCAGCGCCTCCCAAACACTCCCACAGCATCAGACATTTAAAAACTGAAGATACACAACAGCAGGAAAAAAACCTACACCTAAGAGTTAAACTCTTGTGTTATGCATAGCATACCTTGTAAGCTATTTCCACAGCTTCCTTCAGCGTCCTGTCCTTATGAACCTCTAGTTTGTTCTCCATCATTATTTGTTTTGTAGGGTGCATGCAGAACAACTTAATCTACAAAATTCAGAAGGAAGAAAACTAATCATGAAGGTATTTGCAAATACCTTTCATATTAAGAGTACATTTAAATTTACAATCCTATATTCAAATAATCTAATATAAAACACATCTGTAGCTTCAGCTACAAGATAGTTTCCTTTCAGCTGGTTAACATGAGGCAGAAAAAGTCAAAGGCACAGCAGATAGCACTAGTGTGTATACATTTTTGCAAGCTAGGGTACAATGATAACCAGAAAGTTTTTGAACTGTAGGCAGCACAAAACCTCTCCAAAACGCACACAAGAAAAATGCACATGAAATTCCTTTTTCACATTGAGTTACGTATTTAGCAACCATAGAGAATCTTCCAATAAAACAATCACTTGATTCATAGGCATAGAGTCATGCTTGTAAATCCAAGACGTCGTATTTCGTATGTTACTGTTGACTCCATGGCTGGAAAAAGATTCTGCTCTTCTGCCCAATAATTATTTTAAATTAGTTTAAGAAACACCACTTCACAAAGCAAAGGGTCACGATATGAAAAGGTTTAACAGTATAAAACACCTAACATACAGCATTACATATTCTTGGAATTAATTTTGCTGAAATCAAGCCATGTCAGATTAACTACAGCTTTGTTTTGCTTTTAATACCAATTCAAGTTCAAAATGAAGACATGAACTCATCAAAAATCTCCAGTGATTGCCTCCAACAGATGCCTCCACTGTTTACAGGCTTCCAAATGGTGTACAATTGATTTTAGAGTTATTAATATAAATACATTTATCACAGAAGTCCCTGTATTGTAGTAGAGAAATTACTATTTACAGTAGAAACATTTCTTGCTAGAAATGTATTGTTGCTTTTTTGAGTAGAACTTCTAACCTTGCAAGTGTTGCGCTCAATTTCACGTTGCCTCTTCTCTTGTTCTTCCAATTCTCTCTCTTTCTGTACCAATTGTTTAATATGCTCTGGATACTCATGTGCCTCAAGAAACTCTGCCAATAGAAACAAAGCAATAGTTTTTAAAATTGGATTTTTCCATGGTGGGCAACATCTCAGGAATTATTGAATCATAGAACTGCCTGGGGTGGAAGGGATCTTTCAGATCATCTAGTCCAACCAACAACCTAATACTAACACAAAAAAATTAAACAAAAAAATAAAAATCACTAAACACATGGCTAAGCACCACATCTATCCATCTAAAAACACCTCCAGGGATGGTGACTCAGCCACTTCCCTGGGCAGCCTGTTCCAATGCTTGATAAGCCTTTCGGTGTAAAAATTTTTCCTAGTATTCAACCTAAACCTCCCTTGACACAACTTGAGGCCATTCCTCTTGTCCTTGAGTATATTTAACAATCAGCTTTCTTCATTTCTTCCTTCTCGCTTCTTCATTCAAACTTCCCACTATACCACGACCTGTTCTCTTTTTCATGATTTAAATGCAATTGACCTCAGTCTTTTATTCCTCCTAATTATACATCAACAACACAAGAAAATGGTACTAGCACAAGATTAATATTCCAGTATTAGTAAGGGAAGCTTTGCTATTGTAAAGAACACTAAGACTGATGACTGCACTTAAGCTTGTTTTTGAAATAAAGGTAAAGTATGTTCTAGAAAGCAAATTACCCGATAATAAGAGTCACAAAATCTCATCTATATCATGAGAAAATAAATATTGCACTTAATTCAGATGAGTCTACTTCATGAGATTTAGTTTAGTAAAGACAAACAAACCCACAACATTTAAGTTTATCAAGTTTAAAAAAAATAAAAATGGAAAATACAGTAGTGTTCCAATTCTGGTGCCACTCACTCCTATCACAAAGAATTGTATGAATAATTTTTCAGGACTTAAAAATGGGATTGCCATATTCCAGAAAGCTGAAATAGCATATTATGTTAATTCTCAACAAACAAAGAAACTATCACAGCATTTACACGAAAATCTATTTCCAAAGACAGCTCTTGACCCATAGACTTTGTTTAAGGCTGCTGTTTAATCTTAAAAGTTATATAACTTGCAATCACTTATTCATAATGAGTAATATTGCTTCAATGATTCAAATATTGAAACAGTATTATTTTTTGTGGCTCTGAAGAATTTCTACTTCATAAATGCGTTGATAAAGTTTTAATATCATCCTTCTTGATGCAACAAGAATTTGAAAGCCTTTGAGAGTTTATGTGGCTTTTCATCTGCTCAAGCTATTATGAAAAATTATTCACTGACTGGGGTTTTTTTATGCAATTCAGGGAATTAAAGTTCTGTCAACTGAACTACATACATCCCTAAAACAATCGATACTATTTATATAGCCTGTTACCAGTTAGGCTGAAAGTGACAAACTGAAAAGATAAATACAGCTTTGATGCTGCGAACAAGTTAATTCTCGGCTCAATCCAACCAGTTGGATTAGCAAAATACTCGATTCTTGCAGACACACTGCTGCTGAAAGCACGTGTGGGTAGTCACTGCTCTTCTGGTTTCCTTTCTATAGCTGTGCTTCTAGCAAAGGATTAACAAGAAGGGGGAAACAGCAAACTAACATGGTTCCCTCTATTTTGATATCAGTTAAAACAAGTGCTATCAAACTTCCATCTACTACTGCATCACTTAGGTGTGCTCAGATTTTACATGGATTTGTCTCTGACTATATAACTTACAGTTTATTGTCTCACCTGCCAACTGAAACACAAACAATAAGGGCTGGTTACAAAGTGGAAAACTTTGTTGTTATGAAGTTCTGACTCATTTTTAAGTGAATGAAGCAATGTGTTGTGGGGTTTTTTTTCTGCTACACCAGTCATGACACTAGTACAGCATTACACTATAGTTCATTCAGTGTGACCAAGTATACCTGTTCTCCATTTTCATGGCATCTAAAACACTAAAAAATTACAAAAATTAATTTGTGATGACCTCTTAATGATCCGTGTTTACTGTAAGAGTAATGAAAAACTGCAAAAGGCGGCTTCCTATATGAAAGTTATGTTAGCGTACCCTAAAAACAGCATTACCACCCTCCTTACACAAGTTAAGACTCATCACATGTAAAACATCTTCTACAACAGACACTTACAAGTTCACAAAACATACTTACTTGCATTTCTCACTGGATCCTTCAGTCTATATATCAGCATGTATGCATTCGTGGAGCTGGTGGAGATAAGAACAGTTATCTGAATTTATCAGATAGGAGGACAAAATTGACTTCAAACGTTGTTTTGTTCTTGTTTTTCAGTAAGGAGCTGTGTCATACACATCTTAGCAATACAGTAACCAAAAGGGATTTTCAACAATAAGTAGCATGTTATTTTAATGATCTGAAACAGTGTCAGGGTAGTTTTTATAACTATTTGAAGTGCCTACTATGCACTTTCATCTAACATGTTAAGCATGTGCATCTTGGCCATTCATTTGATTACACTAAAACACCACCTGAGAGAAGAGTACTATTACAGTACTAACCTAGCAAAAGCGCTGGAATAATAGCCTCTGCTTCCAGAAGATCCACCATACGTTTTCTTAATATCTTCCTGAGTTATCTAATGGAAAAATCAATCTAATGATTATTTGAGAAACTCACATTAATTGAGATGCATATATTTTTATTAGGAAAAATGGCATTACATAATAAGCACATAATATTAATCATTCTACTTTTTAAAAATATTTCTGTTTATTTGCTAACTACAAAAGAAATCTGTTTCAAAGCAATCTACCTCTTCATTTTACAATGAATGTACGCAGAATTACTTTTTTTTAAAAGGTAGGAACCTCTTTGAAAAACATTATTCAGGTTCTTGATGGTAGTAACACTCATGAATACATCAGAAATACCTCAGCAACAGATGTTTAACAGCACAATCCAGATTGTAACAAATCTACAAATACACTTTGCTAAGCAAGAAGTTTTCTTCACATGCATAGAAGGCAAAGTTATAAATCCAGCCTGTTTCCTTATGACCCATTCTCTCTTCACCATCAAGAAGAAACTTCTCTTCCCCCATGCACAAAAATCCATACATAAATAAAAAGGACAACCTAGCTAACAAGAAGATGAAACAAAGTACACGTTTGAAATACCTGCACATAAAGCCAGCTTCATTATACATAAGTGAAAAATCACATACAAAAGAAAAACTTACTGGTTCACATATGAGTACACGAGAGAACTAAAAATACTACTTTTACCTTGCTAACATGCTGATCGTTAAAGCTGTACCACTGGTCATCACTAAAAGATTTTATACAGGCATAATAATGACCACCTGCAGCACTTCCAGAATGAACCATAACAGAAAAGAGCTCATACAGTAGAGAACTCTGGAGAGAGAAGAAAAAGACATGAGTAGAGATAACCAAATGATCACATTCAGAAGTTTAAAGCAACTACAGGAACCCAAATATACAAATAGTTGTACCTTACAAAACAGATCTCTTTACTGCATCAGAAACTGATCAAAATCAGAGCTATGATATGCTAAACATTATCCAAGAGTATGTCATAATGGAAGTAAAGAGCAATTTCCCCTTTCGCTGGTGGGAAGGGAGAGAGTGAGAAAATACGACTCAATTACAAAAGCAGGGAAACAGTTTGAACTGGCTTAATGTGTTACTGTTACTTCCTTTCCTTACAAGCTCTGAACTGGTGACTTCTTGTGCTAGATAGGTATTCAATGTATCTCCAAGAAGAAACAAATGACCAGCTTGCCTATAACTAGAAAGATTACGCTTACTTTCTATTGCCCTTCTCTACATTCTTGAAGTTTGCTTTTTGACCCTTAATATATATTGCAAACCAGCAACACCCAATTCAATGCTTATCAGCACTCTACATTAATTTCTCTCACAGCACTCGGTGAGTTTCCTGTCCTAAACCTTTCTTTCCATAGATCAAAAGATGGAAATAAAGGGTACTAAGGACGTACCTTCAGTGTTCCGTATACATTAAAAATAAAACTGAACAATAGTGACTCAGACAACTGTTACAAGAATTAACTATTTTTAGATTATCCAGAGGATATGCTCTGTAAATTCTATTATTAAGATATCCAAACCAAAAAGCTAACAACGTGGCTTGACAGCTAGTTTGCCTCGAGAACAAGTAGTATGAATTAATTGGCCAAAGCTACTGTCAATACCAGGACATGGCATTTGCATTACAGATACACTACAATACCCTGTTCCTGTTTCAGTCAAGTGACTACCTAAATTTTCTTCCAGCTAAGATTGACAGCATTCAGAAAATGCTGATCAAAACCCCTTTCAAATAGTTTAAGGTAAATGTAAACAGGGGCAGGGGTACAGTTCAAAATGCAAGTCGGCCTTTAAATAATTATTAAAGTAACAGTTACAGCCAAACAGCTTCCTAACAAGTCTGAATAAAAACTATTGGCCACATTTCACCGAGCAACGACCCACGCAGTACACACTGCAGACGTTACCATAAAATTCAATATTTTTGATTAATTTTGTACTGGCAAGAAAATTCAATCAGGTTTCTTGAAAATCTCCGTTAATCTTTATGTCTCACAGAAGGATGGCTGCTCTCCTGGACTGACCTGCTGCTCAATTCCTTGATGTTAAACTCAAGATAAGTGAATAAATATTTAACTTTTAACCACATAGCCTCATGTATGTGGCCATTTGTATAAGGTTAAGAAATGGATTGTAATGACTGACCAAAACTTTCCAATATTCTCCTACTGAACTACAAAACACTTTTGCAGTCAAAGCTGGTAAGCCTTTAACAGCTGGCCTCAAAGGAAAAACAGCACTCACAAGATGAAACAGTCCTCAATTTGAGGGTCTGCTGCCAAAATAAGTTTTCTGGGAATTCTCAATCTGACTTTTTATTCTCAGAAGAACTCCAGATCGGTTGCTTTCCTTTGCTGTAGTGTAAATTTTTGGAATTCGACTAAAAACACACAGTCCCACCCCACAATAACAAAATTATTTATATTTTTATCATTTATATTTAATAGTACTTTAACCCTGGCCAACAACTGAGCACCCACCCGGTTAGTCACTCACTGTTCCCCGCGAGTGGGATAATAGAATTGGAAGAGCAAAAGTGAGAAAACTTGTGTTTGGAGATTATTACAGTTTAATAAGTGAAGGAAAGCAGGAAAAAAAAAAAAAAGATTACAATGATGCAAAGGCATTACTCCCACCAGCAGACCAAGGCCCAACCAGTCTCAACAGCTCCTTTGAAAAGTTTTTTTTTTACTGCTGAGCATGACATACACGACATGGAATACAGCATGGACTGTTCCTCTGGTCAATTCAAGTCAGCTGTCCCAGCTATGTCCCCCTTCCAGCTTCTTGCCCACCCCTAGGCTCACTCATTTCAGGAACAGAATGAAAACCAGAGAAAGCCTTGGTGCTGGGCAAGAGTTAACTCACTTGTGTGCTATGAGCACTGTTTTAGTCACAAATCCACCGTACAGATTGTTATGAAGAAAACTAACTCCATCCCAATCAGACCAAATACAACACTTCTGCAAACATACCTTTTCACTGCCAGCTTTAGAAAGTCTTTCTGCTGCACTATTGCTTTCAAGGCAGATTCCTTCATCGACTCCATCATCATTAGAAAAATCATTGCTCATCTGATCACTGTGACAACTACCTTCATTTTCTGCTCCACTATCAGTGCAACTCTCAGTCTGAGGAGACTTCTTAAAAATAAGACATACATACTATAATTATACAACATTTAAAGCTACGTAAACCAAGAAATAACAGTATTTGTGAAATTAAAAAGATCCCCATCTGCAAAACAATGAAACTCCTCAAAAGCCTAGAGACCGCTGCAATTCAGCATCAAGAATGGACTTGTTTCTGTTATTTAACAAGATTGTATCCGTTATTAGCCTATTCCACTTAGCAGTTAATTCAACTAAGTACCTGGAAGTCTAATATCAGACAGTAAATCCTATTGTAGCAGGGGCAAGATAATCAGAACTGATTTGACTGGAAATATTTTCATGCACAAGGACTTTTTTCCATTTCAACTCACTAGATGGAGTCAAAGTATGACAGTAAGACTGATTAGTGTTCTATTAGCTTAAAAGCATGATGTCAACAACACTGCGAACGCAGTTCATTTAGTATATTCATGTCTTACCTGATCCTCTTTTCCTTGAGATAATTCCTTTCATTTTTTGACAATTGTTAATTTTGTCTCAAGTTCTATCTCCCAGATCAATCTTCATTCTATTTAGCCCCTCGACTAACACTTTGAGAGGTCTCAAATTGCTTAAACGGCACCCTTCATAAACCAAAGGTTTGTACAGCGTCAGAAAAGCGTCTCCCAACCGCCCACCCCAAATATGCACATCAATGGAGTACTTCTCTTACACCACTACAAGCCAGTAAGTTGACATAATGTTTGCAGGAATTGAGTTAGATGAATAAATTTCATCTTTAATGCAGAAAGCACATTAAATATTTTTTGGCAAATTTAACTACACAACACAAATTTTGGCCAAAACCAAAAGAGTCAGCAGCCAGAAGATTCAAGTGACAAATAATTTTTTTAAAAAAATCTCATTTCTACAGCATACACAGTGTTGTGAGTCAGAAGGAAGTATTTAATCATTATTGTTTTCTGGACCAGCCTCAGTGTGCAGTTTCAAAACTTTGTATCATCTTTTGAGACCAAAACAGACTCAGCTACAAGTTTAAGAAACATGTTTCATTCTGGATTTGCAGAATACATAGAAGCTCTGAGACTTGTGCTTTTAAATCTCTCATATAACAATATAAGAAATCAGAAAAAGCTTATTTACAGAAGCTTGAAAACCCTGTAGGTGATTACACAGCATGGTTACTTTTCAGTTTAACAAAGATCCACATGGACAGATTTCAAAATTTCAAATTAAAATATTGCCAAGGCTAAAGAAGATTTTGTGTAGACGAATGACTTTTTAAAATGGGTTTACTAGACTGACATTCTAATTTGCTTATTGAGAAATGTCAAGAAAAAGACTTTTCTCTGAAACCAAACACTTTACCTCATCTTCAACATCAATGAAGATACTCATGTCTAACTCCTCAGGAAAAGTCATACGATCATTGAGTTTAATTCTGTGCATAGTGGTATAATCAAAGTCAAATCTCTTCAGCTGTAACGTCAGTAGATATGGAAAATGCAAGAACCGCAGACCCTAAATGAAGCAAAAACAAGATTATGCTACCATTGCCAGGATTGTTTCTTACCAAAAGTAATTTTTGTGAATGTTTTGGACAGTCTTTACCTTCCTTGCATCACATTTCTTCTTACATCGTTCACAAAAATACTGATTGGGGCCATCAAGAGTCTCAGGCTGAATGAAAGCATGCAGTGCTTCTTCCTAATAATAAAAAGATGTTAACTGATTTTTAAAGAATGTTTACTATGAAGTTATAAATCAGAATGATAAATTTACTATGAGATTGCAAATACATACAAATTGCTTCATATTAAATCTACAACCAAAATTTGATTGACAAACTTTGATACAGACACAGAATCAGTTACAATATGAAGGGAGACCAACCTTTCCACTAAGCCCAAGGTTAAACAGTCAAACCACAATTACTGCTAACTGCATTTCATTCAGTATTTGCTGAATCCAAATTGTCTTGTCTATTAATAAACATATAATATGACATTTACTCCTGTTATCTTGCACATCACATTTAGTCATGTCTGTTCAGTCAACTGCTGTGGATATGAGCCTATGGTTTAACACCACTTTTGGTCCTGTTCTCCCAAAATTTTTTGAGATGGTTCTTCTGCATTTCAAGAAGAATTGTTGCTGACAGATACCATCCAATAATTACTGGGCTCGGGGGAAGGTGGCAGGTAAAAAACGTTACACAGTTCCTCAGTGCCCTGCCTGAAGGCAGCATTAGTCCCATTCTACAAAGCAACTTAGGAAACTACATTTGAAGATAATACTTTTAAGTGAAAGGTGGGGAAAGGACAGAGGTGGAATATTTAAGCTTCGCACCCAAAGGAATGAGAATCAGATAGGGCCATCTCCTATAGAGACAGGACTAGCTTCCTAGCAGGAACCTTATGAGGCAACTGACCAATAACAGGAATTTTGTCTGACAGCTGCCTAAAAGTTCTGTAACTAATGCTTAAATCCAGGAGTTTAACAATTTCTACTTTGTTCCTCTCTACTGCGAGCAACAGTCAAAATGCAACCAAACCGACCATTAATCCTCCCCATAATGTAATTTGCAACAATAGTATTGCACAGAAATTGTATATACTTGAGAACAAGCTTGTTGAAACAAAATTCACTAAGAATACTGAGATGGGTTTAGTGAAGAATTTTACCCAGAGATTTTAAGTTGAAGCCTTTAACCCAGTCAGCTTGTAAGCCAACAGGCTCTAGGTTTCTGAGCCCCCAGTGCAAGCCAGAAGTTCTCTGTTCAGCTATGGAGGTGAAAACAAATACAATTTGCATATTTAGACATTTTAAAATCATTATCTCTTATGAAGGACTGTAGCTGTTCCCTGAAGTCTGATTAAGGAAGAGGGGCCTTAACTGGGCCTCACCAATTGTAATGTGGCCGGCACAGAACATAAGTTACTGTTCATCATGTTGTTAGATAGGCCACATTTTGGGAGGAATTCAAATAACACACACACACACACACCCTGTCCCTGCCAAAGCCCCAATTCTTCCCTTCTCTGTTCTTTATGAGAAGTCAGGGAAGCAGCAAGAAAAAGAATAAAACAAAAGGTTTTCCAAAAAGGTATTGCTGTTCTAGGAGAAAACCTTAATAAAAAAACAAAAAAAAGGGCCTGTATTCCAGGTGACAGCTACTCACAAACGAAAAATATGCTGAACTCAACAGAACAACTGTGCACTGAAGGCAGTCGTCACACACTACCATTTTTGGATCCAGACAGAAAAGCCTTTCAACAGCCCTCAAATCACAGCTGTTCAGCAGAGAGACTCTCTAGACACAGGGAAACATCTTAGAATCTGAACTGAACTGTTGTCTCCATATTTACTTCCTTAAAATACTACAGAGGCTGAGTTGCTCTTTACTCAAGTGCAACATATAGCTAGTGTTTAATAGGATTGTGCACTGAGATGTGAGGAATCTCATTCTAAAAGGTAAGAAAGAAAACTAAATGTTACAACCTCGCTTAAAAAGGAAGGGGATGAAAGAAATTACTGCATTTTGACCACTCTGTAAAACACATTAAAGAATTAACATTCAAACTATTTAAACAAAAAGTTAATAAACAACACAGAAAATACGACACCTAGACACTAGCACATAATGACCACAGAACTATCCATTATGAATCAAGTGCCAGTTAAGACAAAAATGTATTTCAAGCATAAGAAAAAGTTGCAATTCCTGCATCAACATGAATATGAATGAATGGGAATATGAATGACAGGACATAAATGGTTAAGTAATATTTACAGACTGTGTGATGTGCAGTTTAACAAGGAAACATACTATAATTTTCCACATTATGGAACAAAGTGATGGACCTTCAGACCCCCCAAAACTGAATGAAGTATTCTAACATTACTTGGGGTTTTACTGCTTGCGACACATCGCAAGCTGCGCTTTGAAAAACCCGATTAAAAAGCTATTTTTGAGCTGTGTGAATATCCATGTATTTTTCAATCCTTGTATAAGGAACATCGCTGTTCTCTGGGTATTCCTATTTCTGTCTCCTCCGGTTTTCTCCTGTAGAATCTTTACACTGATGCAAACTCTGCTGATTAGGATGTTTCTTAATGCGATTCCTATTCTAAAGCAGTTCACTGTTTTCTACTCGGACAGTTTACTCAGCAAAACCAGTAATAAAGCCTCTACACTGCACAACCTATCACATGACATCCCCCAGTTTTCTACAACTCCAAAGTAGAGTAAACGTTATGAGTGAAGTTGTCTTCAAAGAGGTAACTGTTAAGTGGTCTTAGAGCCAGTAAGCATTTCCACCATTACCAATACACACACGCTTCAAAATATACCATAAAAGATCAAGCGATAGATTAGTATGACAAGAGGTATTTAAACTTCTTTATATTTCACATAAACAAAAGAACAATATAGGCTGAAAGAGACTTCTGGAGATCATCTGATCCTAACTCCCTGCTCAAAGCAGGTCCAACTTAAACCAAATTGCTCAGGGCCTTTTCCAGCCAAGTTCTGAGCACATCCAGGTTTTAAAATTCTGATTATGAGATTTCTAACACTTAGTATACTAAAATGCCAGAACAAACAGTTGAAACTAATTTTTATCTGGTGAAAGATACACACTTAGGACATGCTCTTCTTCACTAAAATGCATTATGATCTAGTCAGCAGTTTGACAAGGACCTTACTGCTAGCATTTATATAAAACCTGTGAACAGGAGCAGTAGCACCTCAATAAAAAGTTACACAATAAATAGCAGTTAGGCACAAGTGTTAGCAGAAAAATTTGGAAACTAACTGCCATCTTAGGTTTTCAGAGCTCATCTACTTTTTCAACGTCCAAAGAACATGCTCAACTACAAATACAGGACCTTGTTGTTACCAATCTAGCTTAAGAACAGTGCGTGTCTTATCGTCCATATTCTAACTGCCTTCAACAGTTTTATTTTGGCATCGACACCACAAACTAAGTTCACACCAAGTCCAAATTAACTTCTACCCAAAAGTAGTCTACTGTTATGCATACTTACACCCTCAAAAGAAAAGCTAACATACAAAAGATGGTGAAAGCTAACATCAATTACCAAAACAGAACTGCATTTGTTAAATCTCCAGAATACTTGTATTATTACTAGTCTTCTAGTATTACAAAACCATGCAGATCGTGTAAGTACCTTTCCAGAAACTACCTTGAGATATGTACTGAGAAGATCTCAGTGCTTCAGAGATGCCCTAATGACTTTGTAGCTATTCAGTCTTACTACGTGAACTTGAGGGATAGAGTGAGGAATCAGAAAAAAAATTTTCAAAATGCAAACCTTAAAAACATCCCAGAATTTCAGAATTACTTTGTATTAGGAAATAGAGAAAGCGTAACAGTATCCTTCCCGGTTCGTCAGGGTTCCCATGTAGTTAAGAAACAATACATATATATTTATAGAGAAATGCAACATTTGAGGTCTCTACATTTTTTTGGTAGTACACAATGTCGAACAGTGGGATAATACACTTCATGTGGCAGTTCTACAGATTAACCTTACTTAAAGCTCATACATCCATTCTCTCTTATTAGAAAGTAATGGAAAATCACTTACCTCTAACTAGAGTTCTTTGAAGGTAGTATCCTCCTTAGATCCCCTATCTTGGGTTGTGTCGCCTGCTGCAAGTTCCCTTAGGAGCTGACTAGCAAGGTCTAAAAAGTTTTACATTCCCTTCTATAAGCCCTATTAGCGCATGTGTGAAGTTTTTGATGTCTCATACCCTTTTACCTACACCTACTAAATCACCATCATCTATGGATCAATGGAGGATACTACCTTCAGAGAATTCCATTTAGAAACAGGCGATTTTTCCCTTCTCCAAAAGCAAGTATCCTCCATATCTCCCCACTGTGGAAGACTACAAAACTAAAAATTACATCTGCTATAGGTAATACAAATGCAGGGAGGAGAATCAACTGAATATAATCAGAATATGGATTAAAAAAGTTCAAAAATTGAAGCATCAATACAAATTGCAACCATGTAAGTCTGTGTAACAAAAATCTTAAAATTATTTTCCTCAATGTAATAAAACAGTAAATGCTGATTTACAGTATCAAATACTAAGAGTAGTCTGGTATTTGTGTTCCTAATTATTAAGCTTTCTGTGTTTTTACAAATACGGTCTTTTTGTAAAGCATTCTGCTATAGGCTTCTCTACTAAAGAAAAAAATTCCAATTTGAGACAAATGCACAATGCATTGTTAAATGCAGAATACAGCTACATGAACTGAATAGTTTTCATTAACATATCAGAAAAATTTCATTACTGAATAAAATAATAACAAAGTTTTGTTTTAGGGAATATTTCTGGCAACTAGTTTTAAAAGCTGACACGAGAAGTCATCTACATAAAATATCCATCTGTATCAATGGAATGGCAGCTCAAAATACAGGCTTTATTAGCTGGGTAGTTTTAAATAAATTTAATGCAATCTTAAAAAGAATTCAAAGGCCTTTAACTTGAATCCTTTTTGAGAGATCACCGTCTCTCCTCTTTACTACTTCAAGATTGGTATTTAAAGTTTGACAGTATGAAGTACTTTGAACCTACACTGCACTTTAAGCTAATTCTAACAATTTTTTTTTTAACAGAATTACTGTTAAGAATTGCAGACTACTAGTGCCAGCAAAATCAATACAAAAGGAAAAAATACTTTATATATAATAGACAATCCTGGTAAGCCAATTACACAAATGTTATTTTAAAACAACCTTTACTGCAAGATTTGATTTATTCTTAGTCTTTCTCACCACTTCATCTATAGTACAGGTATTTTAAGCCACAACAGTGGAATTCCGCAGTTTTCAGAATTCTCTTCTTTTCAGGGGGGTGGAAAAAATGAAACAAAAAAACTTCCACAGATTCACTAAGCAATATATATGCTCGCCACCATCAGTAATGCTGGAGCAAAGGTGACCAAGAACACTCATGTTTGACAGGATTTTTTATTATCGTTAAATTGCTTATTAAAAGCATATGGTATTTGAGACGTGAACTTTGAAAAGCACAGCAACAACAGGGCAATTAAACTAAAAATTCTAAGCCAATGTTCTGTTCTTCCACTAAGATTTTCAACAATGCTTGGAAAATTTAGTAGATGAGCCAATAAAGAGAACAAACCAAATAAAACTTAGTGATCTCATAAAAATATCTTGAGTAAATGCTAAAGATTTTATCAGGAAGAAAATAATTGATTACTGCAGCCTTAAGGCAATAAAGTTGCATTTCCCCTCCCCTTATACATGCACCAGTAGGACTCATTGAAGGGCAAAAGAAAAAAACAAAACAAACAAAAAATAACCCAAAAAGCCAAAAAAAAAAATCTTCTAGAACTTGCTAGCTGGTTCACTGCACAAAGACGAACACCCCAAGATGGAGTATCTAGGATGATACTTACCATGTAACAAATTATACCACTGTCGCATTATGTATTCTATGTGTGTATGGATGCACTATTAGTCAGCATAATAGTACACACCACGCTAGCAAACGCCTGGGTGGAACCGTAGGGCCGGATGACCAAAGGAATATCCAGGTAAGTGTCGATTCTCCAGCCTTCATAGCCGCATTCTAGACATCTTACATAGTCCTTCAGTTTGCCTTGATATAGCTGATTTATAAGATCAGCCTGAAACAAACAGATATTCAACAGAGCTTTAAACAAATGAAAAAAACATAATTGCCTTTGTTTAGTTTTACAAGAAAGTGCCTTTTTAAAATTAAGTCTGAATTGTATTCTAAATGTGTAGCTATGCAATTCCCAAAACACGTACCAGATGAGTTTCTCAAACCAAGATATATAGCTTCACAGTATACTTTTACAGTCACATCTTAAGAGGGACTACAAAACTACCAAAACTAAAACCTGTGTTTTAGAAACACGCTTGATCTTGCAGACATTGTCAGCAGACTCACTGATAACTGCAGTCCTTCCCCCTGTCTCCAGAGACAGGTACAGAACGAAAAAGCAATTGACAATCTACAAAGGTACAATTGGGTCTACAACGAGCTGGCCACTTATCAGAAGCCTGTGTAGCATGTGTTATGAATATGTTCCCATCTTTCTCCTATGCTAAGGGACTGCAAGAGGCCACAGAGCAGCCTAAGAAATACTGACAGCAAGGAAACCATCACAGAAGTTACACACTCACTTGCTGTGCTTCAAATAAAAACTAAGTACCCAGAGTTCAGGATATTCCCCTTTTAACTGGGGAAGGAAAATGTAAGCAACACACTCTCAAAAGCTCCACGTGACGGGTAGCTTAACTATTGCATCAAACAAGGAAACTGGCAACTATCATAGACTTTCAATAACCTTGTATTTAAAATTCACTTAAGGTTTGTCACAATCATCCTTAAAAAACCCAGCAAAACTCACAATACCGCACTGCTGAATGAAAGAAGAAAGTTTTTATAAAATTACCTGTTCTGTTTGCTTCCACTTCTGCTCCAAAGCATCAAACATGACTCTACAAAGTTCCTGTACATCATGTTGCTGCCATGCTGTTAGAAATTAAAATTAATCTTAATTAAAACCAAACACGTTATTAGCCCCAAATTTCAATACTGGGCCAGTGTTCAATTCCACAAGCAGCTGCCTCACACGTTAAGGTAGAAAAATAAGCTGCCAGCTTGCTCACAATGTGTATGTATAAACAACAATTGTGTACATAAACAAGAATATGTAAAAAAATACTGAAATGCTAATATGCACTGTTATAAAATAAACTGGTTCTGAATTATTTCCAACTTTGGAAATAATTTTTTTCTAAGAGTAAGGACACTGAAACGCAACTCCTTATCATCATGTGATTACTCCATGGAAAAAATCAGCAGGTTATGGGATAAAATTACAACATAAGTCTCAAAAAGACAAACACAGTGTTTGATTTTATGGAATTATCCATATTACTTTCTACCAAAATGGAACAAATGCAGTTAACATCTGTGATTCAAAACAGATGCTAGTTTCTCATAAAAAGCTACTTCTTTATAAAAAATTAAGAACTGCAATGATAGCTGAATTACAAAAATACAATGTTTTTACTTTAACAGCCTAAAACTCACAGACATACTTTCTTTAAAAATCAAACACACACCACAAAGTATCCATTTAGGCTATTTTGCTTGCATTAAAACAGAGTGGATTCTAATAATTCTTTTGAACTATTCCGGTATTTTTCTCCACTGACCGCCGTTTAGGCCCCCAAAAGGCAGCTGCCAAAGCAAATCACACAAGCGTTAATAGCTGCATATTACCTTCACTACTATCCCATCCGAAACTCCGTGTAACGTCTGTTGTTTCAATTGCTCTTTTTTTGCTGGTCTGCAGCAAAACAAACAGTCTTTGAAGCTGGTAGGGGATACTCGTCACAGGATCCTCTTCAGATTCTTCAAATTCCCATCTATTCACAACACAATATATTCGACAATTTAAAATGCTTTGAAAACATCACCCCAAAAGCCATTTTAATCAGCATTTATTACATTTCAAGAGGTCTGCCAGAGTATAGAGGTTAACTGTGGCCCTGTTTCTTGGGAAAAGTCAAAATAAATTGCTTTCCATTTCTGCAGCAAATGACAACACTATTCTTTGTGTGTAAAATTTAACACAAACAAATGAAATAGTTCAGAAGCCATTCACGGCACAAATACGAAGTGCACTTAGTATCATATTTAATTTCAAGTTTGATATTTTCAAGATGGGATAAATTCTTTAAAAACCTTGTTCATGCCACAGCCAATAACATATCTCAGTATTTCACTAAAAATCAGAGACTTCTAAGCAGATGTAATTTTTAATAGCCTATCCAGCTTGACTTGGGAGTATGCTTTTTGGCATCTCAACAAGGCAATTTTGACAGGAGGAATTCAAAAGGCTCTCCTACCAATATATACCAGGACAAATTTAAGAACAGGTTTTGATTCCGTATACTCACTTATATAACGCATTTCTAAATTCAGGAGTCATGAAAAGAGTTTGTAGAAGGCTATTCAAGTAACAAGTCATTGCTTGATTTACTAGCCCCACGTAACCTAAAAGTACAAGAACAATGAGATTGAAATAATGCAAAAGATTGGAAACCACTTTAAGAGTTAAAACATTTGCCAAGAAAACAATTTTGTGATAATATTTATTTAAAAACTGCATCCAGCTGTTGTCATTTATTGTTATTTGCACTACAAAAATCGAGGGAATATTACAATTGCTCACTTCTGAGAGCAACAAAGAGTTTACACAACAGAAATCATTTCCTTGAATAACACAAAACTACTTTAGTGATTGTGAATTATGTTTCACAATAATAACCAATATTTAATGTTGAACACTGCACCAATGTGCATATAGGTAACTGAAAATATTTTAACAGTTGATTTAAATATTTTACAGAAGAATGTAGAACCTGCTAAGAAATAATTATGTACTAGCTTACTGCCTGATATCAACTAAAAATATCCTCATCTTAATGTAAATATAATTTGCATCTGCATTGGTTTACACTATCATCTCAGAATTATAAAGAAAAAATAAATGTTTAAATTGCCCACACTCATGCATCTTCTAAAACATTCTCTCAGAATAACCAATTAATATAAATCAGTGTCATTTTTATTGGCCGAGAAGGGAATTATTTACTTTTTTCATCTTACTGTAATTTCCAGATTTTTTCCAAAATACATAGTATTAACAACAGTTGGTAAGTAAGCAATGTATCCTGAAGCACAGTGTAATAAATAAATTAAATATGCCTATTTATACTCTGAAGCTCTTAGTGAGTATTAAAAACACCTCATCTCTGTTCCATACTATTAATGAGAAGGCAGCTCCTCCACGCAAAGCACAGGCATTTTATATGAAGAGACTGAGGTAGAACGCACGGATTTGAATTCTTACTCTGCTCTATGGAGATCACCTATGCACAGCTTTATTAAATAGAAACAGGTGTGTGTCAGAAATTTTTCTATCTCTCAAAACGATCTTGAACACGCATGAATTGGTGTCATGTGAATGTGGTCCTTCTGTCTGCTCAACAAATTTAGTATTAGAGAAGTCTGTCTCATTACTGAGCTACAACTTGCCATCTCCCCCAGCGCAGCAAAGGCCCCCAGCCAACCTCCTGGGACCTGCCTTGGCACTTCTCTGCAAGGTAGAGCTGCACTTCACTTCCAGAGGGAGTCTCCACTTGCTGGTGGGAAGCCAGGCAGTGGAGGACAAACCTCATGGGGAATCATGGTGCAGGCAGAGAAACTGCAACCAGGTGCTACAAGAGGAAGACTTAACACATGGAGCACAGAGATTTGGCAATAAGCCCCTCTGTAACAGGAGCATGAAGCACTCACTAAGCTACGAGTGTACACAAAGCTTGAGGTAAGTCTTTTTTAGTAACACAGTCCTGACTACTCAACTAGGAACACAGCAGCAGATTAATACTGAGAAGGAGGGGCCCTGTCACAAAGTTCAAATTGCACTGTCACAAGAAAGAAATGGATGGGATGTTCCCAGAGTGATACAAGAATATTGTAGAAAACTGATGGAAGATGTAGTAGGGATGTGGGTATTTTAAAATAAATTGCCATTTATTTCAAAAACTTGAAGTACTATTTTCTGATATTCTAAAATAATTACAAATTAGCACTGCCCTCACAATGGAGAACACTATACCTGTCTCCGATTTGCTCAGGACTGAAGAATAAGAGTAGCTTTGACTGACGTAGTCATTGGTACAGCCAACAGAGCCTTCTCTTGGGAGAGGGCCTATAAATCTGTCTTGCGCGCTGTCATCTGTTGTACCCGACTCCTCCTAAAAACAGAAATACACTGATTTTACACAAAAATTGGACAACGAATTTTTACTGAAGTGCCTACAAGTTTTACTGCTTTCTCTCATCACTAAGGAATCAATATTGTTAGCGTATGCCACAAATTTTAAAAAATTGCATGTATACAGTTGCTTGAGGAACTTTAATTCTGCCCTCCAAATTCTCAAGCCCTTCAGAAATCATTCTCTGCGTTGGCAGGAGCAAATGCCCTTTAGAATACTGTACAATCAGATACAGTACCAAAATGCATACCACAAGCAAGATCGCAATTCAGCATTTTCTGTCTCAAGTCTCAATGCACTGATATACAGAGTAAGATTTTTTTTTTTTTCAGATATAAAAATTACAAGTCTATTCTCTTTCAGAATCACTCCCAAATTCTGACCTTATCACACTTAAGAAGTGAATGGAGAAGGTATTTTTTTCTCAATTTTTTCTCTTTTCAGGCAATTACGTCCACAATAAAGGCTAAGTCATAATGCTGATATGAGAGCCGAGTAATAATCTTAATGTATCACTAGCCTATACAATCCCTGATTTACACAGACAGAAGCTGTGGCTATCTTTCACTGCATCACATATTTGAGAAATAGGAAATTTCAAATATTTAGTTACAGCAGACAGTTGGTTCTACCTACAATGACAGATCTTTAATATACGTGTGTATATATATATTGTTTCTTAAAGGTAACTTTGGAAGTAGGTAACTGCTGTTGATACAGGACTGCCATCTCTGAGAATTCTGTCAGAGAGGCCTAATATTGCTTTCAAACCCCCAGAGGAAAAGGATTAGGTATATGATTAAACCTGTATTGTTAAGACTTATCTCGAAACGTCAAAGATATAATCAATTATATAACCCCAGAAAATTACTCACAGTAAAGCATTATGTAAATATTTGACAAGCATGAATAAAAAGTGACATTAAATCATCACTAATGGAATCAGTCCTACTCAAGAGAAACTTAGAAGTGCAAAATAATAGTCTAAAATTCTGTTGAGAAGTTTCCTGAAGAAGTTACTGTATGAAATGTACAGTCCAATTCTATTTCATTTTTCACCCAAGAGCAATACACAGAACATACATCTCTCTCCCCGCAATGTAGCTGAGCAAAGATTTTACTTACTGGCATTATATGAGGCTGCTCTCCATCTTTGTCTGTCAGATGCAGAAAGTTCTTCTTCCCTGGCTCAAAACCAGCATCAAGAACAGTTTTGTCACTGTTCTGATCTATTGGAGTCTGGAGGGAAAAAAAGCAAAATAAAAGCAAAAAACCCAACTTTTTTTAAACAGATCCATATACAATTAATAGA
>VXBJ01006301.1:189410-211580 GCA_013400055.1 Nycticryphes semicollaris | reverse complement strand
TATATATTATATATCAACAACAAGTACATTGGTTGAAGTAGCTTCTGACACACTAAAATTACATGAAAATAAATATAAATATAAACAAAATACACTAAATATTAAGACGGAAAGAACTTCAGAACAGTTTAAAACAGTGTATATTAAGTATTAAAGTACAGATTAGTACTTAGAAGTTGCTTAATCTATTCAGGAGTCAAGTACTGGTCTACAATTTTCTTGCAGAACATCAAACCATCTAGGGTCCTATATAGCTTGCATATACTTTTTCTTTTTTTAAGAGAAAAAACGTTCAGCAAGGATAAACATGACCTGAAAAACTAACACCTATTTCTTAAGGAATCTTATAAAGTTTTCTAGGTGCATCTACAGAAATCATATTAGCCAAAACCAACACCAATTTACAATAAAGTACAGAAGTGATAATAATTACATATTTTTGTATTATAAATTCAAATAAGTATAAGAAACTTATGAAAAGTCACTACACAGCATGCTTCTGCTGAGAAGAAAACATTTATCAAACAAGACCACAGGAAACAGAGGGATTAATTATGGGTATTATTATTAAAAATACTGCTAACGAAAAGTGGCATTACATCTGAATGATCATATTAGTTTCTTTTGTTTAATGATTAAATATACATATCAATTATGAGTGCATTTTGAGACTAAAACATCAATATAATACAAAACAAAATGCAGCTAAATCAAGAGATGTGTCAATCTGCTCTGGTGTACCATCTACAAATTTTTAAATTAATTAAACGAGCACTACTCAATACAGAAGACAGCACTTTTCCATAGCGTGAAGACTTAAATATTTAAATGTTACCAAGAGAAAATAAAAAGTACTTTTACCATACCGTATCAGTTACATTATCTCCATTTCCCCAAACTAAATCAAAAGTTCCATTCACGTAGCCCACTTTTGAAGACACATCTTCAAAGAGCCTTTTAAGTGGTGTGGAAGCCGGCAGGTTCAAGGTAACACGCTCATTCACCGTCTTGGAATTTGTAGTATCTTGTATTATACACAGCACCCTGGGTTCCTCAGCAGCACTTTCCACCTGAAATGACAGCAGGCAACAATTAACAAGTAAAGCTAAGAGCGTTTTGGAGTTCAGCTGAAAAATCAAAATAAGATTTCACCAGCAAAACGTGGCACACTTTTACAACCTAATAATCTTAAAACTGGACCGTATTTTTGAAAGCAGGCATGAGAAAAATCAAGAACCTTCCAGTTTTGGAACACATGTATAAAAAAAGTTCGATTTTCATAGAATGTGAAGGAATTTGGGTGGGTGGATTGCTGTGTAGAAGTAGAAAGTGCTCAAGTCCTGCACAGAAGTTCAGCCAGTTAGCAGACAGCAGACTGCTTCAAACCACCACTTCAAGCTCATATTTTGCTTGGACGCGATCATAAATCCTGCTGAGGTAGGATTTTTTTGCGATTTTTACGAGCACCACCTGGGAGATCTGTTTTACAACCCTGAATACCCAGGAGATCAAAGTTCTAAGCACAATCAATTAATTCAATTATGTAGAATGATTAGGAATAACTAATATTTAAACACAGGTCGCACAAGAAAGTATCAGGTCAGGGAAGGGATTAATCAGTTCCCAAGGACTCAGCTTTTTCAACTTGTAACACACAAAAAGCATTAGTAATGCACATCAGAGCACCCAAATCTCAGCTCATGGCTAAAGCGCACATCACCTAAAAAGGTGAAGGTACATGCAGTGCTATCGCAATCTTCAGTGGATAAAAGCATTAATAAAGAGCAAGAACTGTGTTCGTGCTAAAACTGTCAGCCACGTAATAAGCATTTTACAGAGAATAAAGTACTACAAAGAAAATCTAAAGACCTTCAGCATCCCTTGTACTTCTACACAACCAGCCTCACAACATGTAAGATGACCACCAAAGTACTATAGTCCCTTATGAGAGCTCTTACATCATAAAATATTTTAAAAAGTAACAGAAGTATTTTAGTTTATGATGCATCCCTTCATTTTACAAAATTTCAAGACCAGCTGACAGTCTCCACACAACTAAAACAAAGTGTTAGCTGACTACAGTGTCTATTGCTACCGCCATCAGAAAAGTTTTGTCAGAGGAGAGTAAATAATCTCACATCCCAACCTGTATTACACTAGTTTGCTTTAGACTGTGATGTTTAAGACTTCTAAGTCCAATTTCTTTCTGTTTATCAAATGTAACATCCTGTGTGGAAACCTTCATTAACTGCATGCTCAAAAAGATGCAAGGCACCATTTCCAGCAAATCCCTAACACTTTATCTTCATACACTTAGTTTTCACTGGAGAATTTTATGTTTATGAAGTACTTTTCAAGAAGACAGACAAAACTATTCCTGAAACATTAACCACCCATTAAGAAGCAAACACAATTTAGAAGTCAAAGTAATTTTGGCATTATATCCTCATTTTCATCCATAGCTCCCACAGAGACACACAGGGCTGTACTTGAGTAGACTGCAATTAAATTTCTGTAGTGATTACTTCTCGGTTCTTTTCTTTCAATTTCCCAGCAGAGCTTCATATATTTTTATTTTTTTTTTTGGCCAGACAACATGTACACAATTTGTCTCTCATTGAGTGGTTACAAAAGAGAAGAGGATGCTTGTGGCCCAGTTCAGTGGTCTACTTCCTTGATTTTTCTGGAGAAGGTAATCAGCAGCAACAAACTCATAAGGTCACCTACCCTAATGACCCATGTGCCCCAGCAAGGGTAGACCAGTGCAGAGGTGCTAAGAGGCGTTTGCTACTATTGACACAGCTTCAATGTAAGTTACCTCAGATCTAGTGATTCCCCACTGATCCTGCAACTTGATCTGTATACAAGCGTGTCAGGAATAGAAGTTCTCCACTGAAGACTCAAACTGTTGTTATCATACTGCCTTTACATAACCAGCACCTGAACTCCCCTCCTCTGTGAAGGCAACACCTATACATTCAACTCTTTCTATTCAAGATTCCTCTACTAGCTTTGATAATGGACCAATTGTGACCCACGGGGGAGTTGCTACTGAAAATAATTAGACACACAGTATCTGACTGATGGAAGTAACATCAAGCAAACAAATTACAGAAGATTACAGAAGATTTGCTGGTTGTGTTGCTGGATGTTCCACATCGGACAAATCCTCTCTTCCTTGTTCACAGATGTAATTCTGACAGACTGAAGTGGTTTAACTCAGGGTTAGTCTAGCAAAGGGTATTAAGCCATCATTCATGCTGCCACTGCTTCAAGTTGTTCACAGTGAATAGATAAAGTAAAAATAACCTATTCATGGCCAGTGTTCACATATACCATCTGAACTATCAGAGAACAATGCAAACATCTGGTTTGTGGCTAATTCACTATATAAGTAGTGTAAAAGGCAATACTGGGCAGTGATAGGCCTCTAAACTATTTTGACAGGCTGTTATCAAACTGAGTTCACAAAGTAAACACAGAACTTAATTTTAGTCATTACATAATCTGACATATTATGACAGCTACACGATTTTCCTTTTGTTTTTCTTTTTAATGAAGGCTACAAAGGGCCAAGAACACACACACCAGTCTAAAAGCATATAAACACATGCTCAGTTTGAAGCTTCTACTGTTAAGCCCATATTTAATATATACATAATTTTTGTATTCAAGGACATGCACAAAAAATTCAACAGCTCATGCTCACATTAAGAAATAAACAAAAGCTACAGACAGCATCATGCTGTTACCATGTATCTTGGTTATCATTCTACAAAGTTGATTTTATCTGTCTACCTGTGAAAATTTCTTCTTCATTTCAGCAAAGATACTTTGTCTGCAATTCCAAAACATATCCTACAGTATATAAAAACAAAATTAACAAGTCATGATTCTTTACAACAGTAATTTGACTTATTTTGCATAAAGTCAGCTTTACAGTAACGAGATTAATACCGAGTTCTAAACCACCATTCATAGAATAACTTTAAAAAGGATAGCCTCCAAATCTTTTAACAAGTTCTCTATTAACATCAACTACAGCATACACTATTTTAACATTTAAATTATCACAAGAGTAGCATTACATAACATGTTAGTTATGTTATAATGACAGTCTAAGTTTCATAATGAAAAAAAGTGCCTAAGGAAATGTAAACAGAAAAAAAAAACAAACAAGATAAAAACTTATAGTAACAAATTTCTTTATTATATTAAAAAAGCTCTCTAGACACAGGCAAATATTTTACCTCAAATGTCTCAAGTGCAAGATTAGGATACAACCCGGTAATTCAGTTTATTATTGCACTTATAAATTATGAAGCAATCCAGTTTGATATGAAACTGTTCCTTCATGCATAAATTATTTCCTGTAGGGAATTTTTTATTAATACAGACCCATTTTTAAGTACTCAGTTGAAGATAATAAAGAGACGAAGTTACTGACTATTCTGAAAGAAAGCCTGCTTCACCATCTCTGTTGTACCATCAGAAATGCAACATTACCCATACAAAACTGTTTTCTGATTAAGGACAAACATGAAATTAAGTAGTTTCTGACTCTGAAGCATTGCACTCCGTAGTTTTCCAGAAAGAAAAAACAGGAAGCAAGAATAAGCTAATAACATCATTGCTCTTCTCCAATTTTCTTCAACTGCGCCCTCAGTCAAGATTATCAAAACACAAAACACTGACATAATCTTTACTGACGTGCCCTATTTGCCCCACCAAATGACTTGCAAAAATAGCCAGTATTAGACCACTGCATTTAATTTCTCAGCAGGATGACACATAAGGCGAGATTTCTTTCTTTGCATACAGAGAACTGAAGCTCCAGTTCTGACGTTTTAATAATCCAAGATTAGTAATTCTATCTAGCAATTGTTTTCTTTACACAGTTTGTGATTTCAGATTTGGCAGAGGTTTTAAAAATAAAATAAAACAAACAAACCAGAAAAATACCACCACAGTTTAAATGTTTTGCTACTACTAGCTTTACCTGGTCTCAACTGAAAGTTGCATACATTTTCCTAAAGTGATTTAAAGGTTAACAGAGGCCCTGAAACACAATTTTGGAGCTGCTCATTTATAACATCATGATCATCATCAGTACTTCGTCCTGTGCTGAAGACTTAAGTCTTCCAATTTTCCTCCTAATTCACGTCTCCAAAGAGCCCTTACTTTAGCCTAAATTCCTTCTCTCCAGAGACAAGTACTTTAAGTCCAGTATACACATTTTCTAGTGTGCAATTTCAGCTGGTGCATGCAAGGGAGGGTGAAAAGGGCAGGCTACAGGTACCATCTGAATGGGACACAAATACCTACAGTTTGTTTCTTCCATAAGAATCCTCTTATGGTGGGTTCTCAGCTCTTTATTTCTCAGGATAGGACTGCTGGGAAATTTTCAAGAGTTATTTCACTCCAAACAAATTTGGAATGGCAAAAGTTGATTTTCTATATTCCACATAAATAGTATAATTTGTAAATTTAGTTTTGATGTGTTATCTAATATTCAGGAAATTAGAAGTAAATAAAATTTAAATTAAATTGCAGTTTCAAAATTTTAACGTTTTAACAATATAGAAACACTGATACTTTCACACCAAGGCACTCCATCTTTAACACACTTCCATTTCTAGAAAGTAGATGACGTTCCCAAACCTGCAGGTAGAAAATTTCTGACTATGTATTAGACCAGACTTGCAAAATACTCTTTATAATGCAAACACGCAATTAAGACACAGGTCTGATGTGGGTGGACATTCTAGAGCACTATTCTACATACACATTTACCCCATGTATCTTTCTAAAAAGCATTTCATCTTTTTTTACATGAGAGGTCTGCATCTGTAAGTGGCAGAGCATAAAGCATATTGTAGCACTGAAGTAATGCAAGCTGTAATTCTCTATATACTAACAAATGAAGCATTGGTATTAGCACCATCTGCAAGACCGCGACACTAGCTTTGACCACATAGGCTTAGCATTTGTTGAAAATAGAGAAACAAAAAGAAATACAGTGTTACTAGATCTGTCAAAACAATATTCAAATGCAACGCTGTAGTGGTTTTAGCACTGCATTTAGATGCAGCCTGCTATTTTTCAGCTTTGAACCACTGAGTTCATTGAAATTCCACAGTAGCATTTTACTAACCTTATGAGGACAAACCAATTCAAAGATACTTTATTTTTCAAATGACAGAAGATTCTCCCAAGACTAACTCCCGCCATAGTTCTTTTATAAAATTATTTCCAGAGATCGAAAGTAAAACCTAAAGGTAAGCTTAAATTTCATGTAGATTCTACTCAAGGTTTCCAAATTCCAGTATTTCCAACAGGCAAAAATATTGACAGCATGAATCATTAAGGAAAATCACAAGTTTTGGGTCAAGAGTTTAAATAACAGATGTGTGAAGTTTGACTGCCAAGTTAATGGCCTATTGAGACTTGAAATGATCACCAGCTGGGAAGTTCCTACATGTCCACACCCTATAAATAATTCTCAAAAATCACTGCAATACAGAGGAAAGACAAAGAGATCAGTAGCAAGTAGAAACAGCAGATGTCATACTTACATTCACAAAATTATTTGAATGATTAAGCCTAAGCAATTCTCAAACTTCATGTAGCTTCAGCAACTTAAGACTATGAAAGAAATGCACACACATGACTACTGCCTATTACATTACGGCTGGTCAAACTCTGGGATGTATATTCCAAGCTTGTGTAACTGATGGGTCATGCATTTCCAGCAATTACAAGTATAAAGCGTAGCTTCAAATCACAAAAAAAGTAGTCTAACTTATCATTGCATTGAAACATTCAGACATTAATTGCAGTTCATCTGAAGTGAATTTTTTTTCAGCTTTTAATATATTCATATATACAAGAAATACTAACTGCTATCAAACCAGTTCCTTGAGAAACCACAACCATATTTCAGGAATTCTTCCCCCTATTCCAAGAGGTCCACCCCATTAAACACCGCACTGGACACTTGCTGATAGCACTGCATTCTGCACAAAACGTAAAGGCCAAAGACCTTTCAAACAGATAGAGAGTAAGGGGAGAATAATCAGGGAGTTAGGTTACTGCCTGCCCTCTAAAACAATCTCTCTACCCTCTACATTCTGAACATGGGCTTCAGAGACTCCTTACCACCCTCAACATCCTTCTCCTCCCAGCCAGGCTAGTCACACTCCATGCTCTTCCCAGCCCAACAAAGCTCATTATCAAAGGACAGCTGCCCTGAAAAAGCCAGGTGAGCAAGTCACTTCCCTGGGAGGTAAAAAAAACAGCCGATGAAGGTTCTTGGAATGAGCAGAGCATTGAGCAGGTGGTGTCCATCGCTTTGGGCACTGCTGTAGTTACTCATCTACTGAAGAGACAGACTCACATTTGACTGACTTTTTTTTTTTTTTTTTTTAGGGGAAAGACACAACTTCTTTTTGACAGCCAGTTTATTAGGCTAATTCTGTCAGAGCACTGCGTTGTTACGCAGCACAGGTGCCTCACTGCAGCCTACTTTGAGTTCCTAAGGGAGCAGTGCACTTAAAATTGTTACAAATGCGCCTGAACCAAAACATACTTTATAAAGTATTTTATAGTATACTTGTGGAAAACAATACCCTTTTTCTTAACACGGATCCCAGGAGGTCTCAAGTAAACAGAAACATTTTGAGCTGTTGTCTTTGCTATATCTTGTGTTGGAATGTTTCCCAAGGCAAAATAATTCTGAACAACCTTTAGACACAATCTTTTAATTTTGAATCTGACTGACTGCCTTTGTGGTATCAGGTTTGTGAGCACCTGAATAACATACTTTATCCTCAACTTCAAATTCCTCATTACACCCGGAGAGATTTCAGGCAAAATCCAACAACTGTGCTTTGAAGGTAGTGAAACTAAACAGAGCTTTTCTGTCCCATTACAAGCAAGCAAAAAAAAAAGAAAAAAAAAAAAATCACACACACACACAAAAAAATTGCCTAAAATACCATCCACACTGATTCTGACCACTTTCCTAATTATTGACACTTTGCTCCCTTTTTTTTTTTTTTTTTTTTTCTTCCTGGGATGGAATATCAAGGATTCACAAGACTTAGGGAAGCCCTTTCAGTCTACCCTTATGTCTAGGAAGGAAAATAGAAAGGAAAACTACCAAAAGGGTGTGTAATGGGCAAGGCTATGGTAGAGGTAATTTTCTTCAAAGAAGCCCCTAATGCTGATAACACTATTCAACACAACATTTTAGCTCTTGCTGAACAACGTTTGCACAGTATCAAGACCCTCTCTAATTCTTACTCTGCCACCCCAGCGAATAGACTGATGGGTACAAAAGAGGCTGGGAGGGCACACAACCAGGCAGATGACCCAAACTAACCAAAGCAATATTCCATGCCATGTAACACCACTCAGCAACAAAAAAAAAAGAAAAGAGGCAGTATAGTTATGTTCCATCTTTGCTTGGGAATTGGCTGGTTATTGGTGTACATGTAGGGCATGGTGAGTGATTGCCTTAGCATCCCTCCTTTTTCAGTTTTTTCCCCTCTATTTTCCAGTTCTCCTCCACTTGCTAAGCAATTTTATCTTGACCTCCAAGTTTTCTTGTTTTTCTTCTTCCTTTCCTCTGTCCCACTGGGGGTGGGAAGAGAGTGAGAGGCTGCATGCTGTTTAGCTGCCTACCAGGGCTAATGTACAACAGGGTGATTCAAAAAAACACCCAAAAAAAAAAAACCCCAAACCTAAACCTTTAAAGTGGTGTCATTATTGTTTAAATTTGGCATAACTGAAATATGGATTTATTTTTTGCTTGTGTTCTTGTCGTCATTGCTTATCAACTTTTAATCCCAATTCACCTCTGCTGAATCACTAAAACATCAAACAACCTCTCCATCTCCAAAATTACAGCTAGAGAGACTTCAAAGAGAGTGAGAGTCAATAAAAATTGACAAAGTATTTTAGAAAATTGTCAGAGTTGAAACCTGAGACTCTTAAAAAAAACACATATAGGCTAGGCCATTTATGTCCCCCGTTATAAAGCTTGCACTCTGACTTCAGCCTTTTGAATCCTCATCTGTTTCACTTCACACAAACTGCTTCAGTGTTTCACTTGAACACATCTGCAGCAGTGTAACTACACTACCTACTACAATTTACTTCAATCCATGGTATTAGGTTTGCTTTCCTCTCATAGTATTTGATATACTTTCACAGAATGAAATTGATGTCTGAATGAGATACTTCATTAAGTCTACTGCAAGTTAAAAGTAATTATGATACCCTCATACAATAATATGAATACACACACCTATTTTGGAAACTCAACACGGAATTTACAGTACACTAAAAACACTTCACACATACACAGCAGCCTAAAAACATCAAACACAGCAATGCTTCAGTTACACAAGCGGTTAAGGCTTGAAAAGCTGCAACTGCTGCCAGAAGCAGCAGTCTTGCTCCCACCTGCTTATTTCCACCCCCACACTGTCCCCTTTCCTGTGCTGATACAAATGGTCATGCAGTTACATGTTGAGCAGGCTCAGATAGCTAATCCTTCTTAAAATTAATCATTTCTGGTTGGTTTTTCAGTGCGTTAGCTTTAACCCAAGTCAGCCCTCTAGCTTCTCAACAGAATCCTTAACTTTCCTGGAAAAGAACCAAGTGATATAATGGTACCAGCAGAGTAGTATTTTAAATGCATGGATTATGTGTATTACATGTACTTAAATTACTTAATACCAGCATCACCTGGATATACTGAAACTTTCTTTGGTATCTTGAAAGATTAAAATGACACCCTCCATCCTTAGGTACGAGTCTCTGTAAATGTCAGTGCTGCTCACAGGACAAGAAGAGTAACTTCCCCTTCTATCTTGAATGGCCTAGAAGTGTCATTCCTGCAGCAATCCTATTGCTTTTGCCTTCACCTCACGCTCACGCTGTTTTGCGGCCAGCTGTAGATACAGGATAACTGCTAGAGATCATGGAAGAAGGCTGAGGCCATACTGAATCTACCGGCCCTGGCTGTGTGAGCCAGGTACTTCCCTACGGTGGATGCCCCAATGCAGGAAGGAGAAAAGGTACAACGTAGAATTCTGTAGCAGGGCCTCTGTGATCCTGATCTTTTTGAGATATATGTTTTACTCTCTTTTCTGCCTCGTGTAGATGATGGATTCATTTGTTGCTTTCACAGACCACCTCCTCAGAAATACTTCTCCAGTACAGTATTTTAATTAAAGAAATTAACAACAGTGTGTGCCACCTCACTGAAACCGAGTTGCACGCCAGCTGTTAACTGTCAGTAAAATGAGTATGAAAGAATTACTTTAATAATACATACTTCCAACTTTCTAAATGTGTCAAAAATAACACTATGCCTCAGAAATACAAAGTAGGTTATGAGGCTAGCATTTACCTTTGAGAGTTTATTCCTCTTATTGTGGATTAATGGGTCATTTGTAAAAAGGATTTGTAAGATAATACAAATGACAAACAGAAAAACCTTGATATGGGGCCAGAGATAAATGCCCATATCCAGGATTTTCAAAAGACTATAGAAAATGATATGGCAGGAGGGAACATGTCTGGGGACAACTGAGCTAGAGATCAAAACATTTACTTTTCAGTTTTACAGAGGCTATTTTCCATCTAATTTCTGTATTTTAAAATACTTTAAATATGTCTGTCTCAAGAACGTCTGGACGAACCAGTCTCTTTACCCTTAGCCCCTAATGGTCTTTTAAATACGGTAAATTAAGCTGGTTCAAGATTAATTACTTGCCTTAAAAAAAATCAAAATCAAACATAGCAATTGTCAATAATGAAAGAATACAAATATTACCTGGTCACGCCTACAGGTCACACAAGAACTTTAACAAAGTTTCCTGTTATTAAATGAAGGAAATTGAGGGATAACAAAAAACACTTTGACAGTGGTAACAGACTGAGTTTTAAAATCTAAATAGTTTTCTCTTAACTACTGGACATTTAGTATTTCACTCTTATTCTTAAAGGTTATAATATCAACCAATTGTATTTTCTTTCATCCTATAACCCTGAATTATTTGATTTCCAGAGGTTTTTGTAACCGGACTAAAATAATTGGGAGCATTAAATGTAAATGAAGTTCTATGTATCTGCAAAATATTTGCCAGCCTCTATGCATTCATTACACTACAAACTTTATATTGAGATCTGAAACAGCCTCATCTTTATACAGCTTCCTTCTGTTCGCATCTGTGTCCATCATGGTCCTTGTTTTTCCTTAAAAAGTATCCAGGAAAAAGAGATGCAAGAACATCATCATGAGATACTTACTGCACTTTTACATATAAACACATAATTTGTTTCCTACAGGTTCACAAAAGCAGTGGATATGCTTTCACATTTGCCTTCCATTCCTTCGAGTACAAAACTACTGTGAAATTTATTCAAACATTTTCCTATACTGGTAATATTCTAATGCTGCATCATTACAAATGCAATCTTAGCATAATGTATCAGAGTCTGAGCAAAAATACTAAGAGTTTTCTGGTTTTGGACAATTTTACATGAAAGCTTACTTCACTGCAAAAATCACCAATAGACAGGCATAACTAAAAAATTAAATTTGTGTACACTCTACAGATTAAAATATGTGAATGCAGAGGTAATTTTAACTCGTTACTAACTCTCTAATTATAAACTTTCTACCTGCTGCTGAAGAAAGATAAAGAGAAGCTGAACAGCGAGGTGGATCAGCAGTGATTCAGTTCTGTAGCAATACTGCAGAGAACGATGGGTAAGTTAAGAATGTAAGCACCCATGAAGCCTGGGCATAAACTCTCTCTGGTACCACTGCCACAAAGGCCTCCAGGGAGAACATGGAACTCTGAAGCACAATGTCTCCATAGCAGGTATATATATGACAACCTATACATGATGAAGGACCTAGATGATTTTTCATATGATGAAAATATTTTATTTACAAAAACCAGGTACTACATTAAGCTATATTTGCTATTTTTTCCCTTTCCCTTCAGTCACTGTTACTGATCTCAGCACAATACCTATACAAATCTGTACCTGACTTCCACTCTAGCTTCTGCAGTACTCTGCCAGAATTCTTCAAAAAATGCTATTTACATCTGTTTACACACAAAATTTACAGTGAAAACTACCATAGTATATCAAGCATATTTTTCATACAGCTTAAAAATTACAGCATTCACCAATGCTACAGAATTCATGCATAACAATGTTACTTGAAGGCTTTCACCACATTTGATTATGGCTAAGACACACCTGAACTGCAGCACAATAACCAGTTTAAGATATTCACAGAACTGCCAATCTAAAAATAATCTGCTGTCATTTTTCAGATGCACCTAAAGTATCCTTGTGGTCACAATCTTAAAGATTAAATTGAATTAAATTATTTCTACCCCTTAATTTTTTAGACCGTGGCCAATGTCCTTTTTAGAAATTATTTCATCTGCCAACACTACACAAGACCATTTGTTCCATGCAAACTGACTGCACGCCAAACATTGCAAAAACCAAGAAAATACCACACACTTCACAGTGGCTGAAACTGTAATCAAGTTGGTTATCAATTCATCAGAAGTTTACAAAAGAGTTTACTAGTATTTTCAATTATCAGTTTTTTTAGTTACTAATGACATTGTTTGGAGAGTATTTTGTTCAAGACAAAAAAAAAAAAGCCCCAAAACCCGAACAAAAAGCTAAATAGACACCTTTCCTAAAGGTATACTTTATTAATTCTCAAAGGGATAAAGGGATATCAGCTTTAAATGTTGACAACAGGAATTAAACACATTTTCAAATTTAATGAAAAGTCTGAATATGTGTATGTTACTCAATCACTCGATTTCCTAGAAACATAACTTTTACACTTAGGTTCTTACATTAACCCCAATATATTTTCAAATACAACAGAAAGAGTGAAGCTGTAACTGGATATATGACCATCTGCACATATTTTAGTGTGTTACTGTATCAATTGTAATATACTTGGGAAAAGGTTTAAAATAATACCTTCCCCCTGCCCAAGTTTAATTCTGACAGAACTAAACCACATGTCAAAGGTAACAAAGTCAATTTACACGTCTATTTCAGCAAGTATCTGAAAGTTTTAACCTTATATTAATATCAATACATTGCACCAGAAAAAGGAAGTTGGTTAATGATGCTTTTCATAAGTATTTGTGCAGTAGGATAATTCATATTTAAAAACTATGATGCAAGGCCCCATTGATATAAAGGTACGCAGGTACTTAGGTTTTGAAACCAAGAGAAAATAGAGTTAGTGGAATTTATCTGTTTAAAAATGGCAACAAACAAAGCACTAGAAACTTTTTTGTTTTATGTTGAAATCCTGAGCAGAAGACAGTGTAGAATATAACAGAGACAGACCTTTAAAATACTCTCTGCCTCCAGAAAACTACTTCACATCTTAGGAAAAAGTTCATCACTATTTTGAGAAAGACTGTGCAGCTGCACAAAAAAAATAAGAATTACAGTAATTTGATTTAGCAACTTTAATCACCAGTGCGCCACAAAACATCAGAGAAAACTGCATTTCTTGTTTGTGGTGCAAAATGTATTACCCACAGAAAAAAATAACATTGAAGTGATATGCTATTTAGTTGTCAGATTATTGTACTGAATAATAACTTTAGCTAGCAGCATTTGAAGACTGAGGTTCCAGTACCAAGTGCTACCCAAGCCATAGCCGGTACCTCCTAGGAAAAGATGATCTCAAGCCGCTATTGGATTATTATCCTGATCACCTTTCTCATAGCACAATTAAATACCCAGATGTACACAGCACAGGGAACTAAACCGTGGCTGAGAAGCCCAGTGGCTGAAGTAAGCAGAGAAAGACCTTGCATTCTACTCTCATGCCTCATTCACCAAACTAAATTACTACCTGAGTATCATTCAGAAAGCATCTGTTTGCAAGGAATACATGACTTGGTGGAACTGTGTGTGGATTTTCTGTTTGGTTCCTAAATCTGATTTCCAGATTATCTGCTCAGTTTCCATTTGTCACAATCATACCTTTTGGAGCACAATTATACAAGCTGTAACCACTTGTAGAATCTGTTGATGCATAGGAATGAAAGAACAAGGATGTCATCAGCATTGAAAAGAAGAGCATCCCTTCACTAAACAGAATTGCAAAATATCTTAATCAGGTTCCTGCTCTTCTAATGACAAAGTTAGAGTGATAGCCATCGAGAATCTTATTTTATTTGTTCAGTGCAGACAATTAAAATGGATTCATTAGTGCAGGGATGAAAAGATTCACATTAGTTAACCGAGATGGAACTTGCACTACCTTCTTTGATTTAATGGCAGCAAGTACAAAGCATATATGTATTTATTCTAACAGGTGTACTTTGGGTAGTTCATGCTGGAACATGTTGAGAAAGTATCTGCAAAGCATTTATTTAATTAGTAGCACATATACTTCAAAAACTTCATAGCAGAACATGCTTTTTACATTCTGATTCTTTTTATATTCTAACTGATTCTGGGAAATACTAAGTTCTGACACATACTGATTTTCAAGAAAAGTCTTAGTAAAGTTCACTTACATTACCAGTAAACAAACCCATGCATCTAATTTTCTCATCAACTGTGTTGACTAGAACATTTTATTACTTCCTATTTGAGGTAGATTTGTTCAAAAAAGTTTCAGGCCTACTTTTCCTCTCAGAAACCCTGAAAGCCACAGAAGCTTCCCCCCCCCCCCCTTCTAATAGCACCATTTCCCACTCATTTCCATTATTATCCAACTTTTACTATTTCCCCCCTCTCACTAGGGTTATCGTTTTACTAGATTAATGAGGAGAAAATCGACACCTAATAACAAAGCAATTTTTAAAGAACACGCTTAGCATTTACTACTAGGGTGCAGGTATGTCCTGTATGTTACTCAATGCCTCTGTTTTATTGGATGTAAGAGATGACTAAATTGAATGGCTTCTCTTTCAGGTGAAAAGAGAAGAGAAACTGAGGACTGGGAGGAAAAGGTACATGGACCAGTTCACGCTGAACCCCAAACCTAGTGAACAGGAATTTATATTGCCCCCACTGTAAGGAATTATTGGTCCCACAATTACAGAAACAGCTGGGAAAGCAATAGGTATTGGTAGTGATGCAAGAACAAATTTACTAAATGCCTGTATCACTTAGGCAAAAATCTCAATATAAAAAGAAATCCTAACACTGAGTTATTGGCAACTGTTTTAATATGTCTGTTCCAAATGCAAGAGAACTTTATGCCAAAGTTATGAGTAAGATAAAACAACAAGGCTCTGATTACCTGTGCTTTAGAGATGCAGCTGAACTTATGCAATGTTCAAAAAAAATTTTTTCATAAGAGACTACTGAAAGATATTCTACGTGCAGCAGTGGAACTACCAGTATTTTGTATCCATGAAAATACACTATTACTCTTTACAAAAGCTTATGAAAAAATCCAGGCAATATACTTTAAAAACGGCAATCTGATCACCTGTTAGCATACATACACACATATATACACACACAAACGCAAACTGAAGACTTATAAACAACCTAATACCTATCTTTCTGTTCTTAAAACAGCAGCTGTTAATGTTACAGATACCTCCTACTACCATACCTACCACAGCATTACGTACACCTGTAGACAAGAATGAAAATCCTTTTCTCATCCACTCCTTTAGACCATTAGTCATTCCTCAGACTGGCCTAAAGCAAACAACATTACATTTCTTCTAGCTCTTTTACTCTGGAATGCAAAGGAAAAATATGGTTTTGTACTCATCTTCAGCAACCATTGGTTCACAATCCACTTTAATATTTGGAACTGCAAAAGGCTGTGAGCTATACAAGCAAGGGCTAGACAAGCTATATTCAACCTTTTGGGAAGGGACAAAAAACACAAACTGTAGTAATTTATCCACCCCTAAACGGCAAAACTGGAACTCCAAATGACCTGGCTTTGCCTCCAGCTGCTAATAAAGGCATAATAGGAATATTTAGACGGCTGTTGAGAACCCAGAGACTTAGAGAATTCTGTTTACCCACAACTCACAGTGTTCTCTGCAGTGAGACTGTTAATGAATCTCAGAAAGACTTAATGTGAATGCTGTAGCATAAGATTTGTTAAACCTCCCATCACTGAAATAGAAGTGAGGATTTACTGAAAAACATTGGAAAAGCTGAAAATAAACTTCCATTACAACATATATAAAACCAGGTAGGCTTAATGGAAATAGTTAATCTGTTTTCTTCCTCCATTTGAGGAATGGGGGCACAATAAAGAACCTGAGAAAACTTGCTGAGAAAAATTAACTTGCAGTTTGTACAAAGTTCATAGATTTCACACTGTATAAGACATTTGTATCTATAACAACACGTATTTATCTTCCTTTACCCACACTTCCCTCCCTACAGATAAAAGTGCATTCAAAATCCTAGTCCAATGAGTCATACGTATATTCTGAACACAACTTTAATGCCAACAGGGATACTATTAATACATATAACTGAAGCAACATCCTCAGCTAGCTGCTTTTATTAATCACCCTGTCTGTTCCAGTTAACTACAACTAATGCCACATGGTTTCTCCTGCCAGTCTTCTTTATCCCTATGTTTGTTTGTTTTCAAAATGAAATATTTAAGTATACTAGCTACTATTTTCCATTCTTGGTCTTATGCTTTTGGAGATTTTTTTTTTAGAAGCAAATATTTAAGCATAGTAACTACTACACTCCATCACTTATTTGAAGTTCCTAGAGATTTCTTTTTCCTGTTAAAAGACTTAACATAGTCCTTTAAACCACAGGTTTTTAAGAAAGCAAACAAGAGGTAAAGTTTACCTTTGTCCTACACACATCCTGCACTTACCTGTACAATGCATGCACAAAAAATTTGTTTCTAAAATTCACCATTGGTATTTGTTTCACAGTTCTGCTTATGGATACCGTTTACAGATCATCATCTCTTTTTGCTAAAATCTACAAAATTTAAGTCCTTGCCTCACAAAGCTTCCCATAAGAATACAAAATGGAACAGGGAGATGCAACAAGCCACTGACATTTGACAAAGAACAACAGGAAAGATTTGAGTAATTTATTAGAACAGCAAAGCTACCAGAAAAGCTGGCCGAATACGTAAGCGTACCAGCTCATGAAATAAAGTTTGTGCTACTAGTACTCTACAAATAACTGTTTCCAACATTTCACGCCATCGAAGTCTCAAAGACTCTTTCCCTTGAACAGTATCACTCTTGCTTGACACGTGTCATTTGCCTATCGCTGCAGGACAGAGGCTTAGCCTTCCTCTTTCACGCAGGCTCTTATCTTGAGCTTATGGACAAAAAACAAGCCTTCTGCCTTCCTCCTGCGGCAGAGTGAGCGATGAGGGGCCCACAATCAAGGAAACTCAAGCCACTGCTGCGCCGGGCCGCGTTTTCTCCGGTCCCCACCGCAGACACTAACACCCGCTTTCTGCACAGCTTCGTACCGGCGCCGGGAAGACATGGAGCCACCCCACAAACTCGGCTGAGACCCCCCGGCTGCCATTTCGCACGCCGGGCTCCTTTCCCCTAAGCGAGGACGCCCTCGGGCACCCAGAGACAGGCCTGGCCGGCGGGGCCTGCTCTCTTCTCTGCCCCCTCAACTTAGAGCCCTCACCCGGAGCCTCCACCCCACGGACGGCGGGCTGCCCTCCTGGAGGGCTCCGCACAAGACCTCTGACACCAGGAACGGCCCGGCCCGCGGCCGAGTGCAGGCGCCGCCGGCACGGCACGGCCCGGCCCCNCCCTCCCTCCCGCAGGGCCTCGCACCGAGACAGCGAAGCCGAGCCAGGCCGGGCCGGGCCTCCTCCACTAGCCCCGGCACCGCGGCCCTCCCGCACGCCGCAGGAACCATGGTCATCTCTCCCTGCGGAGTCTGGCCCGACGCTCCCCCACTCCGCCTCACCTCTTTGGGGACGAGCTGATTCTCCTCACTGGGCACCATGGCCGGTGGCGCGGCGCTGGGCCCGCAGCAGGCTGAGCTGAACGTCGTCGTCAGCAGCGGGAGGCGGGGGGAAGCCCGCGGCTCATCCTCCTCCGCCGCCGCCCCAGCCGGCGAGGGCAGCACCCGCCCCCTCCAGCACCGCCAATTGGGGGGCAAGATGGCTGCTACCGCTCTCGCGAGAACCGGGCCGGCTTCACCGCGTCGGGGCGGGTTTTGCTGTCGGCCTCGCCTGTGCCCATCGGTTCGCTCAGCTGAGGTGCGCAGTTGAGAGTACGAGGAGCGGTGCGAGAGCGGCAGTGTGTAACCCCTGCAGGCGGCTAGGGCAGGGTCGTGGCCAGTTCTCCCGCTGGCGGCCGTAAATGGCGCTTGGCTGTCGCTCCCCCCCCGTATTACCCTGTTCCCTAGCAGGCAATCGCTGTATGTGGGGAGGCCGGGGCGGGCTCTGCCACAGCGGTTTGCCTCTGCACCCTGTTCATGGCGGGGTGGGGCGTCCCCTCTGCAGGGCTCGCAGCGGCTGCGGGAGAGAGTAATAAGTGGTTCAAGTTGAGTTGGACTGGGTAAGTGCGGGGCAGGCAGCGCGTCCGGAGAGCACGGCCTGCAGCTGCGGGAGAGAGATTATAAGGGTCTCCCCTAGATACGGGGGTCTTCCTCCCTCATGAGAGCAGGGCTCACTGCTGGGCTTCTGCCCTGAGGTAAGGGGAGCCAGCCGCCTGCACCATGGGGGTCCGTTGTCCTTTGCCTTCTTACGAGGGGCTCTTGCCAGAGCCAAGGGATGCGAGATGCAGGTTTAGCTTGTTTTAGTCGTTCTTTTCCCCCTTGTGTCTGTGTAACTTGCTGGTGTGTGGCTGTGGGGTTAGGAGACCAGCCGGGAGTGGAAGGGTAAGTATGGCCTGATCTCACCGATGTGCAGGTGCGCTTCTTGGTGCCCAAAAGTTGTTCTTTGAAGTGAGGTTAAGCACGTGCTTGCTTCTCTAAATTTAAGGTTAATCGTGCATTTTCAAATTAAATACCTGACTATCCTTATGGCATCACTTAATTGTTGATATTTGTCTGCAACAAACTTAAATATATCTGGGTTTCATGTCACCTGAGGCACACTAAAAGCCAAATACTAATCACTAGAATGATGAAAACGCACACTAGAAGAAAAGTAATTACACATCAATGTCTACCTGATTGACCAATATGTTTTAAGTGAAAAACATTCTGCTTAACTAACGAAGAAGAATGGTACGTGTAGTCATACGTCTTTGTACAACTATTTTCCTCATTATTTTAGTGTCCTCTTGTGGAAAAGTGCAGAATTGAGGATACTTTTTGATTTTGTGTCCAAGAAGCTTTCTGGTTTGGTGTAATTTTTGAAACTCATTGTTCTGAAGGTTATTAGAAATCTATTGTGAAGATTTTTTTTTTAAATTAAGTGCTCTCTTCTACATTCTCATGTTTGAAGTATGTAGTACATATGTCTCAGATGCCTTTCTGTCATCCTGCTTTCTCAAGAGTGAAATTAGTACGCTTTGGAATCATGATATGTTGATAGCATTTATTTTTAGTATAGTGTTGTAACACTTTAAAAAAGACTTTAAAGGAGTCATTTCTGGGAATGTAGAAACCAGTAGTTTTATTTTCATCTTTCAAGTGTACTTTGGTATGTGCTAAATTTCCTTTTTGAGGGTATTTTTTTTTTTCAGTTCTGCTCCCTGAACTAAGTACAGAAGTCCCCGTGCTGAAAACAGTTTTAAAATATATTTCTGACCTGTTTTTCATTATGTAACTGAATGAGATCGGGTTATTTCTACGACAAAGGTCAGGAGGTCTTGCCCTCTAGTTTTAAAATATGTTGCACCTGAAAGCCACTCCCTGTTTGAGCTCTCATATAATGAAGTCAATCATCAACTCAGGAACCTTGGAGTCCCATGCTTTACTTTATGTTAAGCACAGAGTTGTGTAGAGCTATTCTTCTATAACAGGTAAAAGTATGTAGACTAGTTGGGACTTTTTTTTTTATAGGAAAGATAGTATGGAATTAATAAACTCACATCTTTTAGAAAAGAGGGATCTTCTATTAATGCTTATCAGCTGTGGTGTTGATGATAAGATTTGAGATTAAGTTCAGTTTTCTTTGGAGAGAGACTTCTGTTAGCCTCTCAGTGTGAGAGAAGGTATAGTTGCAGAAGAAACAAAAAAAATTGTTATTGTTTGTAGATGCTTGAAGAAGCACGGCTGTCTGGTGATCTTGTGTTGTCTAGTGGTGTCCAAAGATCCATGAAATTGTGAGCAAGCACTTGAGTTGAATAGCCAGAACAGAGACATAAACTTGCAATAGAAGGTGATATATAATAATAAAAGTACTGGCTGGGAGCCTCCAGCAGATGTATGTGACTGATGTTACTTTGTTGAGTTTTTGTTCCCTTTTTTGAGGGACACACACACCCCGCAATCTCTGGAACTTGGGGGATTCTTCCTCTGTTTCATAAGGAATCCAGAAATCAGGAACAAGAAGCTTTCAGAGATGTTACTTCTGAAAGTTCTTTTGACTTTCTAAAGTGTCATGGTCTAATGGGTTTCTTTTTGCTGCCATTTGTGCTTGAGAAGAGGCAAAGCTATGAGACTAGATGACTTTAATAAAAATGTATTGTTCTGTTGGGTTAAACAGGTAGCTACCACAAATGCCTACTAGATAAGAATCAGGAGTTTGATTTTTAAAGAAATACTTGCTAGATTCTTCTGCCAGCCTTTAAAACTGTGCAAACATCTAGTGTAGCCTGTGTGCACGAAACATCTTTAATGGAGTAATAATCTCTAGTTAATAATTAAATTTTCCGGAGCTTTTGTAATTTGCGGATGCTAGAGTAGTCAAACTCTTCATGTGAGACTTCTTAAAGAGGAATATTCAAAATTCAAGTTTCATGAAGGGAATTTTAGTCTTAGGTAAAGACTGACTTGATAACATACCACAGGTTTAACTTAATAGTGTGAAGAAGAAAAATTGGTATAGCAGACTAAAAATTGTGCTGGATTTTCAGATACAGGTAAATTTCTTAAGCTATTTATTGTCCTGTTGTTCAGAAATGCATTAAAGTGTCAATTTTCAGCCAATGATGCTTGGCTACTTTTAGTCAATACAGAACTTATCAGTAATGTATGTGTTGTATTAATGAGAATGTAGTTGTGCAACATCAGTGTAGTTAATCAGCCTTCATTATAATACATGACGAACTTTTAAATTGGTTTGTGGGAATGGGTTACCCCTTCCCTCCCTCGCCTGTTTAAAGTTTGTTTTAATCATTTCATCTTCTCTGTAGGAATTCACACGCTCCTGTCCCAACACCCATATCCAAGCTTTGATGAATAGTGGAAAAAAGTTTGAAAAACTAAATGTAGCTTTCACATGCACAGTTGTATGCTAAGAACTTTTGAGGTCCAAAATCTTAAGAAAACAGGTAAATGTCAAGATACAAGCTGATGTTTTCTTTCCTGAAGTACTATTATCCTACCTGTTTGAAATAGAAAGCCTATGTAAAGAGGGTTGTGTAGCCCAATACCATTGATTTGGGATGTCTTCTCTTAAATACTTCAGTTTTGATTTTTCAGTTAGGCTGCTGGTGGAAGATCCATTTGCTCTTTCAGAGGCTGGTGGTCTTATTTGCAGAGCCAGCATTTCAGTGCTCACTTTTTTCTGTATGGTTCTGTTAAAAAAAAAAAAAAAAATCAAAATCACAAAACCAACCCCAAAACAAAACTCCAAAAGCCCTTCCAAACCTGAAGTTTGCAACCCCTGGCAAGTTTCTAATGAATATTAAAATGCTACAGCCGTTCTGTATTTGCCAGCAGTAGAAATGTAGCCATGCTGATGCAGCATTCTTTTAGAGCTCTTCTGCATTGTCAGCACTTTAAGGAAAACCAACTGAAGGCTTCTCCCTTTTTCGGTTTTTGGCAAGTCCATGTCTATTGATAGAAGAGGAGATGTGTGAAAGTTCAGGATATTACCAGGCAGCAGTTCATTGCACTGCTGGTTACTTTCCTGTTTGAGCCTCAGGTCAATTTTCTAGAACTGTACTTTTCCAGAAGTTTTGAAGAATTCCTGTGAAAATCTCTGAAAATCTGCAGACTACTGAGTACACCATTGAGCCCTTGCAGTAAGGG
>VXBJ01006301.1:173807-189402 GCA_013400055.1 Nycticryphes semicollaris | reverse complement strand
GGGGGGGGGGGGGGGGAGGGGAAAGAAGTAAATTGGCCCTAATATGGATGGACTGAGGGAAGAATTATTAGAGAGAATAAGTAGGATTAGTACAAGGGAAAGAAGGGACAATTACAGTATTCTGCATCTTTGCAAATGTTTTTTTGCTGGATTTCTATTTCTTTGATTTAAATAATACAAAGCAGGCCAATAAAAGGCTAAAGTGCAAATTAAGATCTTTAAAAAGGGAACACTGATTAATTCTTCTGTAACTGTTGTTAGAAACAGGCTTTTCTATTTTAGCATTTGAGTACTCTATTGAATGTGTTAAATGCTGGAATCAAACTATTAATTGAAAGATTAAGGAAACTAATTAATTTTCTATGATCTGCATCTTTTACAGAAGTAGAGATTATAGTTGTCCATGTCTAAAGAAGGGTATGCATAGGAAATAAAAAAAATAATTTCCTTTGAGTTGAGGGTGGTGTGGGAAATTAAAACTTTAAATGGGAGATTTACTGTGGAAAGAGTGTTCTTTTGCTTGTAAATTGTAGTAAATAGTCTTGTAGGTCTAGTGGGTAGGTAAGCAGCCTTCTGAAGTTAAACTTCAAGAGATTAAGAAAAAACCCACAGTTTAAAGTTAAGTGAGAAACGTTGTGTTCTGCTGCTCTTAAGTAGTGTTTTCTCCTAGAATCTTTATGAGCATGCAAGTGCTTTTCTGTCCTCTGACACTAATGCATGCCAAGACCTTTTTAATCAAAACCAGGAGGGGATTATTTTAATTAATTATAAATCAGCAGCCAAGATTCATTGATGCTTTTGTTAAAGATTATCTTCTTACTGTTATTTCAAGACACCGAGTGTTCAGGTATTACCTTAAGAAATTAGGTTTGGGTTTTTTTCATGACAGCATTAATCTCATATGAATTCCCAAATGGGTTTGAAGCTGAAATTACAGTTGTAAAGAAATAGAAATCCTGCAGAGAATTCTTCAGGACCATAGCTTCCTTTATTTACACTGAACTCTTGTGCGTGCCAGCTTGATGTAAGGTTTTCAGTATTGTGTACTTGGAGCTACAGAGCAGTCTCTAGCATCAGTAATCTAAACCAAACACAGTTCCAGGCTATTCAGCCTCTTGATGAACTTGTCAAAACTGTGATGGTGTCACTGGGAGTAAGACACCTGCACTAGCAGGCCAACCTCCACTGTGTATGGTGAGGGTTTGGAAGCAGCTGTGGGCAGGTATTTATGTAGAGTTTGTGAGATCCAAGCAAACCTCACACAGAGTTTGCTGGCTTAAGCTCATGACCAGACTAATTTTTCTATCAAAAATGTGTGCAATAGTTTGGAAATCTGCTGTCTTTTTTAAATGGGAAGACTAGTAGAGAGTACTGGAAGCATCCTTTCTGGAACTGGGGCTAGTATGTTATCTAAGCCCCTCTTCCCAGGCTGGGGGTGGTAGGAAGGAACGTATCTCTATGTGCAGCAACATAGGAATGGCTTACATGTGGGAAAGCAAGCAGAAAGGAGAGTTGCCTTTCATGCATACCATGATGGTAATGTCAGTCACCAAAGTGGTTCAGTTATTTCAGAGGTTCAAAAAAAGCTCGCAGAGACGTAGCCAGTATATTTGAAAACACTGAGTTAACACTTCGCACGCGTGAGGATTACTCCTGGAGAGTCACTGTAGGAGTGAAAAGGCAGCACTAAATAAGACTATGTCATGTGCAAAAATAGCAAGAGTAGCTTCACGTAGGGCAGCTCTCAGTATGGATGCTCAGAGTATTTATAGCTGCCCTTGGGTCCAGGGGAGTTAAATAGTTCAGGTTTGCATTAGGGCTTCCCAGTGACCCTTCAGATTAAATCTGGTGACGTTTAATATTACAAGCGAGTGCTAATTATACTGCTTACAGCTCTTTGGGCAAGCAGGAAGTGGTTCCCCACCCTCAGCAAGCCCTAGCACATAGGCGACATTCTTTCACCCCAGATTTAACATCCTAGGTGGCCTTCCCCTGGGTGAGACGTGTTTTCTTCGAAAGGTGTCACAAATACCAGTGTGAGGCTGTAGCTCACAGCTGCCTGGGCCTCACCCCATCCCCTTGCTGAGGGGAGGGAAGGAAGTGCAGCTCTTGACGTGTTTTGAACGTGCTGCCGTTGCTGTGAGTGCAAGGGGATCCGTGCCCTGGGCTGCCTTGTGGTGTGGTCTGCCTTTCTCCTCTGCGCTGCCAGCCTTTGCTGATGGGCTGGGGACAGAAAGCAGGAGCGGGCTGTCACCCTTCTTCCCACATCTCCAGCAGCGCTGCTCACTGGCGGTGCTTGATGCCACTCTTTCTGCTTTACTTTTCTTCCACCCGGTGGTGGGAAGAACTTTGTGTTTGAAAGAGCATTGGAGTGGGTTGGGTTATTTTATAGTTGTATTAGAATAGCTAGGGGGAGGGGAGTTGCTTTTCATCGGTGGTCATTCCTCATGCCAGGGCTGACTCCTGTCCATGACAGGAGGGCCATGTGCCTGTAGCCCTGCAGCTTCCTGCTTGTGCAGCCTGCATAGCAAACATTGTGTCCCCACAATGGCAGGGGCTCAGAGTGTCCTGCAGAGAGATGTCCCTAAAGAATTTTTTAGGTAGTATGTGTGCAGCTGTTGGGAGGCCTGGTCTAAAACCTCCTGCTGGCTCGGTGGTTTTCCAAGCTCAACCTTGTCCTCATTTTGCAATAGGCTGTCCCCTGAACATCCACAGTTTTCTTGGGCTTTAAGGGGTAGGGTGCTGTGAGGGTTGCTAAGCTCTTTCTTGCATGAATTAATGTAGCTTTACCTTTGGTAGCAGCAAAGGGAGCTGCCAGAGGTCTTGCATAGCGTTTAAAATGTCAGCTGCCAGTCTGGAGCAGCTGCCAGCGCTGGAGCTGTGTGGCAGGGGGAACGCTGTCACAGGGCGAATGCAGGCAATGTCACCGTGGACACAGCATGAGTCAGTCTGGGCAGGGACTTGTGTACAGAGTATCCTGACGTGGGTAAAATGCCCTTTGAAATCTCCCAGCAAGTTGTCTCCTGTGTTGCTTGGGTGATACATAAGGAAATGCTACTGGCTTTTGACTTGTGCATTTTGTGTTCTGACTGACTGTAAGTGCTTGCCAGAGTGTGGGGCCTGCACTGATAAAGGAATCCTGTGAAACTGGTAGCCTCTTTTCTGGGTGAAAGTGAGACTCTTAAGAAAGAATGTAGTTTCTAAAAACAGTATTGTTTTGTTTATTTATAGGTCAATTTTTTAATGTTTGGGGGTTTTTTTTTAATTTACTTTTTCTTTTAAATGTTTGGGATACAACTGTTGGTTGGACTGATTTAACATGGAGAAAACTAATAAAAAAAATTGTAACTACTGTCCTTGTTTGTCATTTGTGAGAACATCCCTCCGGAGAGCAGGTGTGTTTCCTCAGCATTTTGATTAGAGTGCTTGGCTGCAGAACTTTGAAATGCTAATTTGAATCTCCTGATTGCTGTTAGTGTGGACAGTAAATTTCTTTTCAAACTGTTACTTCAGAGTGAGCTGTGCCAGCTGTTATGTTGGATGCATACCCATTTGCCTGTTACCTGTGATATAGACCAGGCTTGTTAATTGGGTCTGTTAGATGTAAGCACGTCTACCAGAGATGCCCAGGTAGGTAGAGACAAATTCCAGATCATTTGGATTGTGTCCAAATCCATTCATGCCACTCATCTCTTCAGCAGAGGATTCTTTTATATGGTGATGTTAAAGGAAGAGGACTCATTGGGGTTTTTTCTTTGGCTAGTGAGTAATGTAGGGTGCATCCATGGAATGCAGGGGTGCGTGAATTAGAAGGGTCTCAGTGCCAGGCTCATAGATATAATAATAGTCTGGGTACTATAGTATTTACTGCAGTCTTTTACCTATCTATACCCTTCCTTGCTAAGGAAATACGTGCCTTTCGTGCCCAGTGCCTTTGCATATATGTGGATATTGTGTTCCTTATGGTAACAAAAGATTTACATTAAGCAGTCCACACCAATTTTAAATACTACCAGGCATAGAGAACTGTGCTTTTGATACCACCAGTAATGGAAATACTTACTGGAAATCAAATTCCGGACTTGCTGATGAGAATGCTGTCTACCAGGATAAGAGTGAGCCAAAAGCATCCATGAACTATTTGAAGTTTTAGGATTAATTCCGTGTACAGGAAAATGTGCATATGCAATAAAGCCCCCATCCTTTTCTGCATCGTCCGGTTCTGTTAAAATGCAAATTATTTTTTTTAAGTCCAGGAGGGCATCTGAAAAGGGAGAAGTGCAAGCCTCAAATCATCAGAGGGTTATCATCAAAACTGCCCAAGAAGTTATAAACAAAGGTAATGTCACTCATGTCCTTTAGATATTTGTTTTCTATTTTGACCACTGAAGTCTAGGAAAAATAAAAGCCTGACTATAACATACTTTAACTGCAAAATTGTTGCTAATACCTTGGTCATCCTTCAGTCTCGTCTTCCCTATTTCATCGCAACTCCTTCATCCTCTTCCTGTTCTTGCTCATCTCAGATTTTTTCAAAGACAGTCTGGAAATGTAGTGGCCTTTTAAAATCTGTTCTTTGTATTCCCATGTTATTTATTTTCTTGTCTTTGATTTGATTCAGAGTGGCACCATTGCAGTATAGACGTTTCGGACATGAAGAGGTTAACGAAGCTTTAACTACCTCATAAAAACATTCATGTTCTTGGCAGCCTTGGGATGGTAGTTATTGCCTGCAGTCACATACAAAGACTATTATCCTTTTTGATTGCCACATTTCTATACAGCCAAACTGATTTAAGAGAATCTTTATGGTCCTTTTGTACATTCCTCAGCAGTAATAACAATTTTATGGTGCCTCTTCTGAAAATCGAAAGGACAACTTTTAGTAAGTTAATCAAACCAAGAATTCCTATGTTAAAAGGAATAAAGTAAAATTCATGAAAAGGTGTTATGAAGATGTTTTATGATTTAATTTTTGGAAATGAGAAATTCATGTCATAAGAAGCAATTCTGAAAGCCTCACTGCTAGCTGAATTCTGGTTCTTTGGCTGCTTAAACCACGACTTTACTTTAGGATGAAGAAACTAGCTCACTTTTTTAATTTTGAAAAAGGGGAAAAAGTGAAAGCAGAAAGAATTAAAGTGGACAGGCTTTTTTTTTAAATTCCAGTGGAAGTGAGTATTTTGAGAATATTCAGAGTAATTACTAGTCACTTGTGCTGTGCTGGCTATTTTAAATCCATATGTCAGTGAGAATGATGCCATTCAATGCACTTGGATTGCTTAATGAGTTTTTTCTAGGCAGTGCTATATTGTAAAACATAGTAAGGTAAGATGTTGCTTCAACCACAGAGTTAGTTTGGTACTAATACACAGTATGAAGAAGTCTTGTTAAAACTGTAATACCTGTGGGACATTCACAGGCAGAACTAAGGAGCTAGATGTGAAGTGAAAATCAAGCCCATGTTTCTTATGCGATACTCACTTCATCTGCATAAAATCTTGAGCTGTGAGAAGTATGATTTCAATACATGGTTATGTTGTTTGGTCATGTTATTTCCATGACTATTTGCTTGTGTACATTTGTACAGTCTTTAACTGTTAGTGTTGCTGCAGCTTTAAATCTTGGAAATAGCTGAGATGATGATTCTTAACTATTCACGTTTGTGTTTTCTTACATTTTTAAGGGAGGAGTGTTTTTACTTTTATTGCTATTTTGCTACTTCTATTTATTATCATTACCCTGTGTTAGTTAGAAAACATGTTCTGTCATAGCTGAAATATCTAAACTGAGAAGTTTGTATTAAGTATTGCAATCCTGTGATAATTAGACTATGGTTGAGCACTGCTATTTTGAACCCAGAGAAGGAAAACTGAGAGTAACTCAGACTGTCTTCTCTACTGTAAACTAGACTTATCTATACATTATCTATAGATTAAAAGAATCTGGATGTTAGAATCCTATTGTTAAATGTTAACTGCAGCATGTTTTATAATTTATAAAATTGATAAATTATAAATTTTGAATTTATAATGTGCCTTAATCTCATTTTTAAAAAAGCCCAACAACTTAAGATTTTCCAGAGAGCACAATTAAACCTTCCCCTATCAGTATCCTAAGAGTCTTGATGTGGGTAGCCTAGCATCTCTCGGGATATGCAGAGAGACTATTTTTATTTTAACAGTCTCCTTTAGCATCGTGTTAACAGTGTTTCCTTGTGCTTAGTGAACATTATATTATCAGAAAACATGTGAAAAGAATATGGAAATTTCGGGTATTGGAACAGCATGATGTAGCTCTGTGTATGTTGGACTTTACTATGCATGATGTAACTCATGACACTTAAAATCTTGCAAGTTACTATTTATACTAGGTTTTTCTCACATTGAGCTTTGCTTGATGATAGGGGACCATCTAGAAAAGGACGTGGTAAAGTGAAAGGCAAATCCTAAAATTTTGGAAAAGAATGGCAGACAAAGGGAAAATAAATTAAAATTAAAATTAATCTCTATAAAATAAAAAAGGAAGTGGATGTATGGGTAGTTGTGACACTGATCATAAAAGGAATAAACGTCTTTAAAAGCACAAGCATGATACAGTCCAGTTGCTTTTGTTTGTTTCTTAGTTTCTGTATCCAAAGAGATTCTGGGAAGAACCTAAAAACATCTCATATAAAGACAGGCAAAATCAATAAAGGCTTCTTGGTACTGCAGTAGGTAGTGATAATTAAGAAAGCTTTGGATAAGAAAACCTACAATATTATAAAAATGTTAAAACATTGGTTGAGCAAAACTCTCTCTGCCTCCTTTCTTTTATTTTGTTGCTGAGCAAAATGAACCTAACTTACTTGAATCACAGAGGCAGCTCTAGGTGTCGGACACATTGCAAACAGGAGGTCCGTGATTCTGTTGTGAGCTGTTTTGGTGGTGGAAGCAGCGAGAGGTTTGAGAAGAGCAGGCAATTGCATAAGGATGTCTCTGTTGGTTGTTTACAAGTAGCCAGTGCCACTGGAATAGACAGCTGGACAGGCACTACAGAGTCTCTTTTGTCTAGTCTAGCAGCACTGGAGATGGAAACTTAAAGCTCGGGCCCTCACTTCAGTGAAGGAAGCCTAAGGGATAAGGGAGCTTGTCATATGACTGTGAAAACCAAAACATTATGTAGTAGTTTTGATCATAGACAAGAGCTTTTTAAATCGAGAATAATTTTTTTTTTTTTTTTTTTTGCCAGTATCGCTCTGTAAGCAAGACTTTAATAGGTAAACATAGAAGTTGAAACTTTCCCCACTCTACCTCCCAAAAAACCCACCTCCTGCCTCTCTTCCCATATGCAGGAGAGGTGTTTTACAGTTTTCTCAGGGGTCTTTGGACAGAGAAACCTGTGATGAAGAGGGTCAGGTTTCTCATTGCAGTATGACATCAAGACGGGGAAGAGTGTGTAATGCAGACGGAGACCTTTCTCAGTTCTCCAGCTTTATCCAATTCTTTATTAAGTAGGGAAGATCTGCAGACTGACTCAAACAGTGAGTCAGTTTGCCTCACAGAATTAGAACAAGTAATGATAGCCCAGGAGTGCTTTCCTCATTAGAAGCTACTGGTGATGGTTTCACGTTTTTTCTAAGCATATGTAAACATGAGGAACCACTAAACATCCTTCTGCTGGTGCAGGAAAGGAAAATCAGTATTTCACCAAGTCGCTGATATTTGATGAGGTAAACTGTGTTTAGATAGTGCTTAATTCATCTTGTTTCTTTACAGTGAAGGTGATTCAGATGCTGAGTTTTCTAGAACACCATGCGTGAATACAGTGCCAGTAAACAAGTGGAAAAAAGCATCACCAGAAACTTAATAAGACTAAGACATCTTTGTTGTTCTACTGCTGAGCAAACTAAAAGGAATGTATTTACATGGATTGACTGGAAGTTGTTAAGGCTGACTTATTATTTCACCATAGTAGAATGTAGTGAGTGGGTTGGTGAGAAATATGCTCTTGTATTGAAATTATTTCACCTCTAGCAGAGATAAAAATGGTTGGTTTACCTGAGGTCTGCATTCTCCCCAAACCTCCTGCATAATATTGTCTAGAGACCTTTGTGCTCCATTCTGTCATCAGCCACTTAAGAGGTGTAATAAAAATATAATTTTTTTCATAATTTTTGAAATGGGAATACTTTAGTTAGGTTCTTAGCTGAATAACTGAAGCTCAGTGACCACGTTTCAATGTTAACATTAAGTTCTGTAAATTGGAAAGAATGGTCAACTCTATAGGGAAGGATTTTGACAGCATTATAGGAAAACCTTTATGCTATTCTTTTACGATACCGTCAGAATTGCCCTTGCTAGCATATCACGTGTGCATCTTGAGTGTCTTCACAGTCCTAGAATAACTACTGTAGGTTATATTTAGACCTCTTTTTTGTTATTTTCAAGGAACACCTGGAAAGTTTGTGTGTCTGTGTAGCCAGCAGTGTTTTGACTTTGTTTTTGGGAAAGGAGAATGAGCGAGGCAGAAACCTGAACTGAATAAAACTTTGTTGGATTTAGGTCTAGCAAATTTAAAGGCACTTAAAATGTGAGGAAGAAATGCTGTGTATGTTCTTGCTATTTTAAAACATAATTTAATACTCGTCCAAAAATCGCAAAGGTATTCTGAAAGCATTTACTTGTCTTGTTAATCTTTCAGTTTTGTGGCAAATTAATTTCTTTTATTATTATAAAAAAATCTTAGTAGCTTTTGATTTAAACACTGCAGCTATTAAATAAAGTTCTTATTTACTGGTAACTGTTTTCTACAGAGCTATATATTAATTTGAAACTCAGATTTTCATTTATATGCAGGGACCACAATCCTTCATTTAGCAATCTGCACCACCCATATATATTTATATATATTTAATCTTCAGGTGTAACCTTCTTAAATACTTAAGGCATAAGTCCAACACAACAGTGGTAAGCTGCTCTTCTGTTAACTCTGCAGTCTCTTTTCTAGGTCTTAGTGAAATACTCGAGGTACTTTACTTTTCATAGTCTGAAGACCTTGCTATTGAGATAGTAAGGCTCTTGAGTTTTCTGGCCTGTCTTACTACTGGTTTTGAAAGTGCAAATAAATATGAAGAAGGGATATTAAGATTCTTCATATAAATATGAAGGCTAATGTATTAAATTCACTTTGTTCGATTTGTACACTATAGTATCTTCAGACTCCTATTTATATAGATCTATCATATTTAATGTTGCTCATGAAAAGGAAATCATGTGCTTTCTCGGATGTTAAGAATAGATGCGAAGGCAACATGGGGATCCAGGAAAAGGAGCAATTGGGGAGTGCTATTTTGTAGCTCTGGTTTTGTGATCTCAATCGGATTTTGTGTGCCCATTCCATTTGTAGTGTTGTGAGGCAACTAACCTGATCCCTTAAGCTCTTGCTGATTTATGCCAATGTTTGTATGTAGAAGGAATATGGAATACCTGGGATAGTGTAGTCACCGTGGCCAAAATATAAACTTCTGTAACAGAACAGTCTTTTATTACACACTGTCTTCAGTAAACTAGATTTTTTTTTTTTTAATTATTAGGGGTTTTCTGTCTAAACAGATACATTACGAGCTTTTTATTATTTAAAATTGAGTAAGAGTTTTGGCACCTCTGTGACTATTTAGCTGTGTGCAAATCATAGCGAAATATTTTAGCTACTTGCTCTGCAGAAATATTTACTGCAGCTGGGAATGATAACCAAAGAAAAAATGAATAAAGAGGAAGTTATTTAATATGCAGTACAAGCCTAAAGGATGAAGAATAGTTCAAGTGAAAGTCACTTATTGTAGGAATCAATGTTGTTGAACAGCCTAGTGGCCAAAAGTATAAATTGCCTTTTTTTTTGTTTTATTTTTTTTAATGCATGTTGCTTTTCTTAAATCTCATTTGGGGCAAATGATATTCTTTGTAGCAATGCTATTGGTTGTGTGTAGCATTAACAATTGTGGATATGCTCAAGGGATCAGTAAGAAAATATCTCTTTAAAAAGCTCAGTTTAGGTAAGTAATCATTCTTTACTTGATGTTTGCAATCCATTAAATTACACCTGCAGGGCAAAATACTTAGTATTTTAACTTAATTATTTGAGAGAGGACCAGCTATACCCTGAGTAGATCCAAATCCTTAGCTTTTGATTTGGGAAATAATTTTTCAGAAACTCTCAGGAGATTGCTTCCTGCCTTCCTTACCATACTTTTATGAATGGCTAAAAATAGTTTCAACGTGCAAAATACATCAGATAATAGATGTATGGATGTATCAGATGTATAGATGTATGGAAAATTCTTACTCCAGTATTCTCAAAATGCAGTCTGGATCTTTTGGAATAAGATGCATCATATTCACTCATGGTTTTGGATGACCAAGGAGCTAGATCTTAAACTCCTGAATTAAGTGACTGAAAAAATGCTTAGAAACATTCTCTTGCTGAACAGTTTTCTGGTAAGTTTCAGAAAGTGATTTTTCATTTTGCTGATAACAAAGAAGTCCAGTTAGAATAAAACCCAGCCAGTTAAAATCTGAATATTGGTGATGGATTCAGAGGCTGATGATAGTTGCTTCTCACTGCAAATGCGCTGGACATTTAGCTCAACTCAGCCTGTAGATGCTTTTGTAGATCTCCTCAACAAACATACTGCCATAACTGACACTCATTCAAAAGAAGAAAAAAAAAGGATTGAGGAAAAAAATAATAGAAGTAAAACTTTATAACACTGTAAGTAGCTTTGTCTTTGAGTCCCTTTTCACTTTAAAGAGTTGTGAATTATTTTCACTGCTTGCAAAAGAAAAGGTGGTTCTGACATGGGAATTTGTGTAAGAAGCTCAACTCAGAGGAGCTCAGGGACTCGGACCTCTCAGTTCTTGTTCTGGCACCCAAAATTCTGGCACTCTTTGGAACAGAGTTTGGGTTGTCCAGGTTGTAAGAGCTGCTGAAGGGCACTGCTACGAGGCTGTTGTCTTGGGGCCAACAGCGAGCTGAATGCTGCAGAGGTGGGGTGGGCAGCGTAATGACAGACAGCTGATTTTTTTTTCTCTGGGTTTTTTTCTCCTGGCGATTTTCTTAGCTCATAGTTAGGTAAGACTTCATCTTTTCTTTAACTTTTCATTGTTTGACGGAAGCACGGTGTACACCTACCAGGACCTGCGTCTTGGACTGTTTTAATGCTGCCTAATAGTAAGGTAGTGAAGCACTGACATTCTTAGTTTGGACTGTACTGTAACAGGTTTTTTCTTTTTTTTTTTAATGTGTCTTTCTGAATCAACAGAAAATCTGCAAAAATTCAGAAAAGACAAAGCCTATGTATCACATTACTAGCTTTGAATTTATTTCATAAATTCCTTCTCATTTAATAGTCTCCATTACTAAGTTCCTCCTGCAATTATCCCTTCATTTGAAGCGCTTCTGCAGATCCCAGCCACTTCTGTAGATGGGAGTCTCAGTAGAAGGCTAATTGGTCTGCTCAGCTATGTGAATTTCTGTAGTGTAGCAGAAATCTTACACTTTATAAAACATGTGAAACCTGCAAACGTGTCCTCTGTATCCCATAGTTCTAATGCCTTTTTAATAGGTTCAAGAAAGGAAAGTAAGCCCAGATGCGTAGGAGAGGCAAAGTGTTTGAGACAGATTAACGTTCAGAAGTGAGATATGCAGATAAAACATATCAAAACTAAAACCCCGTAACTTTAAGGGGACATTGTCAATGCTGACAATGCAAGGTTGCTTTGCAAGTAGAAATACATACACCTCCTGAGTCCATTTTTATAAGAGCTTTGAGACTCCAGCAAAGAAAATACCACAAATTGTCAGCTGACTAACCAGTATTGTGAAACATAATGAGCAGTTCTGCTTGCAAATGTGGGTAAACTCATGCATGCTTCTCACATCATCCCTCCTCTATCCCCATACCTACTCTTTTCTTGGGCCAGAAGCATTCATATTTTCAGGAATTAAAATGATGATGCAGAGCATCAAAGGAATCAGTGTGTGAATTCAAGACCACTTTGTAGATGGAGGAGAAATAGAGCGTGTTCTCTCCTTAAACATGACTTGTTTTTAGAGACTCCAGACACCTTAAGTGTATTGACTTAATAGAGGGCATTGTTGTAGTGAATAGAAAGCAATGTGTTTTACAGAGAAACATGTAGAATATGTCTCTTGATTCAGTATACTTCCAAGTAATTACTAAGAGCAGGTAATTCAAACTGCTCCTAGTTCAAAGAACAAAAACGTTTTCTAATTATATAGGGCCAGATTTTCTGGTTTAGTTTCTCAGTGAAGAAATCTTTGGGAAGCCTAGGGTAAAATTTTCCCTCATCTGCCTGTGCTTGTGCAGAAACAGGGAAGTAGAAAAGGTATTCTTGGCTCAGAGGCTGCATGCTGGGGTGGTGACGCAGGCTAATAAATATGTCACACCTAGTTTTCAACTAATAAGTGCTAAAATGTCTGATAATTGAGACGGTAGTGCCTTTTCTTCAGAGGTACCAAAGCATTTTACATTTGTGTAAATAGCTGTGTTACTCAAATACATGTAGCAAGATGGTGGTTTATACTGTTTTTCAAAGGAATAAATGAAAACCCAGAGCTGTAATAGACTCTGACAGAGCAAGAATAAAATCTAACAATATGCAGTGATGATGGAAACCAGTAGTCCTCTGTCTAGTGGTCTGTTGCTTTAACTGGAAATTTACAGCTTCATTTTAGTAACACCTGCAAAAGGAATTATTTCAATAACCCCTTGTAATATAACAAATTTATGTGTTGGGAGAGTGGAGAGGTTACTGTCCATAGCTACAACTGTAAACCCAAATAGCATGAAGCTGTTTCGGATGTGAGGGGTTTGCAGGAAGACGTGGATCTTTCAACCAGAAAGAGCAGGTGACATTTTCCAACGCATGCTAATAAATTTAATTTTAGGAGATTTTCAATATTCCCAGGTGAAAGTTGAATATGCATGCAGAATTTATGGCTTATGGTCACTGTAATACTATAATTTTTCTTCTTACTTTCACTTCAATAAAAAAAAACATTTTAAAGGCGTAATGCAGAAAACATTTTTAAACATGGGAGTAGAAGATCAAAATATTCCATTTGCAAAGGTGAAGTCAGAATATTTTGATCCTATTAAAGGTATTTTATTTGTTTTCAAAACCGATTCCTTCTGAGGGTGTGTGACCCTTGTTGATTTTCACCTGTGCAAACATTGTTAGAAAATTTCACTCGAGATTTAATAGCAGTTGGTGTTTCTTTTGCCCATACTATTAAATTCTGTCCAACTGTAGGGGATCATAATTCTTCTCTTGAATTCTCTGTGTGTGCATAGGAATTAGAGATAGAACGTAAAGGAGGGATGTTAGTACACACTCCTGATTTCCCAGTGAGAAAACACAAGTGAAAGCATCTCTCTGTACACAAGGACCTGATATTTGGTGAATGACTTAAGAAAGGGCTTTGTTCCCTTAAACTGCATGCTCTCCCTTCGTGTCAGGGAATGTATGTATGTAACTTTGAGAACTGAGATAAATATATGATATTGCAAAATCAGGTGGGTATTTTTTTAATTGCTCAGGTTTTCCATTCTGGCAATACAAGATACCAGCTGCCTAGTGAAAGCTAAGGGAAAGGAAGTGGAATTCACCAGCTTTTAGGATGGACTCTGTAGTTCCTTTGCTTTCCTTTTCACTTGATATGCAAATTCACTTAGTTTTGAATTTGCCACTGAATTTGTGAATTTGCTGAATATTCTGCTTGCTACTGGACTAAGGTAACATAGAACTTTAAGAATTCTCAGTTCTTGGGCAGTGTTGCTTATCATCTCTACTATGTATTAGACAAAGACCTATTTATGTGGAGGGAGAGCAAATATCTGCTGGGCTCAGACAGTTTCCAGTTCAAATCCCAGTTGATTCTTTACCTCTGTCTCATAAACTCTTAGTCACTTAGGATAAATCTAAAAAACTAAAACTTTGTTTTAAGCATTTCTCTCACAAGATGGCAGCATTGCTACAGGGAAGAAAATTGACTAAACTCTTGAGGATGTCTTCAAGTTCTTAGTATTTACATTTTATCCAGTTTGTGAGAGATTCTCTACAGAGGTGTTCACTTGTGTTATCTGAATTTACATATCAAAATCAATCATGGGACTGAATGAGTTTCTCTCATTTGCTGCTACGTTGCAGGCTTTGTGATGAAAATAAGCTACCAGGGCTGTAATGAGTTTTGTGAATTGTATTGAAACTATATAATTATTTTGATTCTTTGTCATTATTGTAGTGACTCTAGTTAATAAAGTAGTTGCATTTCTGAGACTTCAGCTTGAAACCTGGAATTGGGTTGTTACAGTTGCACTAAGCAGAAATAACTTATAGGAATTTTAATTTCATGTTCATCTCTCATTTCCTGTCCTCAGAGTGCTTTTATTCTTTCAGGGTTTAATCCTACTTTCTCTGAAGTCAATGGCTGAGTCAGTTTTTTAGGGTAAATCGTGTAGAGAAGATAGGAACAGCAAATTAGAAAGGTGAATTAAGTAATTTTTAAATTTTTATTTTTTTTTTTCATTTTATTCCCTGTGTAAATAATCAGAAATTATGACAGAGCTGCTGTTTGAGCCATTAGAAGGATCGACCTTCAGTTACCTCCCGGCAATCCCTCTATTTGATTTCAGGGCAGCACTGATTGACTTCTAAAGGAATTAGGTCAGGTTTATTTCTGATTCTAAAAATAGTTCTATCAATTTGGCCTTACCCATAAGGAATAAAAAGTTTGTAAGTACAGGACTCCTCACTATGCTGTTTTGGATGCAGTTGAGCTTCCCAAGAATATAAATACATAGGTTTTTTTTTCTTTTAGTTATAACTTTGCCTGTGATTCTGATTTTACAGAATGAGTTTTGAGCTGAAGGATAATATTTTCTAATTCATAAGGCCGTTTTATAGTTCTGTTCAGATATTCCACTTGGCAAAAATGCTAACAAGACCATTTTCATTCTTAAATCAGGAAAGCATTTTCCACGATTGCCTGGAGAATTGTCTTCTATGCTTGAAGTACCGAAGGCAATATACTTTATTATCCTGAGTAGCAATGGTTATAGTTCAAGGAAATAGTGGATGTTTTTTAAACAAAAAAAAGATTTAAAGCCATCTGTTTTAATTTTTGCAAAGATTTTATGCTGAGCACAAAAAAAATTACGCTTGCCTTTCTTTTAATTTTCAAAATCCAACATACTAAGATACCGTTTTACTGAAAGGTGGTCATTTAGTTTGCACTTCTAGGACCAAGGTAGATGTAGTCTGCAAGTATAACTCTGCTAACAGCCCATGTTGTTTGACTTCCTGCTTAGGGATATTAAAACTCATATCTTTATACTTCCCCAAACTGGAAGGTATGAAATGAGTACTTAGTTTATTCTCCAATGTACTTAAAGATTTTTATTGGTGCAGTTCTGCTAATCTTCAGCAATTCACAGTACAGCCCCCCAACCTTAATTACCATTACAGAATCACAGAATCACAGAATCTTAGTGGTTGGAAGGGACCTTTGAGATCATCGAGTCCAACCACATGAA
>VXBJ01006301.1:0-173510 GCA_013400055.1 Nycticryphes semicollaris | reverse complement strand
CCCAGAACTGAGCCCTGAGGGACACCACTGGTGACTGGCCGCCAACCGGATTTTGCTCCATTAATCACAACTCGCTGGGCACGGCCATCCAGCCAGTTTTTAATCCAGCGGAGGGTACACTTGTCTACACCGTGATTTTCCAGTTTCTCCAGGAGAATGCTGTGGGGGACGGTGTCGAAGGCCTTACCAAAGTCCAGGTAGACAACATCCACAGCCTTCCCCTCATCGAGAAAGCGGGTCACATGGTCATAGAAAGAGATTAAGTTGGTCAGGCAGGACCTCCCTTTCATAAACCCATGCTGGCTGGTCCTGATCCCTCGGCTGCCCTGCACTTGCCTTGAGAGCTCACTCAGGATGATCTTCTCCATGATCTTTCCCGGTACCGAGGTCAGGCTGACAGGCCTATAGTTTCCGGGATCATAGCATCATTTACTTCTATGGCACTGAACACATTTTCTGAAATTGCTGCAGGAAGAAAGCCATGGGTATAAATGGTACTGGGAGATTGAAGTCAGACCCTGGTGTGACAAAGAACGCTGAATTCAGGTCTTTCCTTTCTATTCCAACATAGAGTCTAGGTAAATAGAAGAAACGTGCACAATAGTAACTTCATTTGTAGAGGCTGGTGTCTTCTCTTTAAGGTATCTTCTGGGATGTTGTAAGAACTGAACTGGAACATGTGGATAGCGAAGTGTGAGAGCTTCATAAAAGCAGGTCAAACACTGGAAGTTGTTCTGACTCCTGCAGGTCAGCACACCTCCATGAATCCAACCTCCTGGTCACGTAAAGCCTGTGATATTCTGCAGAATCCCTCTGCTGCTTGCCTCCTCACTCACTGATCCTGCCAGTAGAACAAGTCTCTCCTTATCTGCTTTTGAAGGAGGTTGAAAGACATTCTGCTTTAAAGAGGAAGATAATTCAAGGGCTAGCCTGTAGCAGAGAATTAAGAGAGATTGTTTAAGGAAACTAAATAATTGAGGTTATTTGTGATGAAATGCAGTATCAGTCATGTTCAAATGTAACCCACACGTTTAGAAGTCAGAATCTCTTTTCTTAGTTAACTGTATGACATGAATTTCTCCTCTTCCTAGTGCGTGAGAATTCTTGACATAAATGTGTCTCACTGGTTTGATCAGCAGTGACCGCGTGTGTGGTCCTTTATTTTAGAAGTATTGATGGGCACGTTTAAGTCAATTTATTTTTTTTTTAAAGCATTTAAAATGTGTTTGGCTTTTACTGTGTTATTCAAGGCTGTTTAGAAGCATGCTTGAAAGATACCGGTGAATGAGGTAACTCTTCACCTTTGTAGTGGCACTTGTAAGATAAAAACTAAAATTCAATGAGGTAGCTTTTATCACATGTGTTAATTCCATAAGTATTTGTGTCTACCTGACCCCCAAACAAATAGAAGATTTAATTTTTAATGCCTCAGACATCAGTATTTTTTTCACATATACTTAATATAAAGCACAAAAAGAAAGATGATAGTCCCTCTAAGAATTCAGGCAACATGGTAGATAAGCATGTAACAAAGATGACGCACATTTCTAATAGTTTAATGAAATGCCAAATGTTGGTTTGATTCTCATTTTTATGGCCTATTGTTTGCAGTTCTGGAATAATATTAATCTAAACTTATATTACAATGCATATATGCAATTTTCATAGGATAGATTTGTAGGTCTTTGCCACTCTTGAAAGCCATGTTGATTGACTAAAAATTAGCAGAAGTAAAATAGAAAGAACTAGAAGCATCTCCTTACTCAATACTTCATGTCAGTGATGGAAGAATTTGCAAAGCTAATGTTGAATATGACCAGATTACCAAAATTGCTTCTCACTCTGAGATGCTGAAATATTCCACTTCTAAGTCCCATCCTAATTTACTTCTCTATGCTTTAAAGATTTATGTTGGCATTACAAAGATAGGCAGAGATGAACATTTACATTTCAGTTGGTTCATATGCTAGTAAAGGTACACTATTAGAAAAAAGATTCTTTAAAAGCATATGTTATGTTGTAATGTTCATAAAAGTGCTCTTCAGTAGCTGAATACTGCTTAAAAATCATTGAGTGGGTCTGCATTTGGCTTCTATTTGATGGCAAATAAAATTTATTGAAATCCCAAACTTTCAATCAAAGTTTCTGGCTGTTACATATTGCAAATGTGTCAAAAGAACACTTATTCTGAAATGGATAAGTAGACATATGGCCAAAATGTCATTACTACTTTTGCTCAAAAACATAATTAGGGGAACATATGTTGTATTGTGAATAATAAACGAATGGATTTATTATAAGTAGTCTCTAGGCCAGATTGCACTTTGTCTTTCTGCTACAAAAGATGTGGAATAAACTTAAACTTAAAGCAGAAAAATGTCAGGAAAACATAAGCTATTGTTTGCAGAGATTTTATATTGGCGTGGTTGAGATTAATATCTGTTCTGTTTGGTGCATATACTTCTTGAACTAGTAATACATGTGATAACTACCATACATCTTACCTAGTCCTAACCATTGTCTATTATAATGGCTTACCTGGAAAGTAGCACAATAAATATTTTTTTATGCTTTATGCAGTATTGCTAAGAAGAAATTTGGTATTAATCCATCAGTTGGGGATTGGGGGAAATTAAAACCTAAAAGCAGTGGCATTAAGGTAAAGTACATTTAAGGATATGCTGTTAATGTAGAAGAATATCTAAATTAATCATATAAAAAAGATAAATTAAAATTCGAGAGAGTTTAAGTGAGAACTGCCCTGAAGAACAAGATTTTGTTATTTGCTCAAAGTACTTGATATTTATCTGTGACACAAGCTACCTCAAATGCCATTTTCAGATAGAACATGAGATTGTTTTAACAGAGGTAATGCCAGGCAAAATGTTTGGGGTAACAGTTTGGCTTATTTACTTCAGAAGAACCTATAGAAAGTTAATTTTCTTTAAGTCATTAGATCTTTATGCAGGAATAACTCATAACAAATTAGGCAAAATTTGTAGACTGTGGAAGAGCATTTCAGGAAGTATGAGCTGTTATTAGATACAGCAACATTAATCCTTCCTTACAGATTAGCTTTATGGTACACGTTTTTGTGTATCAGAGCCATAAAAAGAGACATCATTGTAAGGTTACTAGTGTTACATTTTTCATATATATATATAATTTTTATGTCCTGAAATTATATTTTAATTAGATTATATATAGTTCATGACACTTGACTGTAGATACATACATAGTTGAAGATGATGTGCAAAAGAGAAGGAAAAACAGATAAACTGTGAGTAGCAGTAAACTGGGAGATACTGGAGAAGCTGAAAAGTCTTAGAATAGAAAGTAAATTAAAAGTCAAAAAGGAGTTTGCAGGTAAAAAAGAGACCAGGCGGAAGGCTCAATGAAGGCAGAAGTGTCTGCATGAACCGTGAGTAATGTAAAGAATGGATGGAAATGATGGGGATAAGTGATTGGAAAAAGGGTGGATTTTTTGAGAAGACAAGGGAGCTTTCAGGAATCTGGGCAGAGGTGTAAAGAAACAGGAAGATTTAGGGAGCTTTCAGTCTTTAAAATATAAACCTAAGTGAAAGAAGTCTTAACATCCCAGAATCAATACAGGCCATTTAGAACTCCATACAGTCCTAGCAAAGGGCAGATTATTTTGCTCAGTGAGCGTGCTGGCCTGTGTGGAAACAACATATTAAGGAACCACAGGAGGGTTCTTGGCACATTTGGATCATGAACTGAGGTACATTTGAATGCAATGGTTTAATCATTTAGGGCTGGGTTGTTGCAGAAATCCTAGGTTATAAAAATACCTGTCACTGAAAGATACTTGCATTGAATTTTCTTGTAGGTGACAAAATAGAGATAAAGCATCTGACAGTATCCTAACACTTCAGTTGAAGTAAGCTAAAAAAAGAGTGTGCCTTACAGTGTCCTAGGGGCAGGTGTTTCTTTGCTACTTTCTTAAATCCCTGTGCAAGAGTAAAAGCTGAAAAGCAGAAATTACTTGGGGCATTTGCACCAGCAGTGCTCAGTGGCAGGGGCACACAGAATCACAGAATATCAGGGATTGGAAGGGACCTTGAAAGATCATCTAGTCCAGTCCCCCTGCCAGAGCAGGAACACCTAGATCAGGTCACACAGGAATGCGTCCAGGTGGGTTTTGAATGTCTCCAGAGAAGGAGACTCCGCAACCTCAGGAGGAGCAGCCAGAAGAGAAAAGGATGTTGTTTCTTGCATTAAATATGGAAGGCTGTTTTATTTAGTTTCCACCATTATCAATAGCAAGCTTAAGTGGAGAGATGTTTTCAAAAGTGAAGAGCAAAGATACAGCTTTTCAGAGACAGAGGTTACAAGAAATAGGGGATGGAGGAAAATTAGAAGAACAGTTTGGAATAGAAGAAATGGGTAGGTAAGTGGTACGTGAACTGTTAAGGAATGATGGATTAGAAAATATGAGTAAGAGGCAAGAGTATGGGAATCATAAAATTAATGGAAATGGTAAGAAGATAAAAACAGAATGGTCATGGAATGGTGAATGTGAATGAAGAATAACTATAGGGAGTTAAGGCACAGAAGGCAGACAATAAGCAAAGGTGTTATTCTATGTATGAATAAACAGGGTTATGCTCTCTGTGTTCCCCAAAAGGACTGACACAGAGCATAGTCTTATGGAAATTCTTACTGCCTGCTCAAAGGAAAGCCAGCTAGGATTTCATATCATGAAGACTTTTCCCAGTTTAATGTAGAAGCAGCCATAAAAATCCAGCGAGTGTCCATGGATTAAGAGAAGCACCTGTGATAATGTACCATCAGTTCCAGACTGCGTGTAGGTACCACTCTGGCTTCTAGCGTCTTCCTCTGCTGGGTTTTGATTTCCAGGGAATCCATTCCTGCAGTGTAGCTGTAGGATGGCTCCTGGTTTTACCCAGAACTAATCTCCAGTTATAATTAACTCTTCTGGTCTGCTGCTCCTGCTCCTGTCCTCTGGGATTCCGCTGCTGGGATTTGTGTCTCAAGTCCCAACCACACGGTTGTATGTACTTCAAAATGGACAGAAGAGGTTCTTTTAGTGGAGCTTCTGGAGAGCTCAACAGTTCTGTTACAAGTTGGGCACATCTTTGTTTCAGTTTTTCAACTTCCATTAGCATATTTGTCTAAGCTAATGTTATTAAAGTTATTAAAACCGTAACAATACGTAGGCCCTGAAAACTCTGCCAGATACAGAGCTGTGGTACATATGCCGGAAGAGTTTTTGTCATTCCAGTCAGAGGGGAGAGAAACGGAGCTGTGTACAACTCATTTATATTGATGTGTGACCTTGATACTTACATTGCCACCAACAAAAGTTTGCAGGCAGCATGTTTTGTGGAGAATATTTGAAGTGAGATTGGAAAAACACTCAACTGAGAAATAGAAACCTTGACTGTATTGTAATAAAAAAGCACTAACACCTGCTGTGAGCCTAAGCCTTTAATTGTGTTTTTCTGAAGGATAAAAACTCCCCAAACTATCCAGTATCTGAAGTAACTTTCAGTATAATAGCACAGCATAAGTAAATGCTATGCCTTTCATTTGCAAATTGACTTTATGTTTTTTGGGAGACATTGCTCCAAAATATTAGGTGCACAATACAATATAGGTTTGTGACAGCCTATAGCACGTTTGTAACGTGCTAGTCCCTTGTTAAGGAATGAGTCGTCCTAAGAAGACTGTAGCACCTTTATGATTTCTCTTGACTAATTAACTATGCAGTGCTGAAAGATATGTATGGTATTAGCTCAGAGTTTGCTAGAGGAAATCTCCAGTACCTTTTGCAATGGTATTTGCATGTAATAACCTGAAATTCTGCTTTAATGCTGACATATAGAGTTAAGATTTACTACCAGGGTCCTGACCTGAGACACCTGATACTTATATTGCATATAAAGTAGTTTTTTTAACCATTTAATGTTTCTGGAAACACAGTTTCCATATGTTTTCCATGTTATTTGCTTAGTTCAGCTCTGAAATGTGCTGCTTGATGGCATTGAAGTGTGTTGTTCATATTTGTTCCATTTGCAGATGAGGAAATACACCTTCTAATCGACCAGCCAGAAATTCAGCGCTGGAACCAAAATTAAAATTGGTTCTTTCCAAGTTGTGTCAGGAATAAAGACTTTGCAAACTACATTTTGCCTTCATGGCAAATCTTGTTTTCTAACTATAGTTGAATAGGATACTATTCGTTAAGTATTTGAAATCAACAGTGAAGGTGCTCTGAAGTAAGTGCTATGTCGATTCTGTAAAGAGTTTAGGTTCCTAACTGTGGAGGCAATAGCTTGAGAAAAATCGTGAATATTTCTGCTTTGGTTCAGACCAGCTGCAGATGGGACACCATCAAATACGTTGTTTAAACAGGCTATAAAAACAGAGCCTTACTAAATCTGAGCCTTGTGGTGGTTCCAGTGAGCTCACTGAAACAAGTTATTTTTGGCAGGAAAGAACGAAGATAGGACTTGGGGTCTGCACTGAGAACCTAATTTTCTGTTTATTTAGGGAATGGAAAATGAGAAGCAACATTGCAACACAGGATAAAGCTGGCAAAAAACAATGAGGATGATAAACTGAGATAAAATTGATCTCTCCCCAGGGGAAGAAAGCAGGCTTATAGATGTGCCTGATTGGCTTGGTGGAGAAGAGATTATAGGGAAGTTTGGTTTTATTTTGGATTGGATTGTTATCTGGAAAAGGGGCCAGTGAGTGAGTTCCTTGGGGGGGAATTTTGTTTAGCTCTCTTACCCATATTTTCTAGATAATGTCCTGTACTTTCTGAGGTCCCTTTTTAACACATTGTTCCAAATGAAATTTACAGTCCTGTCACCTAGTGTTTGGAAGCCATGTGTGAAATTTTGATAGTAATTAAATGCCTCTTGTTAATTTAAAATACAATGATGGTTGAGTTTATAGATTTACAACATTCTGTGCTATTGAATGTTCTTAAACTAATCCATTAGTAAGGATGAAAGAAGTGTGATTCTGTGATCTGTGCAATATTTTCACTGCAATTTTAGCACCACCACTGATTTTGTAACCAGGAGAACTGAAGTTATGAAATTAACTTTGAAGTAGAGCAAAAGGCTGATGAACACAGAATTTGAAAACTGATCTTGACGAAATCAAGGGTCAAGTTATATGACTGACTAGGATCTTCTTCAATATCTTAAATGGATTAGAAAGAGTTGTTTAAGTGAGTATATTTTGGGTTTAGTCGATTATCTGTTGGTTGAGGATTGCCACTAATTACCTGAAAGATCAAATAAGGATTCTTTCTCCTGTCTCTCCCCCGTGCATTCACAGTTATATTTGCTGTTTCTTTGTTCTATCTTTGCTGGGAACTAACAACAGGAATCTGAACATGCTATACTGTCATTCCTATAGAAAATTGTCAGGATCCTGTTTATGTTTTCCTCTCATACTTGGCAATGTCACCTGGCTTGCAGTTGCCAGGTTTGAGAGGATTAAGGAATTCTTTTCTCCCCCACCCTCTCATCCTTGTTTACACTGGCAGAAGCTGTTGGGATTTTTATTCTTCTGTGCTCTTCTGTTTTATGGAGTAAAGTTCACTTCCTGGGCTTAGTTCAGCTGTTTCATCGTAACTCGCTGAGAGTTAAAGACTTACAGTGACACTAAACACACTTGGTCTTTATTTCTGTTGGATGTCTGAAGGGTTTGAGTTTTTTTTCTTTTATGCTGAAGATATACATTACAGGCCATGAGGCTTTTTCAGCTGCTGTGTATGCATCTATGGGCAGTGTGGGTGTTGATGGTAAATTAAAATTTAACATTTACTACAAATGTTTAGACTTCAGGGAAAACGCAACTCACTGATCAAGGTAGTCCCAGCCACCATTTAGACCCCTTTTCTGCTAGGAAACATCTCCTTCACAGTCACACAAGCAGAAAGGCCAGTATTGTGCTTGAATCCTGAATGTATTTAAAATTTTGCTTTGAAAAATCTGTCATTTTAGAGTTTTTATTTGCTATGCAATACTGTAGGCTGTTCACCCTCAATCTGGTTTATATGATGGCACCACTAACAGAATCAAACTACTGAAAGTCAGATTTCTCAGTAAAGGAACTAGAGTTCCAGGGAGAAAATATAGAAAATTGAGTGATGTTAAAACTATTGGCCAAAAGGCTTTCAAAAAGCTAATAATCCTAGCATTTTTACTTTTCAAGAAGATCAAAGCACTCCTAGCCTTTCAAATACCTTTCTATGTGATTTAGAAAGCAAAGATTAATAGGCAAAGATAAAGGCTTTGAGCTAATTGAATATGAATTATGAATATTTCTGAATTTGCTACTATTGAGATGTTTGAACAATAAGAACGCTGAATATAATTGATAAAAAAAAAATGGTTCATTAATTAAAACAAGGGATTGCATGACTTGATGAATGAATGGCTTAATGTTATGTTAATTTCCTAAGGGTCTTTTTCAGTGTGGAGTTAATTTTTGAGAATTAAGGTGGTACTAGGGTGTTGGATAGGAGGTTGCAGAACATTATTAGATAAGGTAATACCAGCTCTGCCAGTGTTGTCGCTACATTCAAGTGTAGTGCAGTTAGGCAGGGCTGGGGTGAAGGAACTATTTTTACTGTGCTCTGCTTTCACCATTTCTTTTTCTATTTTTATACTTTGTCTTAATTCTCTTAAAGTTATGAACAGTATGATCTGTTAAACTTCTACTGTGCAAATCATAGTATCATTCAGGTTGGTATCATCGAGTCCAACCATCAGCCCTACTTTACAAAGTTCTCCCCTACACCATGTCCCCCAGCACCACATCCAAACATTAAGGAATGGCAACTCAACCACCTCCCTGGGCAGCCTGTTCCAGTGTCTGATCAGATATGCTTGTTCAGGGAGTGTGCTGAGACAATGAACAGGAGAGACCACCTCTGTCACGCAGCTCTGCGCAGGACCCAAAGGTGCCTTTATTCTTGAATGACGTGAAATCCTAAGTGGGATCTAGCATGAAGATAACTGCCAGTCACTGGCTAGTATGGAAGTGACCCAGAGGGGCCATCTTAATGTAAAATATATTTGCACAAGATGCTTCAGAGCAATAATATATTTGCAAAGAGAAAACTATTACATCATGCATCTGTTAGGCGAGTCGATATATTGGGGAGGGGAGGAACTGATGAGCAGCCAAAAGGAAGAGCTCATTTATATGAGAAGCAGTAGCACAAACTACCACCTGCACTGACAAACGTTTAGAACCAAATTCTCATCTCTCATGTGAGTGTGCAGGCATGCAGTGTGAGAGCAGAGAGGGCAGAAGCAACAGTGTTGACTTCTTGCTGGAATGGTGGAAGGGCAGAGCAGAACTGCAGTCCTGCTGCCTGGGAGCACAGAGCATGCCTGGGAGGGAGGGCAGGGAGATGGAAGTTGCTTTCTTCAGTCTCATTGAAGGAGGTGGATTAGGTGCAGAAGAGAGTCAAATATTTCTCAGCCATTTCCTTGGCAAACCAGAGGAGCTGTAAATACCTACAGAAAAAACATACCTGAGCATTAATATATGCATTACTTTTAAACACACTTGAACTAGAATCACTACAATACATTTTGAAGGTCCAATAAGGCCAAATGCTGGGTCCTGCATTTCGGTCACAACTCCGTGCAGCACTAAAGTCTTGGGGAAGAGTGGCTGGAAAGCTGCCCAGCAGAAAAGGACCTGGGGGTGCTGGCGGACAGTCGGCTGAACATGAGCCAGGAGTGTGCCCAGGTGGCCAAGAAAGCCATCAGCATCCTGGCCTCTATCAGGAACAGCATGGCCAGCAGGAGTAGGGAAGTGCTGGTGCCTCCGTACTTGTCTCTGGTGAGGCCTCACCTCGAGTACTGTGTTCAGTTCTGGGCCCCTCGCTCAAGAAGCACATTGAAGGCTGAAGCATGTCCAGAAGAGAGCTACCAAGGTGGTGAAGAGTCTAGAGAACAAGTCATACGAGAAGAGTTGGAGGAAACTGGGCATGTTTACTCTGGAGGAGGCTGAAGGGAGACCTCATTGCCCTCTACAACTACCTGAAAGGAGGTTGTAGAGAAGTGGGTGTTGGCCTCTTCTCCCAATTGAATAATGACAGGACCAGAAGAAATGGTCTGATGCTGCAGCAAGAGAGGTTCAGGTTAGACATTAGGAAGAATTACTTTCCTTAAAGAGTGGTCAGGCATTGTAACAGCCTGCCCAGGGAGGTGGTTGAGTCACCGTCCCTGGAGGTATTTAAGAAACGTGTAGATGTGGCACCCCAGGGCATGCTCTAGTGGCTGAGATTGTAGGGAGTGGGTTGCGTTTTTGTGGTGGTTAGACTTGGTGATCTCAGAGGTCCTTTCCAGCTGTAACAATTCTGTGATTCTGTGTTACAGCTTGCAGCAATATAGATTCTATGTATAGATGCAGAAAATATTGCAATTCTTGAACCTGTTTTATTGCTTTCATTTTTGATAAGGTGACATTAGAAGGAAATGTGCTATCTTAGAAATATTTTTTGGAATAAATGACTACGGCTAAAGTATTCATAAGGTAAAGCTGAAAGATAAGTATGGACTCAGAGCAAGAAGACTCATCAGAGAAAATGTGTAGCAGATGTTTAATGTATACTGTGATGTGACACAGACATTTTTCTTGTTTCCTATTTCAAAATACATGAATAAAATAACATGCTGAATCTGGTAAGAATAAAATGCTGCTGCTATACAGCTGTCCTTGCTGAAGGATAGTCTTTATCTCACGTAATTGCATTTACAGTTATATTACAATAGAGCTGTATACGAATGGTTATCAATCCAAAAGCCATACTGAGGCTATCATAATGTCAACTGTGTCTTGTGTAAGTCTCCCTGTTGCACTTTCTGGTCACCATCTGGAAAGAAGCCAACTAGATGCAAATCAGCTTTTGTGGGAGTAAAAGCCTCATCTATGTAGCGGTCACACTCCAATGTAAAGTACGTATGGAATTATCAGTAGGAGTCATTACCAACATACCTTACTGCTTCTTTTTGCCTCATTGTCTACACCAGCTGAAGTGGAAAATCAAGTGACAAATTAATGCTGTGCATTTGACAAAACTCCTTTGAGAGGAGCATACACCGTTGCCCATAAATTTAAACCTTTGAAGAGGTTAAAATGGGTGGCGGTGAAACAAATACTGTTCTGTTTATCAGCGTATTACCACACTCTACAGGGCTTGATTCTCTTCCCCCTTGAAGTCAATTGCAAGGCTTCTAGTAATGTGGGAGCGGGTGTAGCCTATTTCTGGTCTATGTAGGGGCTACACAGAGACCTCTTCAGTGTTTCAGTTAAATACAGAAAGAGAAATTAAAAACCAGCAACGCACAGCAACAGCAAAAAACAAAAAGAAAACACCATAAACAACCTACATGTTATTTCCAAAGCACAATACTGAAATCTGTTTTAGAATTAAAAAGGGGCTAGGGAGAAGGCTGTTGATGTTCACTTATTTTGCAGGAAAAATCAGATCTAGTAGGAAGGGGTGAGTTTTGATAGCTGGCCTTGGTGCATTGTTACCATGGTGAGTTGCAAACAATTTCTGTCTGGATTCTGGTGGTTTTGTGCATTTGCTGAAGTTAACACTGTTACTGAATGAATTATTTAGTTCAGATTTCCTGGCTTATAACTTGTTGGTTGCAGAATTCTGGCTCTAAAGCTTCAGTCTCTGAATGGTTGGCTCCTGATAAAGCAGTCTGAGGTGGTGTCCGATCCTTAAATAAGTATCCTCTGGAAGGTGTGAATTGTACTAAATACAGGAAATGGAAGAGAGCCTCTGGCATTCCATGAGATTTTTGAGTGTTCCTGACTTAGTGTTTGCCAAAGCTCATTCAAAATAAATTGGCTGTGTTACTTTTTAATAGCCCATGGGCAGTAAAGCTGCCTTCTTTCTAGAAGTTAACTGTTTCGGGTGGGACAGGCCGACCTGGTAAGGTTTGAGCTTTTGTTGTTGGAGACAGGAGCCAGGATATGAGCTGAAGGGCATTAATCACAAAGATGCAGTTAAGTGTGGAAAACGGGAACTGTCCATACCAGGGTGAAAACTGGAAGCAATGAACTATAATGTTTACCTGTTTTAGGACTGGAAACAGGCCAATGGAATAAAAATCTAGTTTGGAAAATGGCTGGTGACATCTCAGATTCTGGCTTAATGTATAGACCTTAATCTCCAAGGAAAATCTGGAAGTCAGCCCTGAAACCAGCTATCTGGGCTGGCTGGATATCCAGCCTGTAAGTGCAGTGGCGTTGCAAACAGTAGTGAACTTCATGGAGCTGCTTAGTTTTGTTTTATTGTTGGTGGATTTTTTTACTGTCCTTCCAGGTGAAAGAACAATAAATATATCATCTTGTTTGTTATGCAGGACATTAGGTGTCGTTTGGACTTGGAGAAGTGCTGGATTTGAGACAGATCTGTGGAAGGATGTACTTTGTTTCATGTATGCCCACGGCACTGCCGACTCTGTTTGCATGGCTAAAGTTGGAAATGGATTAATGACAGCCTGCAGTAATTGGGTCATTAAGACTTGAAAGTGGGAAGAAAATGAACAAAAGTTTGTCATCAAAGTTCATGGCTAGATAGACTCTTGATATGGTAAGGAAGCAGAGATGTAAGTGAAATACTACATTCTCATTGTATGTAACATCTTCTGGATAGATGGCTTTTTAACTGTATGTCCTACATTATTGTATGCAAGGAAATCCTGAATTCAGGTTTTCATATCTTTATACAATATAGAATGGCGTAGGGTTTTTTCTAACTTTTTTCTAGGTAGAAGTGCACATGTTCTCCCAGACTAAAGTATTTAGGATATTATAAATAACTTCTCAGCAATGCATAGTTGTTTGCATTAAAATGGAGCTATGCAAGTAATGAATGTTGATTGGGAATTGCAGCCAGTATGGTAATGAAATAAAGCCCCATTAGATAGAAATAACTTGCAAATTGAGTTTGTTTTCAATTAAATAATGATCTCCCTGGCTGATCTGAGGAAAGGGCACGTCAGTCAATCAAGTAGGAAAAAGGATTTTTAAACAAATATAAACTAACATAAATTTTAAATTATGGATTCATTCCATACATACAAAGCAGTAAATCCCCAATAGTAGACAGCTGTTAAGGCTGCCTAAAAAACTTTGGTTATAAGGAAGTCTCCATAGGCTCAATTTCCTTTTTTTTTTTTTGCTACAAGATTTATTTTAAATGTGATCATTCTTCTGCTCTTTTTCTACTTTTGTGAATGCTGTAAGTAATTATTTTTGTGTAAATTCCTGCAGTACATCATTTTATCACAATGTTTCTGTTAGTCAAATATACTTGCAATTAATAGCAAGTTATTCAGATGCTAAATAAGTACAAGTATTGGGCAGCTTCTAGATCAGTTTTGACTTTTCTAACTACAGCCTTAAAAAAGAGTAGGCATAAGTCCTACTTGAAAGAAGATTCATCCAGTGTATTACTAGACTTTTAGTAAATGGGTATTTTTACCTGAAGGAGATGTAGGAGAATCAAAATGCATCACAAACCTCTATGAACCAAGAGAGTGTTTTGCCCCTCTATATAATCCGGGTTGTGTTCTGCTGTTTTTGCCACTGAGTGAGTTTCCTCTGACTGAAGATTTGACCAGGGATCTGTATAACTATAGAGTGTCTGGTCTGTTTCTTTACCTCCCTTAATTAAAATCAGATCTATTTGTTAGAAAACACTGTGGAAAATCTACAGGCACCAGATGGGAATCTCCAATACAGAAACTCACTGCAACCCTCTGGAAACTTCAAAGCCCCAAACAATTAAAATCTCTGCAGCTACGGCAAAGCAGAGTATCACAGAAGAGTGAGGTCACCCTGACAGGTCAGTAATTTGCAAGTAGATGTAAACAGAACCTGAATACTCTTATTGTGCCAACTGGGTCCAGTAAACTGTTTTATTTTCCAAATAGAAATTTATTCTGCGATGTGGTGGATCAAATATACCAGTGAAATAGCTACTCATACAAGTACTTAGCTATTCTTTTTCAGTAACTGTAGCTTTTGCAAAATTTCTGTTCTGTCTACATTTTCCCCCAAGTATGGCATCATATTAATGGTAAGAAATTTGGTTGAATAAGAGTGCTACGAAACTGTCTGAATGTATAATATGGGTCCCATAAGCAATTAGTGACTAGAACATGAATTTGGCTTCCTGCTAAAACATACCAGTCTCTCCTTAACTGTAGAAATGCTGATGTAAGTTTGCTAGCCTTGACTTCTCACTGCCTCACTATTTATGGAGTCACTTATTCCTCCTAACAGTGTTTAAAATCCTACTAAATCAGAGCACTTCTTTGGCCACGCTGGTGCTAGCGTGGAGGCGAGTAACTTTCTAGGTGTGCCAGTGGAGCATGGGGCTGTAATCCTTTTTTTGAGTAAGGATATTACATTGTAGAATTGCCTATGAATTAGTGGAAGATGGCTTCATCTTACCTCTTCTTTTTATAAGATCAAGTCAGACATCTGATGCCCCCTGAGAGTCCCCTGCAAGGGGAACCACTTGGTTCCAATGGTTGTCCTGTGCAACTGGCTCTAAACGGGATGTGGTGTTTCTTCAGTTGCACGCTATTTCTCTTGCCATTGAATGCTATAGCTGAGAAGTGCAGGTGAAAGAGGAATTTGCTCATTGCCAGAGGAAACTACAAAACAGAAAAAAGCTGATCTATGTGATTCACAGGAAGTTTTGTTTTGGTTTTTGTTTGTTTGTTTTCCCTAAACAGCTGCAGTCTTCATGTTGAGGATCTAAAGTGAGAGTACTGGGCCAGCTGCTCCTGCTAAAGGTGGACCTATCCTGGGACTACAGTGTTGTCTTCATGACAGTTTGAAATTCCAGACTTATGATTTACATCTTCCCTTTAGACTTCTGTTCTGCGAAAAGTGATAAAAACCCAATAACATTAATTCTGTGGAAAATTAGGGAGTTTGCAGTATTTGCTTAAATCAGAGTCAGTGAATAGTAAAGGGGCTGATGTGTCACGTGTATAAACTGGTTACTTCAGTTTGAAGCAAGTATGATATAAATTGAGGTTATGGATGAACTGTGGAGAGTCAGGGGAAAATTCAGTCAAACTTCAGACATTTTTTTCGCTCTGCATATGAGCGTGTATATTCTTTAAATATTAACTAGATGTTCCATGTTATAATAGTCAAGTATGACTGTTGCTAACTGTTCATCTTTTGCTTTTCTTTCATATGAAATAAGAAAAAATTGCAAACATGACATTTTAAATTATTAATCTGAGCCTAGGTGGCCGAACAGCTCTTCTTCCTCTCTCATACTTGAGTTTCCTAGTCCAACAGAAGGTCAGGTAACCTAGAACTACTGTGATGAAGGAAGCTTAATCAGGATGCAAAGGGTCAGTCACAGTGAAATTAGATAGTCAAATTATCACAAGTTCAAGGATATGCTTAAATGAACAGCATAGTTTGCACTATCTGTTGGCAGTTATTTTAAGATGCATAAAACACTGAACTTACAATGACCTAATTTTGTAGAGATAGGCTCTATATACCATAAATCCGATGCACACTATTGAAAGGGGTCGGAATCTAATTTGCAGGTCTGATTCAAAGCTTGCTGAGGTCAATAGAAATATCTCTGTTAAGTTTCATGGAGTTTGAATCCTATCTTAAAAACACCCAAAAAAAAGTGCTGAGGGGGGAGTGCTAAGATTACATGAAAGTAGTAAAAGTTTTCCCAGAATACATCCACTTTTTACATAACTTTAATTGAAGCAGAAAAAAAGCCAACCAACAACTAACCCACCACATTTACAGGAGTGATAGACTGTCTTTTACAGCTCCATTTTAAATTTATTTCAAAATACTATTATTCGCTACCTGCTGTTATACAATAAATGGAGGTGCATGTTTGCCCCAGGGATCTGCATGAATAATAGACTTGGGAAGGTGTCCCCTGCAAGAATGTCCTTTCCAGTACAGAATGAAACAAAAGTACTGTCAGAATTATTTAGCCTATTGAATAAACAATCCTATTGCTACCCTCTGACTAAAAACACAGGATTATGTTTTCTGCCGATGAAAATGCATGCTGCTCCACTGACACTAGTGAGCCATATCATCATGTTCTGCAAAGAACGTGGTCTGGTTTTATTTGATGCTGTTGTTTAGTTTGTAAAGGTCCCTCTCAGGACTTGGGCTTCTTGTCCGTGCTGAAGAAAAGAAGTGGTAAGAAGAATGCATTGGAAGGCGCTGTACCAAACTATCATTAATGCTGATCTGCCTCAGCTTGCCTTGAAAAATAAAAGTGGTCCTTAAATCAAGCATCAAAAATAAGATCCGTTTAAATGAAGGAAAAAGAGCTAATTTTGAGTTTGCTCTTTTGCAGCAAAACATAAATTTTAATGCTTCTGTAATCTCAGGCCAAGACAGACTTTGGTACATATAATGGGACATAAGTGCATTTAGTTCTGCTGTTAGTAAGAGTAAATTGTATATCTGTCAAGTTGTGGCATGTCTACGAAGTGCTGAGTAAAACAATTGCTGTGAGTGATGAAATTAGTGTGCCGAAGGAGAGGGAAGAGTGCAGATCCATCAAGTGAACCTGTTAAAATTTTGAAGCAAGTTTAAAACAGTACAGATGCCTTGACCATCTGCTAAGAAGCACGCCTGGACATAATCACACAGAAAAACTGTCATTTCATTTTTTTAAAAACCCCTCATTTTTCAGGAAGTATGCAGCCAAAGGAAGCAGCATCTCCTTCCCTTCAAAACCCGTGTCCTTGAAATAGCTGTGTGTTCTTTGTTTAACACTCAGTTCCAAATGGTCTGATTTATTCATGGCTCTTCTGTTGTGTGTAAGGATCTACGTCTAGCCCCTGCTTTGCAAGAACTTGGAGCCTCTTGCAGTTTAACGTGCCTTGACTGTACATCAGAATTTATCACAAAAGTACTGAGATGCTCTTAGCTGTAATGGTGCTCCCAGGGCTTGGTTCTTGTGGTTTACATCGCTAGAACCTTTGGCAGATTTATATCTTTGCATTACGTGGCTGCTTGTCCATTATTTTCATTACAGAAAAGAAAGTGTGAGCTTGGATCGCAGGAATATGGCTGTCCCTTTTAGTGCATGTCAGAGCCTCAGAGATGTATTTGTAAACAGATAAGATTTAATAGAACCTAACAAAGGCAGTGATAAGATAGGATTTAATAGAGCCAAATGAAGGCAGTGGACATTTTCTTCTGCACAAGTATACTTTAATGGACAATTTAAAGTATTTAAATTCAAAAATGGCTGCAGTAAATTCCAACCATCATTTTAAAGAAGGGATTTTTGACTCCAGTTTCCTAAGCTCAAGACACAGTTTTAGGTAGAAGTTAGTTTTGTATGGTAGCAATAAAAAGTAAATAGCCCATAACTGGCCTATGACAAATTATTAAATGTTTCTGAACGTGGAGAATTTTTTGTTCCCAGTTGCTGGGTTTGTCACAGAGCCTTTGTTTATTTGTGGCTTGTATAATGAAAAAACTAGAGATGTGGGTAAGTAGGTAAAATAGTATTATTTGCCTCACAGACATTTTTGCATCTGTTTTACATTTCTTTTATTTGTGTGATGACTTCTGGTCTTCCTATATTTTTCTTTCTTTTTGAATAGAATATGTATTTGCAAAGACTACTGCTTTGCAAAAGCAAGATTCATTGTAAGCATAGGAAATCAATAAAAAATGTTTAGAGAAAAAAATGCTACAGCTGGAGAAAATGTCTGGCCTCACCCTGAGAGAGATGCTCTGGGGTTTTGTTGGGGTTTTTTGTTGTTTTTTTTTACTGTCTTAGCAGTTTTTCCTAGTGTTATCTTAGCTTTAAGCCATATGAATTTATCAATTTGACTTTAGCTTACTAAAATAGAAATACACATAGGTACATAATTTCTAAAATGATCAAACTGTTTCCTCCTGACTCACTTTTGGATCTTGGAAGCTAATGATCTGAGGCTCCATTTTTTCCATACTTTTATTTCCTTACGCTTTTTATGGGCATTGTCTTTTTGCAGCTGGCTTATTAGAGGTTGAATTCTTTTAATTCCTTCTGAACTAAATAAAACTGTTTTAAATATTGTATTATAATATTGTTATTACTTTTTTTGGTCTTACTGAATTAACATTATCTGTAATGCACTAAAGGAAGAGAAACAGTGAGTGCAGAAACTTAGTCAAACTGGTTTTCTGTTTCTCATAATACCAGTGACACGGGCCCTTGTAACATGAGACTAGTTGCAATATTTGAGCTTTCTGTTCATAATTTTTTAGTGACAGTTCTCTTTTAGGGAGGAAAACAGCAATGTTTGCTTCCTTTGCACCATATTTGTGGCTGTGTTGCCAATACAAACTAGCAATGGTTCATGGTGAGTTCTGCTGGCGTGTCCTCAGATCTGTGAGATGCAGCAGGTAAGCTTTTAAGGTAATAGATGTGAATGAAGCTTTCTGTCTCTTCAAAACCCTCCCAACCATGAAAACTTTCCAATAGACATCTGGAAATCCAATGTAAGCAGTTGTAGTTCCCACAGAAGATAATCAGAAATGAGGAAAACCCAAAAGAGAAATCACTACTGGCTCCCCAGTAAAGCAAATATACATTGATTCAGCCACTCACATATCTGGCTGTCACTTTACGCGCCTTTGTTGAACATGTAGATGTGCAAAATTCACAGAATGGTGCTTAACTTTGAGGAGATGTTTTTTTTCCTTCTGGCTGTTCCCAAGACACTTGAAGTGCATCAGAAATGTTGGCACACTCACTCATGAGCTTGGGTCATTCCTGCTGGGGATATTTAAAAGGTTATTTTTCCCGGCTCTTCACCAGAAGGTGCTGGGAGCCTGTGCAGGTCAGGTGACAAAAGGGCCGTGTGTGGGGTTCTCAGCTGCTGCTATTCCTAGCCCAAATAATTAAGTTAGATCACCATTGATGGTATTATATATTAAAATATTGGTCTGGGAGCTGCAACCGTTTGGAGATCAAATTTTCATGGCCCCTGTACAAGTGAAGTGATGCAGACATCACTGTTCCCAATTAAGTCAGCTAAATCAGAAGGACTGCAAACTCATCCCAGAGATGAGAAATGTTTATTTTGAGCATCAAAGCAAGATTCATGAAGAACTGTTCTCTTAAGGAAGCTCAGCCCATGAATTCTTAAGGAGACTAGGCTGCTGAGAACTGAGGCTTTGCTCCTTGAGGTGTTAAGCTTTACAAACAGGTGCTCAGACTGGTACAAGTTTGGAGATACCTTGTGACTGTCCCTTCTCTTGAATTTTAGTAGGGCAACAGTAATCTGCCTTTCTTCCTCTTCCTCTTCTGTGAGTTAAATGTAGTGTAAGTAACTGGCTTGAGTAGTGTGAATTTTTTGTTCCATGAATTCTCTGACACTGTTACTGCTGAAGAAAATAAAGAATAAATAAAATGGAGAATTCTTAGTGACATGATGCACAGAGCACTGTGGAAACAAAGGGTCCCTATAGGATTACTCATATAATGTTTCCTCTGTGAATTTTGCCAAGGAAATGGAATTAGTGTGAGACAGTTTTGGTAAAAAAATATTTATAAATTAATTATCTTCCTTGCAAATCAGTAAAACAGAAAACCTTGCCTTAGGGTCTGTTGCATCATATTTACACGTGGTAACATGTTAAATGAAGCAAAAATAATCTACAAAGATGTCTGTGAAGTAAGTGCAAAAATATCTTTTTGTATTAAAAATCTTGAGACAAATGTGCCTACATGTATAAACGGTATCTGCAGTCTTGGAGGAGAAGTAGTTTGAATCCTCCCTCTTTTTGCTTTCTGCTTTGTACATCTTTGTTCTGTTAATATGTACTCATCCCTTAAAGACCATTTCTATGCCATTTAAAACTGGTCATTCAGATGCAGGTGTAGTACAGGGATGTTTGGAGATTGTGTTAAATGTTGAAAGAGGCTTGATGAGGATCTTGAATTACCAATTATGTTGTCAATGTTTTTTGTGAAAATGGGAATTTTTCAAAAGATTTCACTAAAAACACTTCTTGAACAGGTACAAATAGAATCATAGAATGGTCCAGGTCAGAAGGGACCTCTAGGGTCATCTAGTCTGACCTCCCTGCAGTCAGCAGGGACACCCCCAACTAGACCAGGTTGCCCATCAAGCCTCACCTTGAATATCTCCAGGGAAGGGGCCTCAACCACCTCCCTGGGAAACCTGTTCCAGTGGTCCACCACCCTCATAGTAAAGAACCTATTCCTAATATCCAGTCTAAATCTACTCTTCTCCAGCTTGAAGCCAAATAATACCACACTTGTAGTTCACAACATATCTAGGGTTATAAGGAAATGCATTTCGTGCTTGAAATACTCTGTGTCACCGTGTGCAGAGCCAGATGCAGCCCCAGTCTAAATGGGAAAATATATACCCATATCTGTATCTTATGCTGTGAGCACAGGCTGCACTCCTTGACGGGAAGGAAGAGGAGGGAAAGTTTACCCTCTGGTAAGTTTCTGCCTGGTTTCATTGCTCAGTCCTAGTCCAGGATAGATATACATGTTCATTTCTCACTTCCAGATGGCATCTTGTTTTTTAAATAGTTTGTATTTTATAGCTTTTTTCATTTGCTTTCTGAAAACCCTTTTCAATGCCAAAATGAGCTCACTCATGCTTTCAGTCCTCATTCTTACATTCCTAGAATACCATCTTTATTAAAAAACAGACATTATACTCTAGAAAGGTCTGCTCTCATTCTTAGCATCAAAGATCTCTTACAAACGCTGTATGTCAACTGCTTAATGAGGGCTCTTTATACCATTTCTGGAACATTATTTGCTGGTCACCCTTGGAGATACTGCACCAGCTGGACTGTAATCCAAATATAGTACATAAATTGTGTTTCCGGTTTTAAGATACATCTTGTTAATCTTCTATTCCCAGTATAGAAACAGGGAGGAAGCCTTTGAGTCTGATTCAATGCAATTTGAAAAAAATAAAATCTGTCATTAGTCACTGCCTAGAATGGTTTCGTGATTTCAGCTTTCTTTGTACTGCTTACTGCTGCTCATGACCAGAATGTGTCAAGACTTGCCTTTTTTTTTTTCCCCTTTTGGTTAAAACTGTATTTAAAGACCATGTTTACTACGTCAGTGTGTTCTGTATTTATAGCTATTAACTACAGCATCATTCCAAGCTCTATTTTTAGGGCAATTTTTGTTCAGTTTCTGTGTGGTGCTCTATTTTTTTTTCCCCAGTGCAATGGGGCTTCTGTTCCTCTGGTAGTACTGTAAGTCTTGTTTTAAGCTTCCTGTAAAAGCTCAGAAGAGGAATCTTTATTGTTATTGTGTTTATCTGACATTGTTAAATAACTGCATCTTTTAATGTCTAGAAGCTAAAGCTGCTCATCAAGATTTTTGGTCTAAACCTTCCTCTTCTCATGTTGATCTTTTAAGAAATGATACCTTTCTTCTCCAATTCTTCTCCAATTGTGTCTAATATTTTGGTATTTCACTGGGATGTTTGAATCTATTTTTCATCTCAGATTTCCCAGGAGGTAAAGATGGCATATTTTTATCTAAAATACATACCAGAAACTTGCTGATGAGGTTGTGGTATGTATGTTTGTTCTTTCCCACAGGGATTATTTTTGAGCTAGAGGTTTCCAGATCAAGTTACAGAATAGGCTCCAGATGGTCTGGAATCCTTTAACAATCTATGGCTAATTAAACATTCAGCAAAAAACTGTTCTGTTTTTAAAACTGAGCATAGTCTTTCAGAAAAGCAGCATATTGATTTTTAGCTTCACTTTCCATAATTTATGTCTCTTGTTTAATTACTGAGTGTTTTTCATTGCTGGTCCTTGCATCTATTTTAGTAGTCTCTCTTCTCCTGTGGTGTAGGGGCTGCTAGGTGCCTTGTATCTTACTTTTCAGCCAATAAAAGACATTAACAATATCTTTGTGGGCTATAGCTTTTTGTTTTTCTAAGTAACTATGAGGGGGAGAAGAGTGTGGTTGTGCTATGGCCTACACTTGCAGCAATGTCTAGTTGCCAACTGATATCACAGAACAAGAGAAAGGGAGGTGGATCTGTGCATCGTGCTACAGAAGGTGGAGCAGATTGTGAAAATGGCATTCGTTTATTTTCATGGGCTTGATTTTAGGGTAAAATGTAATTGAGCTATAAGCTGACTTGGACTAAGCCGTGTCTTCTTTCGTGTATGAATGCAAACAGCACAATACTTGGTGCTGATAGTATTTCTGACTACCTGTAGACAGAGAGACATATCAAGGAATAAACACTTGCACTCATCTCTAAGGAGAGCAGGTTCTGGTCCTTAAAGAACAAGATCAAACAAGGGTTTCCAATCAGATTTTTCTGTCATGCAGTCAAATCGGGTTTAAGTATTATCCATTACTTACTAAACAGTGGAAGTTACTAAGCAATAAATATTATTTATTCCACTCTGGAAGCATTGTTACAGAAGTGTTTCCTCACTATTCTAGAACTGAGGGGCCAACCAGTTCCTCATTCACCCAACAGTCCATGCATCAAATCCATATCTATCCAATTTAGAGAGAGGATGTTGTCAAAGGCCTTACAGAACTCCAGCTAGACAACAACCATAGCTCTTCTGTTGTTCACTGATGTAGTCACTCCATGACAGAAGGCCAGTAGGTCAGTCAGGACTTGCCCTTGGTGAAGCCATGCTGACTGGCTCAAATCACCTCCCTGTCCTCCATATACCTTAACATAGCTTCTGGGAGGATCTGTTCCAGGCATCCTTTTTGGGCCAGATTGCTGGGGTCTCTGTATTTATATGGTCCAGAACAAATGGCAATGGTGTAGCTCATGACATCAGAAGGCCACTGTAATGGCAATATATGTGGCCAAATATGGCTGTTCTGGGAGCTGGGTTGCCTGTGGCCTGAAAGAACACCACCAGATAGTCACCATTAACATCAGTGGTAATGATGCAAAATTGTCTTAGTGTCAAAGATTCTCTGGACATGATGGTGTCCTTTTGTACCATTTTCTAACTCTATCACAACACCTGATGCTGGTTCAGCAGAAATAGTTCATGCTGGTATCAGACATATTCAAAAGAAATCTTGCTAGTAAGAAAAGTTCTGAGTGTTACTAAAATGCCTTAAGGTGACGTTTAGAGGGCTGATGGTGTACTGAGCTTGTTCCAAAACTACAGTGTTATTCCCAGAACACACCATGTTTCAAAGTTCAGCAAAATATCACGAAGAGATGTGAGTTTTCAGAAGCAGCATGCTATGTACCAATCACTCCACAGGCTTTTCAATATTAGGACCTCATTGTAAAGAGATTCAGTAGCTATTTTCTTAACTCACCTAACCATTCCTATGGAAAAAAACCACAGGTTAATATGGATCCAATATCTATTTCTGAAGCTTATCTTAAGAACTGAAGAATATGCTGGTTTCTAATCAGCAAAATATATAAGCGTGGTCCTAAGTCTGTCACAGCAGCAGGATACCATTTTATTGAATTGGATCTAGAGTTAATCTGAATCAAACTTGGTTCCAGGAGTCACAATAACATCCTATCCAAATTGGATAGATATGGATTTGATCCATGGACTATTTATTGGGTGAATGAGGAACTGTCTGGCTGGTCACATACAGAGAGTAGGTGTCAATGGCTCAATGTCCAGATGGAGATCAGTGATGCGTGGTGTCCCTCAGGGGTCTGTATTGAGACCAGTACTGTTTAATATCTTCATCAGCAAATAGACGTGTACCTGGGTCGGGGCATCCCCCAGTATTAATACGGGCTAGAGGATGAAGGGATTGGAAGCAGCCCTGCTGCGAAGGACTTGGGGATGCTGGTGGATGAAAAACTGGGCACGAGCTGGCAATGTGCACTCAAATCTATACCCTGGGATGCAGTAAATGAAGCATGGCCAGCAGGTCAAGGGAAGTGATTCTGCCCCTCTACTCTGCTCTCATGAGACCCCACCTGGAGTACTGCAGCCAGCTTTGGAGTCCTTAGTACAAGACGGATATGCACCTGTTGGAGCAGATCCAGAAGAGGGTCACAATGATGATGAGAGGGCCAGAGCATCTCTCCTATGAGGACAGGCTGAGAGAGTGGTTCAGCCTGGAGGTGAGAAGGCTTCAAGGGGACCTTATTGCAGCCTTTCAATACTTAAAGGGGGCTTATGAGAAAGACAGGGACACACTTTTCAGCAGGATCTGTTGTGACAGGAGAAGGAGTAATGGTTTTAAACTAAGAGAGACTAGTTTTAGACTAGATATAAGGAAGATGTTTTATATGATGAGGGTGGTGAAACACTGGAACGGGTTGCTGAGAGAATCTGTAGATGTCCCATCCCTGGAGACATCCAAGGTCAGGCTGGACAGGGTAACCTGATCTAGTTGAAGATGTCCCTGCTCACTGGGTTCAATTAGATGACCTTTAAAGGTCCTTTCCAATCCAAAACATTCTGTGATTCTCACAGGTAAACTCCACAGGAATACTTCAAAGTGCATAGTTGCTGGAAAAGTTGGTTGGCTGTACCTGCAATGTAAATGCTTAGCTATAAGTTAAGGATTTCAAGAATTGGACCTTAATTACTGTGAACCTGTAGGTCTTCCACATGGTAGAAGCTCTACTATGGTGTGAGTTAGCAAAACATATGTTTCTAAAATACAATGAATTTGTACAAAAATGCCTACAGCTATATCTTAGGTGAATTTCATAAGGTAAGTGCATTGAAAAGGAAACAACAGAAAAGCAAATTCTTGGATAAGTGCCTGAATTACTTTCGCTTGCCAGAAGTCATTAATTGTGCTAGACTTTATTACCCAGCAGTCCAAATTTGCTTTATCTTTATATTTTTACTTTATGTGCAACTGAAAAGCCTTAGTATTAGATTTGCAGTGTGTGATGCTTATGAGTCTTATGAGAAAAAATATTATAAATTTATATCACGTTGGTTCACGTGATTTTGAAGGTGGGAGAAGGTCTCCAGAATTACTGGTAAAAATTGCAGACAGGGATGTTTGTTAGTAAAACTTCCCTTCCTGTGGGTGTTGAAATATTGCTATATGGGCTGGAGCATTCCAGTAAATCTCAGCAAGTGAAAGTCAAAAGATTACCGTTGTGCAACGTGCTTCCAATGAATCTTGTCATCTGTAAATCCAAGTTCTTTCTTTTAAAGGTCAAAACTGCCAGGAAGCATTGGTGTACCTGGTACTAGCTTTCATTATTTCCATTGGCATTGAAAGAGGGGATACAAATCATCAAGTGTTTCCAAAATTAGATACAGTATTACCATCTCTCCTTGGTCCTTGAGCCTCTCCTATGAGTCATTGCTTTCTGTGTGCATTTCTGCTCACATTTAGTACAAATAGAGCCTGTACGTGTATCCCATTCCTGATGAGATTCAGAAATTGAATTAAGCAGAAAGGGTGTGTTTCAGTCTGGGCTCCTTCATCGTGTTAGCCCTGTTGTTAGGAGAGGGGTGGTTTTGCAGATCTCCCTCTGACAGATCATTAGTAGATACACGCTTCTCGCCCATAGCGGGGCTGAGCCGTTTTAACTCAACTGTAACTTCAATCCAGTGATTAAAATAATGTCCTCCTCACTGAGCAGAAAAAGGCTTAATAACTGGTTTAAAAAGTTGTCCAGACACAATAGACAGAAAGAACAGAAATGACAAATAAAATGACTGAGGAGTATTTCCTATTCCTCTTTTCTTTCTAGTTAAGCTGCTTCAATCACGTTGGGGAAAGCTCTGCCCAGTGTTATCCTGCACTACTGTTTGTGGAAACAGTCCCGCAGAAATCTGTGAAACTTGGATGACCAGTTCTCTCACTGAGGACATTGAAGTGAGTGCTCTAACCAAAGGCACTTGAACCACAGTTATCACCTGGACCATGCATTGTCTGTCAGAATTTTCTAAAAATGACTGGTTTCCTGCTCTGAGCAGGACTGGAAAGAGCTGGCTGCTACCAGTGTAATGGAGTGTAAAGGTGTAAGCCAGGGAGGCTCCATAATGGCTTTTCTCTTTTCCAATTTTAATTGTCAGTAAACTTCATTCTTATGAATGAATTTGGATTGCTGTTGGAAATCCTAACTTTTTTTTCTACTTTGGTAGACTTCAACCTTATTAAAAGTTGTTGTTCTTGTTGTTATTATTATTATTATTCCTGTAAGTATTGAACAACCAAAGACAAATTTAACCTTTTCAAGCAAATCCTGGTGTGGCACATGCCACTTGGGAATTCACATGTTGGTAGCAAATAAATAAATAAATATATAATTTTAGTTGGATATTTTAATAATTATTAAGTCAAAGCTTGATGAATATATAAAAAGTAAAAGGAGCATCACCAGTGTTGTTTTGCAGGTTAATGTCACACAGATCAGGCAAAAGTTTTTCATGAAAAAAAGTAACTTTCTTTGCACACTATCCACAAGATTTTGTGGTAAGTTTGGTTTGATTGCGGGTTTTTTGGACTACACTAAGCAAAATTGGATGTACAGAATGGTCTTCATAATGTTGCTGGTCTAAGAAGGCATAAGACTCTCTTATTGATCCATGGAACTGTACTGCTCTTCTGTGTTTTTAGTTAAATCTTAGATGATGATGGTGTGTGTGGTGGGCTCCTAGGTATTTTAAGGCTTGTAGCAAACATCAGGGAAATCTTAGTGTAGACAATGTGAATAGCCGCTTCTAAGTGGGTTGTCCTGTAACACCTATGACCATATGATTCTGAAAGATGTATAAAACACTCTTGTAAGGTTCATGGGGTGGGAAGGTGATCAGCATTTCAACTCAATGTATAACCATTAGAAGTAGAATTGTTTTCTCTGGGTCATCTTAAACAGACAAGCAACAGCTCTCATGTTTCTAGGAAGTATAACTTTGCCCTTTACGCCTAGAACAACTAAGTAGTACATGAAGAGTAAGCCCAAAAGGTTTCACCTTTAAATGAATATGGATATGATATTATAAGCAGAGTATGTGTTGCAGATGTCCAGGATCTCCAAAGCATGTTTTCTCCACTGAGTATACTTAACTGTGTAGTACCCTCCAATCAACAGTACTGCTTCAACTTGTCCAGAAAGCTAGCAAAAGACATTAATTCCTCTCACTCTGGATAAGACTGGGGGAGAAGCATATGTCTGCTTTTCCCAACAATATCCCTTCTGCAGTTACCAGAAAAAAAAACCAACAAACCCCACCCCTTTCTTTTTATGGTAGTTTCATATTACTTAAAGATACTTATTTTTTCCTATAGGCATTACCACCTATTTAGCTTTTATGAGCTAAATAGTTGAACATAAAACAGAGCTCAAGCTGCTGAACTTTGCCTACCCTAAATCTGACTTCACTGATTATCGCTGAGCTCAATCTTTTCTGCTTTTGAGAATGTTAAATTAGTTCTGAGCTTGCACAAGTGATGCTCACTAGGAGGGTCGCAGATACTTCAGTCTGACTTTCTTATCTTCTTCCAATTATATTTATGGAAATGTTTCTAAAAGTGGTTGTCTATGAGATGGAAAGAATCATGGGTATTTGCGAAGGTGAGGCTTTACACAGTACTAGGTTGAATCTCAAGATTTTAGTTCCTGATTCGAGTGAAGTGTTGTATGATTTCACTCTGAACATAGGTCTGTGTGCAAAGAACTTTTCTGAGAGTTATTTCTCTCTCTCTGTTTATGCATCCCAGGTTGTCTTTCAGAGATCTTGGAATAGTATATTCTCTGTAGGGTATTGAACTTGTGTAAAAGCTTTGTATCACCTATATATGAAATATGAAATGATGACTTCGAAGAAAATTACATGCAAGTTTGTTTCAATAGTCAGTTAACCTTGCATTTTATCTGCAATCTGTGGATGCTTAGCCATGTCTCTGAGCATAACTCTTGGTACTTGGCATACCTCTTGGACTAGATTCTTGGGATTGGCTATTTAATATCTTGGGATATTATCCCTGGGCATGTATTTTGATATTAAGATAAAACCTCTAAAATTTGCATTGGCTGAAGCAAACACACCAAACAATTTTACCCAGTGTTTTCTAGGCCTTGAAGAACTCCACATTATCACTATGTACAGGTGCTTGGATGGAGCACTCGCACAAATCTCCCAGCATGGAATAGTGATACATTAATTACACTACATCCTTTTGTATTGTCTGAAGTGCACAGTAATTTGCAGCTCTTAAACTTTCTAACCTTTATCTTAAAAATATAAAACCTTGACCATGTTCCATTATTTGGGGTGGTGGTAGTGTTTTTGTTTGATTGTTTATTTGTTTTATTTTTAATCTGGATTACCCTTCCCTTCCCCGCATTTTAGAGTATAAATCAATCCCTGGTATTGGTGATAATCCTGCAGTGGAAGGGTTGGGGTTCTTTTAAAGACATCTGTAATTTTAAATAGCTTAAAAAAAGTTATAATGAAAATTAGATGAGACCTATTTGTATTGAGCTTTAGCCTGGAGCACATTTTTATAGCTGAGTTATAAACCTGAAAAACAATGTTTCTTGTAAAGCAGAGCCAGTGATCTACAGTAGCTGAAAGCAGACTTTATGGTCTAAAACATCCTAGAATTGGTTTGAAATAATTAATGCATATTTTAAGCACATAAATTCTAGAGATATGTGATGTTTCGCTGGCTGTTTGATTCTCTCGGGGACAGGTTTTGGGTGACTGATGACTATTTGTTAAAGTCAGCAAAAATGAATTCAGCTCATAAGAAATGCATTTGTGGTGAGGGACTCTGGAATCACTTTTATTATTATTTTTTTTTTAAAGGGTGTTTCTTATTTAAAATATGTTCTAGACACAAGTCACCAGATTAATATCATATCACAGAAATTTTGGACATTGAGAGGACCTTGTTTGTCGTGCAACTTACATTCTTCCTTCAGCTGTTTTCTATATTTATTAGTGCTTTGCTAATACAACTGCATTTCCTATTTGAAAGATTCTGATATTTTAAACGTAGCCTCAAATAAACAATATGTGTAAAACAAGGACTCACTCAACTGAGACATTGCGTAGACAGCATTATTTACTTAGTCAGAACTTCCACCAGAATCAGTTCAGTTTAGCAGTGCTCAGCTCCAACTGAGTTTATCTTGAGTAGTGATGCAAAACTATGTCCTGCCCGAGGAAAGCTGCTTTACTAATCTATAGTGATGACATTGACTGGCAAAGATTATGAAGCCAAAATCCCATTTATGCTTTAGTTGGAAAAAAAAAGAAGGAACAGGGAGCCATCTCTCCTCCTTGCTTTCCCAAGACAGGAAGGAAATTGAGGACATCTCTTTCCACTGAATTTGTTAGCCTTTGTTCAGACTTGTGACCCAAACCAATGAGGATGGGAGGAGATAGGCCAGCCCCATACCAAAATCCATCTGGGTAATTGCCAGGGTGACCAGGCTGTGTGCTGACAGCCAGTCCTGTGGCTGCCAGGGTACCATCAAGTGAGAGCATGGCCTGGAGCAGGGGGGTGCAAGCCTGTGTTTAACCCCCATGCTATAACCCCTCACTGGGTCTTATTCAAGCAAGGGTTGAACAGGCCTTAAATTCTACATTTTGACTAAATGTTGTTCTTAGGAATGGTTTCTCAGAGACAGGTGAAGCAGGAGGGGTGTGTGTGTGGGCAACATTAGTAGTTTTTTACCTTAGAAAATGCTTTCCCCAGTAAGATGGTTTCAGAATATCTGTAACAGGCAGGGATTCAGGCTAAGATGGTGACAAGGAAGGAATGATATTGTCAGTTACTTTTAATAAAACTTTTCGTCAGTGATAGATTAGAGATATGAATTCATAAATGAGACTGTCGACTGACAAGGCTTTGCCTGCAAATGCAATATTATGAAGGTAAGCTTTCAGTGACATTCTCTACCGCGGGCTACTGGCAGATTAAGCAAGTCATTTCTATTGCTATTGACACTGATGCAGTATTGTTTCCTTCTCCTATCTTTTATATGCCTTGTCAGTAAAAAATGTAATAGTTCCCTTCACAGTCACCAGAGGTGGTTCTACAAGGCATCAGAGGATGGTGAGTCACATTCTTTGCTTGCAGCAGAGTGGCTGCTCATGGCTAGAGGAGCCGATGTCCAGGAAATCGCTGGTATTCGGCATTGATGACATAAAAAGCTGTTACAGCCTTCTGCTTGGGGTACACATAGATAAAACAATAAAGGATAGCAGATACAAAACAATTTTCCCATCTATATTCTTTACATTCAATATATTAGTAAATGCCCACAAGCTTCTGAATTTTTTAAAATGCTCGTTTTTCCACTGTGTGCTATACAAAAAGAAGCTTAAGTGGGGGGGATTTTTAAGCATTTTTAAAAGAAGTTTTACCAAGCAGTAGGAGAAAAATGGGATCTTGGCATAATCAATGCCAAGGAATATTCTCTAAAAATGAAATACAAAGGACTTGTATGCAAAATCCTCAGCTCTGGCAATATAAAAGGGACCTTAGGGAAAGGAAACAGCTTAATAAATATCCTTGCCTGTGGTTGTTTTTCAAAGACTGGAGAGGGTAACTCGTGTAACGGCTCACACCAGCCCTACTTCTAGCCCTGACATGAGGAACATATGTCAGTATAAGAAAAATAATAGCCCAAGGGTGAGATGGGGATATAGCTGAAATATACTGTGCTAGAGTATAAACTAGGGCTAACTAAGCCTGTACCAGAGTCCAGGAGGAAGCAGCCTCACCCACAGCCTGAGGAACACAAAAGAGGGTTTCAGAATCACTTTTCTCCTGTTTGGTTTCTAGTCCTTAGCACCTCATTTGGCATAGAAGCAATTTCTTATCCAACTCTTATTGCAAAACAAATTGCTTGAAAGCTCGAGTGTGTGTGTAGGAACTGAAAGCTTTGTCAGATGAAAACTAACTTTGCATATTTCTATGGGAATGCAATGGCAGAAAGATTTTTTTTTAAAAGGGGTAATATGTATGGATAATACCTTATTTTTGTACTTTTGTTTTTTTAAAGATTCCTAGGTTTCTCCGTGTTCCAGTCTGCTGTAGTCATTGCACTCTCCAGACAAAACTTGGGAGAATGAATCTATCATAACATGACATGCCAGGCCCATGACATCTGTATCTGAACAGTATTTTCCAGAAATAAGAAACAGTGCCTTAAAGAAGCCTTGTTCACATGGTATGCCAATCATCCCTTTTAGTTCGTAAAGAAACTATTAGGGATGGTGATGAACCATGCTAGTCCATTTACTAGCATAACAGGAATTATTAACTCTAATATATGTATTATTATGTAGTCATTAGGTATCAGTTATAAAACTGCTTAATGTCTGCATGATTACTTGTAAATGGATTTGGAAAGGAACTAAATTGGTTATTTATTGACCATGCTGAACAGCATTATTTATTGACTTGGCTCAGTAAATTTGATTTTTTCAAGCTGAAGAGAGATTCTAAGTTTGTAGTGATCTAGCCAGTGTGCAAGTTGATTCAGGCAGATGACATTTTTCTGGAAAACTGCTCAATTTATGGTAAACTGGATTCTAGAATTTATTGAGTTTCCCTTTGCTTTTCAAGTTCATTAACTAATTACTTTTAAATGTGCTCCTGAGACAAGAATCTGAGAGACTAGAGAATTTAATACTAGCTACATCAAGATACTGCTTCTAAGTAGCGTGTGGTCCTATGAGTCAGCAGTAGACAAGGCTATCAGGCCTACACAGGCTGGATCGCTGTAGAACTGGGGCACGCATCGCTTTTGTTTGAGCTCTCTGCTTTGTAGATCATTTGCTGTATCAATACTTTAAAATTTGCTGCTACAATACTTTAAAAGAATGAAGCAAGTAAACAAGTTTAATTTTGTGGGCTGTAGTCTTCTCACTGAAGGTGATCATATTTATCTCCACAGCATAAAAACTAATTTTAGTCTGATTATTTTCTAGAAAAGAAAGGCTGAGGGTACAGCTTATGGGTTTAATTCTGACAGAGAAGAGCAAGGCAAGAAAAACACTGAAGTTATCAAGTGCCAGAGTTCAGTGCTTGCTTCTTCAGTAATATTTAATGCATGTTAAACATTTAGTGCATTTAATCTGATAGGCAGACTTTGCACATGCATATGCTCCTAGACTATCAGAAGGAGCAAGAAGTGTTTTAGCACTCTTGAAGTACGTTGAATTGCTTTTAAATACAGAAGGCTGCTGACCTTCGTGGACATAAAGGGGACTTTGGAAGCTCAGGGATTTTGGGGTTTTGTTCAGTAGTAAAAACAAGTTGGTTTTGTGAAGCACATCAGTATTATTTGACTTCTATTTCTGGTGAGTACAGAGCTCAGACCTGTAATGAAATATTGTCTGCAAAATTTCTACAAATTGTGGTAGGAAGGGATAGACAGTTGACATCCTAGTGAAAAGACCACACTTATAAAGATGAGCATATTAAAGACCTTCTAGAGGTCAAAGGGTTTGCAAAAGCTAATGAAAGTTGACCTTTAAAAGGTGTTGCAGAGTTGAAACAAGCTGTTGGTTGTGATATGCTGGCAGGGTGAAGCCACTTTTCCTTCACTGTTCTTGCCTCGTCTTCTCTGTTCCCTTGCTTTTGCCTTGCAGAAGGAGGTAGGGCAAAGACCAAACTCTAGTGTGTTCTTCACTATTACACCAGATGTAGTAAGAACAAGCGCTGCTTTAAAAACAAAAGCAACCATGAGAATGAAAGACCAATATTGTGAGGCCAGTCCCATGTGTTTGGTGTCATCTTATTTCTCCAGGGCTGTGGACAAGGTTGCAGATGATATGCCTGACTTGTTTTTAAAGCCATGGGATTTGAAGGCCTACAGAGATATTGCTGAATTTCAATGAGTATTTAGCCTTTTGCTTGCTGCATTTGCCAGCATTTAGTGGAGATGGAAAAGAGATATGATGTTCCAGGTGTGTAAGACTTAGCAATAGTTGGAAATTTTTCAACTATATGCTTTTTCTTTTCAATTAAAGACTAGACTTTTCACATGACAAAATTAGTTTCAGCCACAAAAAATTTTAAAAAATACCTTATTTTTAACAGTGTTAATGTTGAAATCCACTCCCTCCCTTCTTGAATAAAAGCCTATTATTATTTGCAATGAAAAAACATACTTGCTTCAATGTTGATGCAAACCTGGACAAAAAAAATGCATTGAACCCAAGCTGAATATTTTCAGGTAACTGAGACAGAATACCCACCTGAAGTCAAACTCTCCATGCCCCAACTTCTATCTCCAAAATGCCTCGAGTTGTCCAATTTTAATAACTCTTAAATACTTATAATACTTATATCATGGCTGAAGTTTTGAGGTTTTACTTAGAAACTGGTTTGTGTGTTACACAAATGTAGTTAATCATGAGGGAGAAATGAATTTAGCTCTTGAAAACCTTACAGATGTTTACAGGCCGAAGGCTGTGTGCAGCTGGCAAATGTCGGCTGCAGGCTGCTAGATAACATCTATCCTCTTCTGATACAGCCTTTCTGCCTTTCACAGTAAAGAGGAGTTAACTATCAAATGTCCTGTTAAATTTGCAAGGGTGGGAAGAAAGAAGAAGAAACTCTAAACAGAAATGGCATGATATGTCAGAAACAGAGTCTTGCAAAGAAAAAAAAATAGGCAGGTGGTATGACAGTGATGTCTTTAGATATATAGAGAAAAGTATTTAAGGAAACTTTGGGGAATTATAGAGGAATTATAGCATTAACAGCACTTTATATCTTGTACAAGCCAATTGTAGACATCGGTAGCTTCCTGAATTCTGTAAATATAGAAGCACCAAGTGATTGCAAAGAATTTTTGTTATGAGCTATGGCTGCAAGATCCTCTCTTGGTTTAGTGCCTTACAGCACTGTTTTTAGCTCCCTTGTACTGGCTTCTATCTGTTTTAAATTGAGCAAAATAAAATAACAACCACATATGTGCTCCCCACAGATGAAGGTAAGGGCACCCAACACTAATGTCACAAGGCTTTGTCACCAGAATTCAAGGACTGTGTTATGTAGCTGGAAATCATAACGGTCAGATTTTCAGTGGGCTGCTGACAGAAAAATGTAACATATGCTGTATTTCATAAGCATTTATATTTTCAATTCTGCATCAGAGCTTGTTGCCTATTTTTTGCTTGTAGTTCACTGTTAAGGCTTGAGGAACATTTTTCTCAATTTACATCTCTATTAAACTAATAAATCAATCACTTGTGTGAGTGGAGGCAGTTTGCTGGCATTTGATTTGCTAACACGCTGCCACCCACAACAGTATTCACAGGTCCTCAAGGATATGTAAGAGGGAGGAAGCTTTCCCTATAACTTAATTTTTAAAACAGAAAACATGTTTCTGGTGCTCCGAGCAATTTTAATGAGGATATTTTTGAAGAGCTGTCATCTGCTAATCCAATATTTAACTTGTTTTGTTTTTACAGTGCTATTTAGCAAAATAGCTGCACTACATTTTAAGAGGTAAAAGACATTTTTTTTAAAAAAAAACCCTCCATGTTAGGCTTTTTAAATTCTAATATTCAAAAGGGGAGAAATCAAACCAAATATTCTTGAGAATTACACAGAATATTTTTGCCACTGGGTAAATTGTCTTACCACTGTACACTGGGATTTGCTTGTCTTTCCTTGAGTATATGCTTACTTCTGGAACAAAAGTGTCAAGGCAATTCTTTTTAGAAGTGGCTTGAGACTTCTGTCTCTGGTGTTTAAGTTGCTTTACTGTGCGACCAGTGGTTTAAGACTTTTTTTCTTTAACCATACAGTAGTGACCACTTTAGATATATAGAGAAAAGTATTACCGTACTGTGCAGGACACTTCCAAGCTCTGGTTAAAAAGGGTGTCTGTGGGAAAACAACGTTCTTGTAGGAGCTTGTTGTCTAACAGTGGACATTACAGATACAGCAAAGGAAAGGTCCTTTCTTGTTAACTTAAACTGAATAAACACAGCCAGATTCCTTCTGCTAACACAAGTAATTTTGCATAGTCAGGTAGAAAGAATCATATATACTGTGCTGTCCGTTCTAAAACTAGTAGTCTTTTCCTTAGACAATATAGATAACTTTGGTTTAAAATTTTATTATTCTGATCTACTAGTTTTGTCAAAATCATCTTACTATTATATATTGCCTCTTAGGAAGTTAGAATGATGAATTCATATGGGCTTTAGTGAACTTCCTTTTCTTTTGTACGGGTGTAATTGATAGGAGACCTGGCTGAGAGTCTGGGGAAGAGAGAATGCAAAAAAAACCCCACCAAACCCATAAAATGAAGAAGCATGTACTCTGTCATCAGATTTCTCATATAAACAAGTTTATGTTAAATTTATGTTTCAGCATTTATCATAATGTCAGGATGAATCCTTTCATGTTTACATAAGACAAAATTAATAAGAACTTTTGTATAACTTCTGTAGCAACACTGAAGGGAACAAATGAATGTAATACACATAATTATTTTCCTGTGATTGCAGTGAGAGACTTAGTTGTTGGTCCTTTATTTGCATTTAACACATAATTCACTTCTCTAATATTTTCCTGTGTCACTGCCCCAGCGTTCTGCATTAGACAAATCTGCATCTTCAGGTAAGTGCTATTTTCAGCAGTACAATCAGGATATTGCAGAGAGCAAGCAGGAACATCACTCTTGGTCTCCTGGTAGGTTGGGTTGTGCCAGTATTGTAGGTGATAAAGCCCATGAGACTGTTTGGAGCAATGAGCGTGGTGACTGCAGTTCTGTTACCTAGGTGGCTGTTCAAAACAGTGGGATGGAGTTGTTTATTCTTCATATTGTGATGCTTTCATAGGAGATTCCTACTCGATTCTGACAAAAATTTAGGTGGTTCAAAATGTATTCTGTATATGCACTCAGGAATGAGGCAAGATAGAAGACAAGAAAAATGCCTCAAAAATGAAAATTCAAGTCTGCAACAAAGGGCTGTTTTGTACTGCTATATTTCTTAACAGGCCTTGCTTGACTTTCCTATCTAATTCAATCTTGCAGTCCTTATGTAGAGAAAAACTTTCAGGCATAGCAGTAAGATTCTCAGCCCTTTTGACAATGGGGAACATAAATAATAGTTTGCCTAATTTTCAGTAGCCAGCTATGAACAAATTGTAGTCTGTGATAATATTCCAAAGTATTTTGAATTCTGTCTCATTCCACCACATCCAAATGTATCATTAGAGGGTGAATTGTTTTTAAATCCTCTTCTGTCCTGCTTCTTCACTCAGCTGCCTTGTTACTGTCTGTCCTAAACTGACTCTCTGTACACGGTGCAGTGAATTATATAATTGTTCCTTTTCACTGAAGATCAAACGCAAGAAACCCTGTTCTACTGATTTTTAAAAATCTGCCAGGTTCTGTTGTGCCTTTGCAACTGCATTACCAGTGAAATTGTCAGAAGACCATGGTATATGAAGACCTGTAGGAGCTGCATCTTTGCCCATCTGTTCAGCTATTAAAACAAACCCTTTTGCTTCCTCACATTACTGGAGATACCATTTCCAGAAGTGGGAACTCGTAAACTGAGATCTTGCTATTTGACAATATGTATTTTTCTCTGATGAAGTAGTGACTCATCTCTTTAATGTAACTTCTCTGGGCTGTTGCTGAAAGGAGAATTTAGCCTTGACCATTTCATTCTGCCGCTTTCTTTGTGCTGGCATGAGCATAGATGCTGTATATAGCAGCTCTGCAGAGTGATCCACAATCTGAAAAATAAATTGAGAAATTGGGATGTTTAATTGGCTTGAGCTCACCTCCCAGCCACATCGGTACTGGAGCTTAGGTAGAGAAGATGATGGGACTGTGGGGCTGTGATCAAGGCAAAGGGCAGGTGACGGGATCTTGCTTCTGGGAATTATGGCCGCAAAAATATGGTGCTGAGCTGGGCAAAGAAAGGCATTAGGAAGAAATATGTGGAAAATGCCCAGCGTAATGAATATGAGTGTATCTTTATGTCATTTTCTGGACAGACATCATGCAAACCCCACTTAAATTTTGAGGGATATGCAAGAACTCTAAATTTGGATATAAGACAGTTTTGAGGGACTGAGAGTTGCTTATTGAGGATAAAATGGATATTACAAAAGGACTGAAAAGTTCACTGAAACCTTCAGCTCATTAAACTCTAAGACTCATTTTTTGAATCAATATGTTTATATCCAAGAAAATCCTTCCTTTATGATGCGTGGGTATAATGTTGAAGTCAAAATGCACATGCTGTCCTCCGGCCATATAGAAGTGACAGATGATAGACTCACCAAGGTACCACTTTTATTAAATGTGTGGTGCTTGAAGGGAAGGGGCACAGATTATAATTATTTTAATTTTATGGATCAGTAAGTATGTTTCCCTGATGCACAACAAGCACTTCAAAACTGATCAGTCTTCCTGCACTGTAGGTTTCAGATTCACCATTGCTTAAAGCACCCAGCACTGCTGGCAGTTACCATCCTGGAGAATGTTACTTTTCAAATACGTTGCCGAATTGCAGGTCATATGTGAATCAATGCAAACATCATCCCTTAAACAGTTGAAGTACTTTCTAGCAAAACTTCTTGAGATTATCTTTGGCCCATGAATGCAAACTGTGGTATTAAGATACAGACTTGCTTTCAAAGGTATAAATATCTTTGTTGTCATGGAACCAGTGGCATATTCCTACAAGGAGTAACTCATTTCTCTCACTGGACAGTACAATCAATCTTTGGTTTACCCTTTCCTTGTTCTGATTCTTAGTTTATAGCAGTGCCTCATCCAGGTGTGATGGAGGCTTCATGACATTTCTCCAAGATGGAGATGAGACCATTAAGTCTTACCCATCTTTCAGAATGCTTTCTGCAGCTCTGGCTTCCCTTACTGGTTTTCTCTGATCTGACTGATATGGAAATGCTTTTTATATTGCAATAGATACTCCAAACCACAAATTGTACAGATGTGGAATACGAGTTCCTAGTGTTCATCTAGCCCGTGACAGTTACCATATGACTGAGCAGCTCTGGGAAGTGATTGGATATTTTCAAATGGTGTACTTTCTGTTGAATGAGATGATTTTTTTACTATATACCTTTCACATTGCAAATCAGATATGCCACTATATACAGCTTGATGAATAACTCCACAAGTCAAACTAAAGAGACAAGAGGGGCAAAATAATTTGCCTATTCTAGTCATCGGAATGGTAATTCTTTCAAGAGATGCAGAGATAGAATTTTATTTTAAAGTTGAACTGCTGCTGGCTACATTACTGTTTGTGATATGCCTTTGTATAGATGCTATACCTCTAACAGTCCTCCCTCTGCTCTTAGTGCCTGTGATTTCAGAAGCTAGGGTCTGAATGGCAACACAGGTGTGCAGCAGGTTAAAACACACCTTCTCTGCTCTTAAGAAACCATTTCTAAGATACTCTTTATTTTTTAAACATTAACCAACCAACCCTTCTACACTTGTGCTGGAGCATCATAGTCACCCTGTAAGATGAAGCTGGAGCACCTGTGAATATGGGTTTTGCCTGGTATTTATTTGAATTTTGCAAACAGGCACATGTTGTTTAATACCTTGTTATTCCCACCTTCTGGTTGCTGCCCCACATCCTTTTCTCCCTCTCTGTATCATTATCTGTAACAACTTGGTATCAGTGAGGCTTCATGGGACTCGTTACAATCCCTTTTCCCTACTGGAATTCCTCCTGGGTGTGATGGAGATAAACTGATAGAGTTGTATGGGAAAAGCTTGTGCTACAGTGTTGATACTGTTATTGTCTGGATAAATAGGATATAGCTGTCTGCTAATAATCTGGCAGCTGCCTGTTAACAACCTTTCATAAAATTAGAATGGTTTAGAAATTCTGTGCTCTGGCAGCAGTCTAATCTGTAATGGATGGGGGAGTTTTTAAGATGATGATAAATTGTTTTTCTTGAACAGAAATTAACATAATATTTGGTTAGAAATTATTTAGTTTAGATATTAGGGTAAGATATTTTACATACATTAGGAACTGGGGAACATTTCAGAAGAGGAGGAACAAGAAGGAAGGGTTGAAACCTTAGAAAGGAGCCCGGCTGATAGCCTGAAAAACTTAAAAAAGTGTTAAAAACTGTGAGGAAGCTGACAGATGTAGAGGAGCACAGATGGCAGGTGGCTGCGATACCCCAAAATGGCTGTGGCTAATGTTCAGTGTGTGTCTGAAAAGGCTGGGAAGAAAGCAGCATAACTGCAATAAGTTGAGAAAGCAAATCACTCTTTCCTATGTCAGTTGATGATGTGTCCAATATAGTTGGCAACAGACCAAAGGCAAAACTTGCCACTACTAGAAGCCTGGAAAATGAGATGGGAGAACTGGGATGTCTGGTTTCATATGATGAGCCTGACAGAGAGGCAGCTCAGAGACCTTGCAGAAAGACAGTAATCAATGGATGTGATGCTCCCAGGCTATCAGCTTTTACACAAATTGACAGAATCAGATGTGAATGTGGAAGGGTGGTATTGTTTTTGGAGTGTAAAGTTAAGTGTAATAGAATGAAATTGCTGTTGAAAAAGAAAATGGTATGAAATCCCTGTGGTTGGAAGTATCATACTGCAAAAATAAAAAAGTAGCATCATGATTGTATAATTACCCCCACTCCCAATCAGGATATAGACAGAGGATAGAGATCAGCAGTGTTAAGTGGGTTTAGAGAACCTGCAAATTCAGGTAGTAACACTGGGATGTTTCAGCCACCAACAGAATTAATGACTCATTCCCTACAACAGGACGTAGAAAGGATTTTTTTGGAGGTAGTAAATAGCTGCTTTCCAGAACAACTGCTCTTCAGTCCCAGGAAAGATCTGTTCTGGCTTTGGTCCTGAACAGTGCACAGGACCAGCTCAAGAAGTATGTAGGAGAACTGATCTGTATTAGCAATTACAACATGATTAGGTTTAATATGGCAGCAGGAGAGACTAAACAAAACAAATTTGTAACAGAAGTGTTCACTTTAAAGGGAACTGCATACTAATAAAGCAACTGGGCAAAACGAAGAGAAAGCATTAAGGGAAGAGCAGGCTAGAAAGCAAGAAGCCTAGAAGTAGTATTTTCAAACATACTGTATTAGAACTCAAGACAAACTCTGTAATAAAATTTGAAAAGAACCCAGAGTGGTCCAGTAAAAATCCTGCATGGCTCAATAGAAAATTAAGGTGATTTTAATGTAGGAAGGATTAGTATTTACGGCGGAGAGTTTGTCCTTCAGAAGAGAACAGTCAGATCAAAAGTAACCAGGAAATTAAGAGAGAATTTGAGGAGCATCTTGAGTAGGATGAAAAAAATTCATAGTTAAAAGTTATTTCATTGTAGCAAAAGCAGGGAGGTTGCAGAAGTCTGTCCTGTCCACAAAACTGGCCCTAGAAAGGATGCCAGGAATGATGGACCAGGAATGAGTCTGACTTCTGTCCTTCAACAAATGGTAAACTTGATAATAAGTATTAAGATTACTGAGCATATAGATAAACTAGGGAAATAAATTATGATGGTTCTCCATGAAGAAAGTCAAATAAAAAGGTAGTGAATAGCAGGGTATCTCTGATGGCATAGGGTGTGAGTGTTGTTGGTGAGGATGAAATGGGTGGTGTGTAGACCAGATGGCAAAGGAATTTTGGAGAATGTGTCCCATACATGGGAGGAAGCAAAGCAGTTGGAAGGACGGATGGAGACAAAATCATGTGTTTATGTGTAGCATATGCAGGAGTAAGGGCTGTGTGTAGTATATGAAGGAAAGCAATTCCTTAGCTGGGTATTTTGTTCTGTGGAACCGCCATGGCTGTCCTTCCTACATGCAGCTGACAATTTGGCCTCCTAGGCTGTTTTGGGCAAACCCATGCCTGCTTTGTTCCTGGTTGGTATATCTCCAGATCTGTGCCTGTTATTGCATGCGTGCGTACAGGAGGTATGGATGATGGGCAAAAGCGATGGTGAACATTAAGCTGAGATTGAAGGTGGCTTCAAATGTATGGACAATAAGGATTTTAGGTTCTTAGATCTTGGGTTTTGCCTGCTTTAGACTTAAAAATAACCTCTGATGACACTGAGCAGCCCCTTAAGAGAGAACATGTTTCAATTTCTAACTGCAAAGGCTGCTGCGCTAAATAAATATACAATGAGGTCAAAAGGTCTAAGCAGATCTCAGGTGGCGTCCATAAATTTAAAGGAAGCATATTTGTTAAGTGTTTGGACAAATAAACCAAATACTATGCTGCAGATATGGAATCACCAAGCTAGCATCTCTGGTATTCTAAAACTTGCTCTTCACGTAAAACATTCATTCCTCAGGGTGGGGTTAAACAGTGAATTCATTTGCAACTTATACCACAGACCCGTCAAGAAAGCATATATGTTTTTCAGTTGTTTGAATTATCATTCTTACCTAAACAGATCTATTGATCATTAATGATCTAGAAACCTTTAGGGCATGACAGGCAAGTGAGAAAAATCCAATAAGCTCTCCAGCGTTGCAGAATACCAAGAAGTAAAAATGCTGCTATTGTGTCCTTGTAGCACTCCTCTGAAACACTGCCATCAATTAGTAAACAAGATTTTCTGAATGCTACAGGCTGACTTCCAGCTCTCTTAGCATATACAGAGATCTACTGAGTACAGTCATTCAGACAGTACCTATTTCCAAACAATATATTATAAATTAAAATTATATTTGTAAAGATAATTGAGCTTATAACATACAAACACAGCAGTTTTATTTATGGCCTTAAGAATATCTTTAACATGAACACAGTATATCCAACACTTTTTAAATTACTATTTAAAGCCACCTCAGGAATTATGAATATGTTTATAACAAATAAATAAAGACATGTCAATGAAGATATGTCTGGATGTCACTGTTATCTTTCATGCCTTAATGAGTTAAAAATCCAGGTGTGTGACCCTTACTATATGACAGTGAATGGGATGAGAAAAATTTAATTTGATACTTCCATCAGATATCACCAAAGATCATAATTTTCTATTGGCTTTCCAACATTTAATCATGTTTATCTCTTTATTAAGAAGCAAGATGTTTCTGTTTTAAGGAACTGCATTAATAAGAGGACCTCTTTGATTTAACACTAAAAAAGTCTGATGGCATATATACCGTAGGTTTTAATATCAAGAGGAATTGCTGCTCAAGGGTATGTGAGGGGAGTCACTTGAGGCCTGATTCAGATAAAGTGTATTATCCACTGTCCAGTAATTTTTAATGTGTTTTAGACCAATAAAACAGTCTCTCTAGCTCTAGAGCTCTACTGAAAAATCTTACCCCTTCCACCAGAAATGCCATTTGGATTAAACCGTTTAATTAAAGCATACTGGTTTTGATCTCTTTCTTAAATAATGTTTTTTTCTAAAATGTTTTACTTTGTGGGTGTTAAGAGTATCAAAGTTGCTGTGTGGTAGTAAAGTTTAAGGCATAAAACTTTCTGTAGATTTCACCCCTCCTATAATAACCAGGCTTGAAGCTAAGAGCCCATCAGCCCTCTCCAAATCTGTGCAGCAAGAAGATACTTCTCAGCCACGCTTGGCACTGCAAGCAGGACAGCATGTCAGCTCTGATTAGCTGCACTAGGAGTCCAGTGTTTTATGTGGGCCATGGTGCTGCTCTAACCTGCCTTTGGTACCCAGGTTAGTTTATAACTCTGATGTGGACAGCAGGAGCTGTGTTTGCTGTGGAGTTACTGGAATAGTCAAATTAACTCTGCGTTCTGCTCAGTTTCATGGAACAGGCATGTCCTCTGCTATGAAATCATTTGGATGTAAGAGGAGAGGGAGCGAGATTTAGACCCACTAAAGTCCAATATTCCTCCTTTAAAGCAGTAATGGAATAGTGTCTGCTGAGTACAGTACCAGCTTTTCCCCAGTGAACAAATAAGAAAATCAAATAGTGGATAGCAGCTCAGTAAGAGAGCAATCAATCTGTCTTAACTCTGAATAAGGCATGGATCACGTAGAAGAAATAGTAGATGTGCATGTAGTAAAGATGTATACCGTAATGAATATACACAGTCTTAATCCTGGTGTTTCCTAATACATTAATATGAATACTTTCCATATCCTTGTCAATTATTCTTGTAAGTAATATATGTACATATGTAAGAAAGCTTAATGATACTGTATTCTTAATGATGGTTCACTTTTTTTTTTCCATTTTTGAACGGTGATCTGCATGTTTTTTCTTGTACTCGGGTGCATGTTTGTTTATAATAGACAGAATAGCACGTGAAATAAAGTTTCTGGTGTACGTTTTATACCACTACTTTTGTCTTGGGTTACTTATTATTTTGTCCAACATAAACAGTGCTTTTCAGGATTATATGCCCCAAATAAACTTGCCAGCTATCTTTTGTACAACAGGCTAGAAAGAAGAACTAACCCTGTGAATACAAATCAATCATGTCTTATTAAGCTGACCTACTGTTAAGTATAGTGTAGAATAAAGCAGTTTAAAAATCTGCCAGGAGTGAAACAAAACAAACAGAAAAAAAAAAAAAAGAATAGATGATATGGCACAAGAAGAAATAAGGCTCAATGCCAAGGTAGACATGACAGAATTCTTGGCTGGAGAGAGGAAGTGGGTCCTTCACAGGAAACTCAAAGGAGTGAACAATGACGAGGGAGCGGAGGAGAAAGCAGAGAAGTAAATCCTGATCTAACGGCATCAGGAAATAATACAAGAACTCAGTCTTCCTGCTTACTTGTAGTAACTGTTAAATAAATTTAGTATATCTTACACTTTTGATAATTGTCATACAGCAAGCGATGTGATAAGCTGGAACAGTGATTTACTCAGGTTATGACAACTCCTTTGCATACCTCCATGAACCAGTCAGTGACTGGACCAAAAATGTTCCCTCTGTTGGGTGTTCTGGCCGGTGAGTATTCCCTTCTTCAGCTGCCCAAGTTGTTGAGATGATGTGCTAATTAACTGGCATACAATGCAATACTAACAAGGCCTTTGTTTAATTTTATATAATAATAAAATAATCTCTTTGATTAATGCAGATGGCTAATTCATTAGTCCATATCCACTGTTGTCTTTTAATGAAAGCATGTGATACATACAGATTTTTGCTTCCTGAAAAAACAAGCTTTTTTTTTTATTTCCTAACAAATTAATAACAAGTATTTGGCTACCTCTTTAAAGTTGCTGGAATCAGATTGTGTGGCTATTACTCGGACCACTGTATTTCAGGTCCCTTCATCTTGTTTTGTCTGATTCTGATATAACTAAAATATTTTCCCTTTTAGTCCTCTGATAAACTATTATTGTCTTAGGTCATCATCTTTTTCCTGCTTACATGCAAGCATTAGGCTAGACATGCTGCATTGGAGATACCTACACCTTTGTGCAAGTACAGCTCACTATAGCATTACAACGTAGTATTAATTTTGCACTTAAGAGATTAAGATACATCATGCACTAGGTATTTTAATGCAGCTTTGGGATTTAAGGTTGTAAGGTAGGTTGGCACCTCCTTAAGAGGGGTTACGTGACTACAGGGAATTTGCTACTAGAGATCTTCAAGGAATTTTCTTGGGGCCAAACGTGATGCTTTCATTAATAACCTTAGTGTGATAATCAAGAGTTTGCTAATGAAACCTGCTGTTGGCATGCAGCTGAGAAACATTGTTTTTGTGCAAGAGAATTACAGTATGATAAAGAGGGACTGAATAACCTCGAGGACAGGCAAAAGATAAAAGAGATGAAATTCAGTAGCTGAGAGAACAGGTTCATGCACTTAGAGACTCCTCATAAGAGCTTTCTCCTCTGAGACAGTAGCTGCCAAGTTTCAGTCATTATTCATGTGAAAAACTCCTTATAGCTTGAACGTCATGGCACTTTTACCAAATCAAAGCTGTTGCAAGTTTTACAAGATCTAGATTTTCCCATCTTTCCTATTTGCACAGCGCTCCTGGAAAGACAAGGGAGGTGGCAACACTGAACAGACACTCAATAGCACAAGTTTGTTTCCCTTGCTTAGCACAAGAAGAAAATAGATTCCTAATTCACTTGCCCATCCAAGCTGGAGGCAGAATCTCAGTCTCTCAGGAGAGTATCTTAGCAAATAGGATCAAGAATAATTTGTTGCAAGTTTTCTGTAGTCTTAAATTGAAATACTTTCACTCTATATAAAATAACTTAATACTATGAAACAGGAACTGCACTTGGTCTTACAAATCATACAGCTACCAAGCTGTGGGGTCATTTTCATTTTCTGGCCAAAAGACTTAACAAAGTGGGGTTTTTGGGTTGGTTTTGACAGATAACTGCCTTTCTCAATGTTAAAGTGACTGGCAAATCTATTCCTCGGCAGACAGGTTTCTTGAAGAAAGGCATCAGTGTTTGAAACTGCTAGCTCTTTTCCCAGCTGCATTAGGTCATCTAGTAAAAGGTGTAATCTGCCTTGACAAACATTGCTTCCTATTTTCTAGGCATTAAAAAGTGCAGTTTCATAACTGGCTTCTGTGCTACTGGTAAAAGCTGGGGCCCAGTTCCCACTCACCTCTCGTATGCTACTTCTGTCATTTATATTGCATTATGGTGAAACTTGACCAAAAAAAAATAAAAATGTCACTGCCCGGTCGATTGACAAATGTTGATACTAGAATCAGAGAAGGGATGGAAATGGCTAGTAGGCAGAGCGTTACTGCCCCTTGGGCCAGCACTGGCCTTGTGGATGTGATGAAACTGTTCCCAAAGGATCCTTGTTCATCATTAATGTGCATATGAAACGCATAGTACTATCCTGCTGTTCCTGTTGAATTCGGTCCACAATCTTTGCACGCCAATTTTAATTTAGAAGGAAAGACAGATGAAAAGATATTTGAGATGTCCATTGTAACAGTAACAACAGTAACTCATAATCTCTGCCAACAATAAGTACTGTATCGATCTGTAAGGATGGGACCTTGGGAACAAAATGCTGCCCAAATGCTGGGTACTTATCTTTTCTGATTCTTTCTTAAATATCTTCTGGCAGTGGTCCTGCAGTGGCATCTCTCTCTCATTATTTTTCACAATTGAAAGGCTTTCTCCCCTTCTCATGAGATCTTTTCTGCTGTACAATAGGTCTCAGGTTTACTGTTGTTTCGAGTTCCCTTGTGGATTTTTTTCTTTAAGAGTTTCAAAGTAATCCTTCTTTACTGATCTTTCACAATCACTAAAACATTGAAAGAGCACACAGACTGTCATAGAAAACAATAAAATTAAGGCAATTACCAGCTGAGGGTGATAGGCACCATACATCCATCACATATATTTAGGCATTAGAAAATTAAGCTACTTGTTAAAGTGGCAGCATTGTGCCAGAGTGTTGGAAGGACATACAATACTTCCCATCATTAAATGAGGATTTAACATTCAGGGTGCTCAAATGCTTCTCATTTTTTCTAAACCAAACCTTCATTAGCATGTTTGTTTAAACAGTACAAAGTGTCCTATTCCTGCTGCACAACAGTGACCTCCAGGGTTTGGCTGCAGCTGCCAGTCCCTTGCAATAGGAATTTGGACAGCATGTGCACCGTGCTTTGTGCTGGAAAAATGCGATTTTCAAAGGGCCAGATTACTGACTGGTGAAAAGTGGAAATAGGTTCATAAAACCAGTGGTAGTAGGTGGAAAACTGGGCCTCTGTTTTAGTTCCTTAATTGTTTTCTGCAGAGTTTTATTTCTGCTTGCAGGGCATTTTTATTCAAGGGTAGTAAGATTCTGGAAATCCGTGTTTGTAATGGAAATTGTGACCTGACTTTAATGTTAGTCTTGCTGACTGCTGAAAAAGCTGTACCTTAAGAAATACTGACTATGACAAATCTGTCTCTTCAGTGAAACACATAAAAAAGAAAACACATGTACAAATAATTATTTATGGAGTCCAGGATGGGACCAGAACAGCAAGAAACTTCAGAGGGAAAGCCTTAAAACTCTCCTACGCCAGATCCTGGAAGTAACAAGTAATATTACCATATTAGTGACACTTAGTCTGTATAGACAAACTCTATTGTCTACAGGACCATTTTATGGAGTGCTCAGGGTCCTGACTTGAACAACTACCCTAGAGGAAACACAACTTTATTTCTGCTTCACATTCACCTGCACTTAAGTTAAATTACATGTTTGCTTAGGGATATCTAGCAAAATGCTCCAGCCTGTGTGCAGGGGAGCCCCCCTGCTCTCCACAGAGGCCCAGCTGGGCTGATGACCAGGCCTGTCTGACCCCATGCAGCCAGAACTGTTTGGGCTGCCCCTGCCTGAGGAAGGGCTCCATTGCTTTGGCTCAAAAGGGAAGCGTGGCCTTGAAAAGGACGATTGTTAGAGGTCTTGCTGCTTTGCCTGGAGCTGCAGAAGGATGTTTTTGACCCAGAAAGATGGTGTCACGTGTGATTTCAGGGAAGAGAGAAAGCAGCTGTGCCACCACCTGGAGAAGATGCTGGTAGGTGATGAGGCTAAATTACGGGGGGCAGTAAGATCAACCTTCCTTTTAATCCCTAGAGTGACAGTGGAATGTTTTGCTTTTGAATTTTGATCCTGCTTTTGTGGTCGGGACTTCTCTGTGTTAACGGTTGCAGATCGAGACTTTCACGCTCTACGACCAGGGGAGAGGGTCGAGGCAGTGTGCCTGAGGCAGCACTGCCCGCCTCCCAGAGACGGCAACTTCCCCAGGCGCCATGTCTACTCGGGCCGCCCCTGACAGCCTTCTACGGGGTGCAGGCACCCCGGCCTCCGCGCCCCTAGAGCCGTCCGGGCAGGGGGTCTCTAGCGAGGGCCCGCCATACCGGCGCCGGTGAGTCCGCAGGAGGGCCGCAAGATGGCGCCGGCGCACGGCGCCGCTTCAGGGACTCCTCAGCTTGGCTGGGAGCGGGGAAGCTCCTGCGGTAGCTCGGTGCTGGGCCCGCCGGGCGGGACCCTAAGTCTGAACGCTCTGCGCTGTGTATGAGCTTAGCCTGCCTTAAACTCGACCTGCTGCGTATAATTTCTAGTCTGGGATTCTGGGTTCGGCTTCCATTTCAAATGCCTCTTTGCCTTAAAGCTGTAAGCAAGCATCTTTTCAAGGGGTTAACAACATAAGGGCTTCAACCTCTAAGAGTAATGTAAAGCACTTGAGCGCAGCTTTAAAGCATGGTTTTCCTGTGTTGTTTGTCCTTACTCAAAGACCTCGTAATATGAACGTGCTCAGAAATATTTTTGGAGTATTTTGAAGTTGTGTGGTGGTAGTACATGGGGAAAAGTGTTTCCTGGGGGAGAAAAGAGCTTCTATCCTGCTTACTTCTCTAACAGGTTTGAGAGAGGAGAAAACTAGGCATAGAAGGTTAGGTTCTTCACCTCACTCCCCAAAAATGTTTCTTACAAGAAAGAGAAGAAACTCTTGGTGGACAGTTTGAATAGGTGGTTCAGCCGCAGCAGGACTCCTCTAGGCAATTGACTGAATTCAGTCTCTACCAAGGACACCGAAACCAAGGATCCCTTGGTCCAGTAGTTTTATTTCTGTCCTTACCCTCTTCATTAATGTGGATATGGCCTAGAAGACAAATTAATATTATGCCTTAGTTGTTATGAGGGATCTTGCTCCCAAATGTAGGGATGCACAGCAGAGTGGCAATGAGGTTATCGAATTACTACATCTGAAGTAAAACCAACTTCAGAGCTGGATGGGAGGGCTGGGGAGGAGGATGTGAGGAGTTCTTTCAAGACTGGCAGGAGAACTGGTCTAAAGTGAGGATAACTTAAAAAAAATCGTCAATTATGACTGCCAGAGGAACACCTAAAGAAGCCATCTGAGAGGAAAATGCTAAAAAATGCAACTAGCTAATGGCGTCCAGTCAATTTTTGAAAATAATCTTAGTTGTGTCCAAACCAAGTTTCCTGTCATCCCTAGACAATCTATTTCAACTTAAAAACCTTATTTTAAGAATTAACTCAAGATTTCAAAACAAGCTGTTGGAATTTCAGTGGTGCTGCAATTGACCATCTGGTATTTTTCTAATTCTAGCTTATGTTTGAATAAATCTGGCTCATTTTCACAAAAGTATGTTCCAGGACTTGAATGTTTTGTCACTGCATGATCCTCTTGGTTTTATTCATAGATTGTGTGGGTATATGGGTGATGGGGTCTCAGAACTGTAAAGGTTTTTGAGGTCTGTTCTTAACCTTACCTTTTAACAAATTTAGGAAATGGTTCTAAATAGCACAAGTTTGATTTATTCTAGAAGGGAAGTGAGAGGAGGATCAATCATGGTAATCTCTGCTTGATTCTGTGTAGCTTTCGGTGATGTGACTTACAAGAAGAGTACTCTGCTATCATAAACACTTATACTCTGATAAATAAAAGTGTATGCTCTGGGTTTTCTGTTGTTTCTGTTACAAAAGTGTGAATAGCATAACTGATGGGCAGATTTCCAGAATGTATGAATGCATTCTGGAATGCATAAGCAAAGTTAACAAACCAGAATGATAACAATGTGGATCACATCTAGGTTAACCTAGCAGTTGTCCAGGGTTGGGTCTTCTCTGCATTCCAGTTTACTGTAATAATTTCCTGTATTTCTGGGGGATTTGAACATACCATCTTTTAAGTTTAAGGTATAATTGTCCAATTAGATATGGGCTTATGTTGCACTTAAGTTTCACACAAAGAACAGGATTGCTTCCATCCAAGTCCTTCCCTTGTGTGTTATGCCCCATGCTTTGGCATCTAGGTCCAAGTGACTTCTGTCCCTGTCTTTTGGATTAGCTACTTCTAGTGTAACTTAAGTCTATTGTAATATTACGTACATTTTACCAGAGAGATAGCATCATAAAAAGCTGCAGGAAGGACATGTTTTCACTCTGTTACAGGCAAAGCACCTAGTCCTATTTCCAGTGACACAGTTAATGTACTTTGGACTGCCAGAGAACAGAATCCCAGACATAAGAGAGCCAGAGGAGGATCTGTGTTTTAACTGTTGTATTATTAAACACTAGGTACATTATGTGTGAATGCTATTAATAGTTAAAAATTTAAATAGTAAGCTTTGTTGTACAATGAAGGAAAACTAACATCTTTTCTTCCTCTCCTTCACTAAACCAAAGTGGGCTGTCTGGAGACTTGTAAAATGAGCTGGTATTAGGCAGCTCCTTGAAGAATTAAATGTGGGGTAACTAATGACGTTTAAATAAACTTAGGAAATTTTATTGCCTGTTTCCAAGCACAGTAATCTGTAATACTTCCTCCATAAAACAGCAGTGAAATCACTTGAAAGTTACAGACTTAGGCAAGCCATGTTCATCATGAGTATGCTTTTTGTCTTACCTTAAACCTGCAGCTGACGCTGTACCTGCAAAACCACACCTCTTTACACTTGAAAAGGTCAGCCATAGTTTTATTTGTAAGCTAGTACCTGAGGTTGCCATGTAACTTACACTTGCCCCCTGATCGGGGAAGCTTGTTTTCTTCATGTCTAGTATATGAAGCAGCAGTCAGGTTACAGAGCAGTTGAGTCTGCATAGTTCCACTGAGGCTTTTGTCACTGCTTGTCACCATACAGTTTCAGCCTTTCCTTTGCAATGGCTCCAATGCATGGCTGATCCTGCAGCAGAGAGCTGAACTGTCTGACAGAGCCCACTCCTTTCGTTAGACAGGTGCCAGTTCTAGAAAAAAATGCTGAGATGCATAGCCTGGGGTAGGCAGTTTCTGCATTCAGACTTGTGTATGTACCGTAAACCTTGTCCTGTGAACAAGGGATAATCAGACTAAGATAGAAGAGAGGTGACTCAAGTGGTTGATAAAGATTGCTTGCTGGCTGTCTTCTAATACAACTAGATGCATCAGATGGTGTAAAGTTGAGAGAAAGAAACAGAACTAAGGAGGGAAGCTACTCTGCTCATATGCATTGAACCAGTTTGTCAGGGTTTGGGTTTTCTTCACCTTCCATGTTACTTCAATAATTTGGAGATTCAGTCAGGGCTGTAGGACACCAGAGCACCTCCTTTGACTCAGGAACTCTGCCTGCTGTAAACCTGTGGATCCTGGAAAAATATTTTGGAGAAAAGAAATACTCTGTTGCGTGCTCCATATGTGCTCTTTCTGGGCTTTTTGCTGTTGACTGCTGTACTAAGTCAAAAAAGTTCAGACCTGTGTTGTTCAGACACAGGTCTGATGTTAAACACTTAGTGGGTTTAGGGATGGAGTCAGACTTCCAGGAGTCCTACTGCCTCACTTGTAGATGATCTCCTGTAGCAGGCTGGCTACATGCAGGTATAAAGCAAGGGGCTCCTTTTGTACCCTGCTGCAGTTAATACCTGCTGGGTTTTAATCCTCTGAAGTGCTGAATGCACTTCACCTAGGGATAAGTAATCTCTGTGTCAGACATCTAAAATAAAATAGGTGGCTGTAGATGCTACAAAAGAATCAAACTTTGTCTGTAAGGAGGAAACTGATTCAGTCTATGTTTTCTTTCCCAATACTATGTTCCTTGGTTTTTTGAGGGTCATATGTAACACGGTGCCTGTTCTCTATATATGGATGGGCATACAGATGCTTATGTGACCTCTGTGGATAGTGAGGTGCATAATAACATAATATTAAAATACATAACTCTGAAATGCACTTCTGAATAGTACTAAGTACCTGATTGAAATAGTGCAAACCCCAAAAATTTTGAGATAAACTAAGAGCAAAACATGAAATGAGAAGAGCAGCCTGCCAAATGCTGCTCAGTTGTGCTCTTTGACAAGGTGATTTCTGTAGGTGTTGACCTTAAAGAATCTATTTTGAAAGAAGCCAGCATTTTGGTTAGCAAATGCAAGAAGCACAAATACTTGCAGTCAGCAGGTTTACAGTGTCAGGCTACCATACAGAGGAACAAAGAATTCAGTGCTATTTATATTTCCTTTCATTTGTGAATTTTCAAGTGCTTTACATCATTTAAGTCCACGTATTGCCGGGTGTTGAATATTTTCAACTACCAGTGAAGTCACTAGGATGTGAGGTCAGTTAGGACATAATGCAATACTGAGCTGGTAGGGTCAGCTGTATCCTGACTCTTCAGAAAAAAAACTTTACTGAAACACAATTGCGTTACTTTAGTCCTCATCTTCTATATTTGTTAAAAAAGGCTACTACCTAAGCAGAGAAAATCTGTACAGGTAAGTATTAGGCAAAAGAGAACGGTTATTAAAGAATGGTTATTGTTAGCATTGTCTTGGACACCAGTATAGTCTGGATTAGCATAGTCATGTTGTGATTAATGGCCTTATCAAAACTCAGAAAAATTACAGAACTTACACAAAGGAATGCAATATCCGCTACCACCACAGAACTTAATAACAAGGCAAAGCATGAAACAGTATTTGATGTCATTAATAAAATCTATCATGGATTGCAGAAAAGTATTTGCCGCTGTATCAGTACTTGAGGAAAGAGCAGATAAGAGAACTGTGGTGATAGAAAAGATAATAGATTAAAGAAAAATTAACATATCTTTGGGGAACTTTTTAGGAGGAGGCCCAGAGAAACTTTTCTCATGAGGAGAAACTGCAGTTGTCTGAAAGCATTGTGGTTAGAAATATTGGCTCTTCAAGCATTCTTAAAATAGACCCTCTGACAGGTGTCTGCATATTTAACATAACGAGGGCTAATTGTTCAAATAGTGGTTTCAACTGCACTTGTGTTTTTACCTTTGTGTCAGTCAGCTAATGACTCCTTATAAAGAACACACCCACTATTTTCCTCCTCTGTTTCAGCTAATAATATCCTATAGTGATGGAAATGCAATGAATGTTCAGGTTCTTAGTTTTAGCTAAAACTTCTGAAATCTTCAGAACTTTGAGTCGTTGTGTTCTTGTCCTGCCAAATAGCTGTTGGGTGTTGCCTTTCTTTGAGCACTGAAATCTGCAAGTTTTGAGGTCTGTCTATTCTGTGTTGGCTTCATCTCCTTATGATTCCATAATTGCACAGACCTGTGAAGTAGAAGACAGTAGGCATACTCATCAGGTCATGCAAGTCATGAGGCACAAGTGTCAAACATCTAGGAATAGCCTAGGATCGTCTCTGGAAGGAGGCATATTTTAGAATCCTGCTGCTACAATCACTTACCCGGTTAAGTTTTTCCCAAACGTAAAGAAGTCTGTGTTGCCACTGGCATCAGATGAACAAATGTGGCATTAAAATAGAAGCACACCTTTCACTTGAAATCTGGCATGAAATAGAGATGCAGAAATTGTAGAAAAGGCACAGTTGTTGGCTTGCAAAGGTAGACAATGCAAAGTTGAGAGAAGCAGAAGTGTCTACAGTATGCAAGATGTCTGCAGATTTTTTAAGCCCCCAACATGAGTACAAAATACTGAGCAGGGGAAATCGACTGGATGATCTCTAGAGGTCCCTTCCAGCTCTGACAATTCCATGATAAAAAATTACAGGATTTGCTATGAATGGTTCCTTCTCGTTGCCACAAGTTTTTAGTAACCTGTGTTAGTGCTGCTGACAATGATGGTCACCATGCATATAGTGCCCTTCTATTGAAGGCATGAATCCATTCACCTCAGCTTGGCTAATAGTATAGGTATGATGAAGTCCTCCACTGGTTGAGGAAGTAGGTATTTCTGAGCCCAAACAGTCTTGTAAGAATGAAGTTTGCTCAGTCTAGTGTTTTGGGGCATTGGATGAGATCACCTTGATTGTGTTCAGAGGAGGGGCAGAGGTCAATTTCCTGTGTTTTTTTCTGTCAGAAAATGAGTGATATTCTGTCCTTCCTAACATTGTAAACTGGCACTTGAACATCTAGTTCTTATCTTATTAATGAGGAGATATTTTCCTTGCTGTAACTGAATGACTTAAAATAATTGAGAGTTTGCTAGGCACATGGCCAATGCCCTGAGCTAGAAAAATCAAACCATTTATAGATTTTTCTCCTTATTCAGCCTACTTCAGCCACCTACTGATGCAAAGCCTGGAGGTCACAGGTTGTCATAAAGCTGAATGTGAAATTATTTGAAATTAATCTTATCGAGTTGGCTTAGATTCATAAAAAACTATGGTATTCCCCTTACCCCAGCTAAGCTCATCTTTCTACAGAGCTTTCTGGGCTTGTCTTTCCTTTTTTCTACTTTCTGTTTTTGTCAGCCTGAGTGATCCAGTTGCAGTGAACTTAGAGAAGAACTATGTAATGAGTTGTATTTTGAACAAGCCTCACAACTAATCAGGAGCAGTCAAGCATGCTTTATCAGGATGTGGGCTACATCTGTTGCTTGCTTCTTAACATATTTCTTCAGCTGGGATCTGTTCACTGACTTCTGAGATGCTTGCCAGAAAAAAAATGCCAAATGCTTCTAAGAATCTGAAAAAATGCACATTAGTTGACTGTGATAGGATCTATTTCACTGGATATCTGAAGGAGGAACCTCTGATAATAACTATGTTCCTCCAAGGCAGTGAAATCCCACACTTTTGTTACTCTGTCGTGAAGAGATTGCTGCAACCAGGAGCTGGGTTCTAGCTGGAGTGGTGAATGATACCAAGGTCGCTTCAGCTCTTAGACTATTACTGTTAGGACAAGAAGGAGCAGAGTATGGGAGCTGTGTGCTGACCTGAAAATGAAATGCATGTATGTTCTCACTTGATTTGCTTACTCTGCCGTAAATGTAGGTTTAATGTTTGGGGTTTTTTTAGTATGACACTGTTCTTGGGCACTGTTAAATACATAGTACATATGTCCATCAGCATAATTCTATCTCATTTTCCTCCAATTCTCTTGATTGTTTTTCAGGAGGTTATTAAAAATTTCTGAAAGGAAAACACACCTGCTAGGTGAAGACAGATTATCTGAATGTCAGGAGAGAACCTCCTCCATATGTACTGTAATAAAAGCAAAGAATCTTAAAATAGAGTTCTGTGAGTTGCATAATAATCGAAATACAGTCTACTAGGGAGGCAGCATCAGTGTATCTAAGGAACCTCCCTGGATGAAGAAATGGTATATCAAAGTGCTTCGGTTACTGCTTGAGGAGTATAATCTGTGTCAGTTAGACTGAGATCACATTATGCACACTCTTTCTCACCATCTGCCCAACAATCAGTTGAACTTAATCTAAAAGTGATAGAAAAGCACCCTTCAGTAACTTGAGAACATGACATTTATCACATTTACTATCATCTACTGAAAAAAATGTCTGTTAATAAAAGGGTGCTGAGTGTAGCACTAAAATAATAATGGAGAAGTTCTTTGGGCTTCTGTCTTCATTTTTATATAAAACCATCAATGAAATGCTATCATCTTGCTTGTCAGCGTGTAACTGTCTTTTAATTATTGGCTGCTGAGTAGTAATTTTTTCACATTTGCTGGTTTCAAAGGCAAAAATCTTTTCATAAGACTTTCCTAGCCTGGAGGAAATGAAACTGTTTCACTGTCTTAAAGTGTAGATATATCTTAGGTGCACCATGTGTTCACCACAGTGAATTCATTGTATGTTGCTGGATGACAAATGAAGGTACATGCAGAGACTTCAGTCATTGCCATATCATGATGTCAAAACCTAGGTTTTCCAGGTATTTAATTTAGAGTGGGAACAGAGGATGAGGGAGGAGCCCATGTCAATTTTTTTACTTGTCAGCTATGGCTATCTTGCAAAGAGTTCAACTTGCCTGAAACCCTCTATGTGAAGCAGCAACACAACACTGCAAGTACAGTTCTTGGGGACAGAAGTCTTTGGCAAACAGGGGTGTGTTCTGTTTCTTGCCTTTCTAAAGAGTGATGTGGTAACATCCTCTGTATGGCAAAAGCCAGGTATATACATTGATCTGGACTCTGAAAACTAGTAGGAAATAAGTAAAGGCGTCGGTATGAGAGGTGTCTTTATGTGTCAGAGTTTGAAATGTGATTCATCAAGCATTGGAAGTTGGATGAATAAGGCACCTCTTTGTCTCTCAAGATGCTGTCTCCTTTGTTCAAAACTCCCAGTGTGCTGCCATGGTTCTCCTGCAGTTGAACACTTATACAATGCAGATCTGCACTCAGCATAGCATTACATGATAACAGAAAGCAGGTGGTAAGAGTAGTCGTCAGCCAAAGTGGTGAATGCACTCTTCTGCTATGAGTATGCTGTGTAACCTGAAGTGTGCTTACATGGTTAATGCCATCCTTGCTTAACTGAGTTTTTGGATTTTGTAGTTTTGTTTCAGACGATAAATTCCAAATATTTTCTGTAAGCTAGTTTTTCTTTGGCAGCTTCACAAATGAAAACTAAGTTTTGACAGTTAGGATCAGATTCCTTTAGAGACATAAACACAAAATCAGATCCTAGAAGGCAGGGAAGTCATGCCCTTCTATCCCATTATTGTGTGTAAGGGAGGTATTTCAAAGACTTCTATTAAAATTTACAGAAGAAAATTCAATTTTTCTCTAAAATCTTAAAAAGCTGCCAATACTAACTAGTCAAATCTTGAAATTATTTTAATGAGACCTAAGTTGACAATGAACAAACATTCCATGTGGTGACCCGTGCTCTTACAAGTCATTCACCAAGATTAGTGGCATACTTCTACTGATGCTGGATCCAGCTGCAAACATTGCTATAAGCTTCAAGCTCTCAGGAGGCCAGGAATGCAAAACTTTCAGGGGACTTCTTTTAATGGAAAATGCTTGAACTCTTTTTGATGAGATGATTTCTAGAGCATAATATTGAAGATAGGCTTAGCCACATTTAAAGCAAGGGATTCTATTGGGAAAAAATTCAAAACATAGTATATAAAATTGACTGTGAGCAGTTTTCTTTTTTAAAAAATTCATTAAATTATGTTCTTGCCAGCTTTTTGGAACTTCATGATACTGACTCGTGCTTCATCACCTTCTCAGTATTCAAGTGAACTATGTGGCTAGTTTTGGTTTGGTTTTTTTTTCTGTCTACAACTGCATACGCAATGGTGAATAGCCAACATCTGTAAAATTAATAAAAATCATGAAAGAAAGGATGCCTTTCATTAGCTGATCTTAAAATGTGCCAAAGAGCCCATCAAACTTTAGCTCTTAAGCCATGATATCTGAAAATTCTTACTTTGTTGTTGTATACTGAAAACATAAAGCGACCTGTCTCGGGTGGATCTGAGACAGAACCAACACATTGTAGTGAATCAACCTTTCCTTTATGCACTGGCTACAGCAGAGCTGAAGTAACCTAAATGTTGATGAATGCATGTGTGTGCACATGCACGTAACAAGAGGCTGTGCTGTAGGTCTATGAGAGCACACATATGTTAACTGGAGCTACTGAAGTCTTCCCCTGCACAAAAGGAAATTTTCTCTCACAGAGGTAAGTCCCTTTGCAATTCTTGCTTGTGTTATTATGGGTCATGTCTGTATCATAGGGACTTCTCAATATGGAAAAAAGCATAAATTTTTTTTTTGGGGGGTGAACCTGTGATTCTTATCAACAGTCTTCTAGGTTGTTTTACTTATGATGCCTATCAAAAATGAACTGTAGAGGGGATGGTAGAGGGGAGTCTTAAAATCAAGATGGAGAGAAATCCGATGTGAGTGAAATATAATTTGAGTGACGTGTTCATTTTCCTATTTCTTTTAAATAAGACGGGTAGAGTTTCTGTTGCAAGTAAAGAAAACTAAATTGAGAGGTGCTCATTTGTCAGTTAGGGTCGATCCTTACTGTGTGTGTAAAATTAGTGCAAGAACTGGATACTCCATATCTGTTGGACCTGTGCTACAGTCTATGTGGGCACTCAAAACATAAATATGCTTTATGGCAACAAAAGCAAAAATGAGTGCTTTGTTGACTGTGTGGAGTTCCAAATGCAACAAAAGCTAGGAGATGCTACTTCTCATTTTGTAAGTAACTTTGAAGAAGTTGCATGTTTTTCCTCTTCTAATTCCTTGCAAGTTTTGTAAACTCCTTTATTTTTTTTTTGAGGGGAGTAATAGCCACAGAAGGCATACTTTAATGTCACAAAAGAAATGTAGTATGTAAAAAGTCTATCATGTCTATTACATGATAGACTTGATCTGAAAGACTATTCTATTAAAATAGGTTCATAAAATACCAGGTTGGAAGGGACCTCAAGGATCATCTGGTCCAACCTTTTATAGCAAAAGCACGATCTAGACAAGATGGCCCAGCACCCTGTCCAACTGAATCTTAAAAGTATCCACTATTGTGGAATCCACTGCTTCCCCGGAGTGATTGTTCTTGTGATGAAAATTTTTCCCCATATCCAACCAGAATCACCCCTGGAGTAACTGGTACCCATTACCTCTTACCCCTTACAACGCACCTTGGTGTTTCTGAGCAACCTCAGATTTAACAATATTGCAATTCTCTAACTGTCAGACAATCCTATTAGTCTGAAATAAGAAAAATTCCTATTTCCAGCTGCAACTAGGAGAGAAAAGCAGCGAAGTTTTGAGCCTGTGTTGATGGATTTCATGTTTACATGTGGTTGGTGGAAACTGCCCTCTGGGAAAGATAGTGCAACGAGATGAAGACTTTTTCTTATAACCAGTGAAGGACAAACATGTAACATTAGATTCCTGAACAGTACTTTTGCAGTGTAGTGATTGCAAAATCCGTTTCTTCACATTTGAGCTCTTGGCTAAATATGTTTGGAAGAAATTTTTTCTTGAATAGATGCAATAAAATTTACTGTCTGTTAAGTTTCTTTATGAATGAACTCTATTTCACTCGGAGAAAATTGTGTAAATATACACCCTCTAATTTACAGTCTTGCCAAGTCTTTCATGTTCCAACCCAACCAGCTTCAACCAGTTAATGAAATTATTGGTCTCTGATGCAGATACATTGTGTTAGCCTACTGGAAAGAAAGCGGTCTACTGAAATGCTCAGCAAAGCCCAACGGCAGTGATGCATGAATTAGTGGTGCTAAGCCTCCTTTAGCCTCCATCTGTATTCTCCTTCAGCTCTGCTAGACATCTATCTATCAGGAAGAAAAAAAACCCAACAGCTTTTGGCAATGGCATCTAGCAAAATTTCTGTAAGGGATCTAAATTTCTACTGCCAGTGACACACATTAGAAAGTGGCATTCATAGTGACTTCAGTGGTTCTTGTCTTTAATCAGTGACAGTAGATATAACTGCAGTGCAGAGGTTGAGAGGTTTGGGGTTCTCTTTGGTTGTTCTTCTGGGTTTTTTGTTTGTTTGTTTTTAATTTGTCTCTGCTTGGCATAATTGCTATGGTTAGGTTTTATCTCATTTAGCTTCCAAACTGGACCTCATTAAAACTGTTGGTTGTGGAGGAAGTGGACAAAGGAAAGGAGAGAGAGGGGAGCAGATCAAGGATTTTAAGGGGAATCCTTGTCTTTTGAAGTGAAACTGAAAACAGAAACTAAGCATGATTTTTTTTCCCAATTCTAAAACTTTAGTTAAGTGTTAGAACTCCCTTCATTATAAATAATTACTTAGCAATTAACAATGCTACTATACTGTATATGGATCCTGTTTGGAGTATTATTCCTGTAATAAGTGGGTTATAGTCAAAGATTTATTTATGTACTAGGAAATAGTGAAAGTCATGGTTTCTTACATATGTGAGGCTATCAAGCCTTCTATGATAGGAAACTTCACTGTTAACATTAGAATGAAAAAAAGTATTAAAAAAATATAAATTCGCCCCAAGATACGCTCCTTTCAGTGTTTCTATCTAAGTAGTGGCTGAGGCTGGATCATGAGCTGAGGCCACTCATCCCCGTTGTTCTTAATGAGTGCTCTGAGAATAATATCTACAAATACGTCAGAATACTGAGTGATATAATTGGTCTGAAATACTATGGTCACTGCGATCTGGGATGTTGCTGCTGATGTTACTTCCACCCCTCCATGAAAGCTCACAAACAGGAGGGGAACGTGTCCACTGGTTTAACATCAGTACAGTCCATTCAGGTTAACGAAGCTCTGTCAGCCTTAAAGATTGTTGCTTAAGAATTTTACCCTCTCTCTGCTGTTCCACAATCTTTTGATACCTGTCCACCTAGTGGCAATGATGGACAATAGTAAATAACACATACGATTCTGTTAAGGCCAATATGACGGTGTTGCCAAGAGCAATAGGAGTTGCAGTTAGTAGGGTTTTTCCAATATGCCATCATTGCCATCATAAAATAGCGTGTTCCCTCCTTCCCCCACCAAAAAAATACAAATCCTTGTCGATCCCTGCTCTGCTTTTCCCCCACCCAGGGGAATAGTCAGGGCAAAAATCCCTTCTAGCTCTGTTCAAATATTTGTTCTCACTGGAGGAGTCAAACAAATGTCAAGGAAACTTCACTGCTTTGTTGCTCTGAATACTCTATTCTGGACTGAATCTTGGCATAATGTGCACCTGCACGGCCCATAAGAGGATCTCTTCTCTCCACTCTGATCTTGATGCTATCTCTCCTCTCTCTCTAATAGTCGTAGTTGGTGCTTTTTTATTGCTCTCCTGTTTATTAGCAAAAGTGGGATTTTTGTGTGTGTGTGTGTGTGTTTTCCTTTCTTTAATGAGTCTCGCTCTAGCAATTCCTCATCTCTTCCCATAAGCACTCTTTATACCTGTATAAATACTTTGGGAGTCTGTGCTGTTGCCTACAGAACTCAATAAAGCCTTTCTCTATTATAGGGATAACTTTTTCCTCAGTGCTTCTTGCAGTAGGCCCATTTAACAAGGGGTTTGTATATTTTCCTGCTGCAGCATCAAACTTCAGTGCTCCATAAATCCTGGAGAAGCTTTGCCCTCTTTTTTTTTTGCTTTCTTCTACTTGTAAGCTCTATCTTAAAGAAATCTTATTCTTCTGCCCTGATGCCTAAATAACACTCCTTCTTTAAGTCAAAAGCAGAAACTAACCTGACACGTTTAAGCCTCTGCAGCCTGAGGGAGAGGAGACTCTTTGTTGATCAAAGCAGTAAGCAAGATCATTAATCTCTTTGTGAGGCAGTGCCATCATTAGGGAAGGACAGAATGACACACAGGACTTGGGGAGGGGAGTTTACCTCAGTTATCTGATCCAGATACCTTGCTTGGCAATCAGGTAACAATGGATAGGTATGTGGGAACACCTGTCTTAGGTGACCCCTCCTGTGGACTGAGACTGGCTGTTTAAGAGGAGTCATAATTCCTTGTCCAATAAACTAAACCAAACAAGGAAATAAACTTTATGCAACCTAATTAAACTCCAGCTGCAGAACAAAATGTATGCAGCTTTGTAACGTTGCCCAACGCAGAAACAGTGCAAGAACTTTATATCCTATCTAATATGAAAAGGATTTTATTTCTAGTTCATGAAGATGAATATGAATCATGTGGTATCTTATGTCTTGAATTAGGGTACCATTAAAGATGGCTTAAAGGTTGAAAGTAAATGTTTCTATTACTTTCTAAAAGCTTAAGTTTTGAGACACAGGAAAGGAGCGTGGATTTTTCTTTTGGTGGTGGTGTTTTGGTTTTGGTTTTGAAAGCATGATAGACTTAATACAGTTTCAAAAAGTCTTGTTAATATCCTATAGGGTTATGAACCTACTCTTGGATTAGTTTCTTTCTAAACTAGTCCACAGCTTCTTGTGTCTTTATTTCAAACAAGTATGTTCTTTAACTGAATAATTTCTCTTTATTTTATTGTAATAATTTTTTGGCAGTTTAGAAGTAACACAGCATAAATATACAGCATGGAAAGTACCACTTAATTGAAAAAAAAAGTAAGCTAGTATGGTGGTAATCAAATATTTTTATTTTTTAAAAATTTTATTTTATGAAAATGCCGTTTTCCACAGAAAGGAAAGCTTTTGGAGGCAACAGGAGTTCAACCTGGCCACTGACAAAAGGGACAACAAAAAAAGTTTCTATAAATATACCAACCTATTTGATATAAATATATCAAAAGAGAGCCATGGAGAATCTCCCTCCCTTATTGGACACAGAGGGAAACATTGCAACCAAGGATGAGGAGAAGGCTGAGCTACTTAATGCCTTCTTTGCCTCTGTCTTCATCAGTCAGACCAGCTACCCCCAGGGTGTTGAACCTCCAGAGCTGGAAGATAATGATGAAGAACAGAACAACCCTGCACTCCCTAATCCAGGAGGAAGTAGATAATGATCTGCTTCTGCATCTAGACATGCATAAGTCTATGGGGCCAGATGGGATTCACCCAAGAGTACCCAGGGAGCTGGTGGGAGAGCTCACCAAACCTCTCTCCATCATTTATCAACAATCCTGGGTCAACAGGGAAGGTACCAGGTGACTGCAGGGTGGCTAACGTGGCGCTCATCTACAAGAAAGGCTGGAAGGAGGATCTAGGGAACTACAGGCCTGTCAGCTTGACCTCTTGGTACCAGGAAAGATCATGGAGAGATTTATCTTGAGTGAGCTCTCGTGGCAAGTGTAGGGCAGCCAAGGAATCAGGGCCAGCCAGCATGGGTTTATGAAAGGGAGGTCCTGCGTAACCAACCTGATCTCTTTCTATGACCGTGTGACCCACGTTCTGGATGGGGAGAAGGCTGTGGATATTGTCTGCCTGGACTTTGGTAAGGCCTTTGACACCATCTCCCACAGCATTCTCCTGGAGAAGCTGGTGAATCATGGCATAGACAAGTGTACTCTCCACTGGGTAAAAAACTGGCTGGATGGCCGTGCCCAGAGAGTTGTGATTAATGGGGTGAAATTTGTTGAGAGCTGGTGACCAGTGGTGTCCCTCGGGGCTCAGTTTTGGGCTCAGTCTTGTTTAATATCTTTATCGATGATGTGGATGAGGGGCTTGACTGCACCCTCAGTAAGTTTGCAGATGACACCAAACTAGGTGGGAGTGTTGATCTGCTTGAGGGTAGGGAAGCTCTACAGAGGAACCTGGACAGGTTGGATTGATGGGCCGAGGCCAATTGTATGAGGTTCAATAAGGCCAAGTGCCGGGTCCTGCATTTTGGTCACAACAACCCCATGCAGTGCTACCAGCTTGGGGCAGAGTGACTGGAAAGCTGCCCAGCAGAAAAGGACCTGGAGGTGCTGGTGGACAGCCAGCTGAACATGAGCCAACAGTGTGCCCAGGTGGCCAAGAAGGCCAACAGCATCCTGGCCTTTATCAGGAATAGTATGACCAGCAGGAGTAGGGAAGTGATCTTGCCTCTGTACTCAGCACTGGTGAGGTCTCACCTCAAGTACTGTGTTCAGTTCTGGGCTCCTCACTACAAGAAGGACATTGAAGGCTGAAGCATGTCCAGAGGAGAGCTACCAAGCTGGTGAAGAGTCTAGAGAACAAGTCATATGAGAAAAGTTGGAGGAAACTGGGCATGTTTAGTTTGGAGAAGAGGAGGCTGAGGGGAGACCTCACTGCTCTCTACAACTACCTGAAAGGAGGCTGTAGAGAGGTGGGTGTTGGCCTTTTCTTCCGAGTGAATAATGGCAGGACCAGAGGAAATGGTCTAAAGTTGCAGCAGGGTAAGTTCAGGTTAGATATTGGGAAGAATTACTTTCCTGAAAGAGTGGTCAGACCCTGGGACAGCCTGCCCAGGGAGGTGGTTGAGTCACCATCCCCGGAGGTATTTAAGAAACTTGTAGATGTGTTACTCCAGGGCATGGTCTAGTGGCTGAGATTGTAGGGAATGGGTTGTGGTTTTGTGTGTGGTTGGACTTGGTGATCTCAGAGGTCCTTTCCAGCCACAACAATTCTGTGATTCTGTGAATGCTTCCTTTGGAAAACACTGGGGAGAAGGAAAATACCCCACACCTATATTTTAAGCAAAGGCTTAAAAGTCAGATTTGAGATGAGTTTTTCTTGTCTTTGTCACAGTTGTCCCAGGGAAGAAATGAATATTTCTCTATGATTTATTAATAGTATTTGTCCTGCATGTTGACTAAAGTTAATGGTTTTAAAGAAATAATGTAGTTAGTCTATTCATATTTGAGTCTCTTCTAATTTTTTTAAAAACTGGTTTGAATAAATTAGTATCTTCTTAAGAGTAGACATGTTTTAGTTTGAAGTTTTTCTGCTCCCTGTTGTCCACAGTAGGAATATTCTCTAGCCTTTGATCAACAAAGTGGTATTTTATCTCACGATGCCAGTGCTAATGATAAATTTTTGATCTGTTAGCTGTAATATAATCTATTCCATTGTATATACCCACACATCAGAGAAGAAGGATTCTTTTTTTCTTGCTGCTGGATCTTTTAAACAAAACAAAAATAATGAAGTAATGTTGGTATTGTAGAGATATTCCTAGGCTCTTTTACCAGACATATACAACTGGAAAACATGCTCTAATGAAAGAAGCTTGCAGCACTTTACTTTTATTCCTCATTTTGTGTTTGTCGTAGCTATTAAGTTGTTTTGCTTTAAGGAAAATAACAAAAAATAACGAGAAAAGTTATTTCCTAGAATTCCTAATAACAAAAAATTATGAGGAAGGAAAAAAAAATAAAAAAGAAAAGTGACTCCAGGAGGACTGACTCACTTTTTCCAAAGTTTTCTGAGGGGCTTGGCATTTATATTGCCCTTGAAGGTCTGAGGACATTAATTTCTATATTCAGGCCTTCTAAAAAGAACCTTGCAATTCAACTTTCAAGATAGTAGAGGTATTATAGGATCATGTAATTTTGACTTTTCTGGAAAATGCAACACATCTAAGCTGTTAGGACCATAGAAGTCTCACAAGTTCTTCTCTGTCACAACTGGCTTTAAACAGTTACCTATTTTAAAGGTATCTGGTACCAACAGATCACCTGTATCAAAACACCAAAGTCACCTAATTGCTGTATGCTGAGTGTTTTAAATGCCATTTGATTAACAGAATGGATGAGAGTGCACTACTGAGAGAAATGGATAATGATGAACTTGTGTTTGGATTCTGCATAGCGAACAGGAGGGCCTGCTTAACAAAAACCGCAATGATAACGAGTCCCAGATTATGACTACTTATTTTTCCTATCATCAAAAAAGGTAGCTAGAGTTATTACTGCTCTTAACAGCTAGCAACGTATTCTGCAGCCTTGTATCACCGAGTTCTGCAGATATTTTACAGAAATATTATTTGACTGATGAGTCATCCTCAGAACACAGCATTTTAATGAAATAATGCTTGGCATGCAATAGATAAATCTAAGTTAAAGCTGGTGGAAATTGCTTGAGCTGGGGGAAAAATTACATTGAAACATGATTGGGTTTTTTTCTCAAGTCTTTTACAGCAGGAAGTAAAATAAATTCATATCACCAGAAAATAAACAGCAGATTAGATGCTTCTCTTTAGTCCTTCCAATGGTCCTTCCCTTGAGAGAAAAAATAAAGCATAGAGTTGTATCTTGTGTCACTGGTGAACACTTAATAGTACATATGAAATTTTTATTGCGCTTTGTTTTTTCCCTTTGCTTACAGGTTGAGTAGTTTTCGTATCTTTTTTTCATAATCCTCCACATTCCATCTGCCCTTTGCTTTTTACTTTCCACTGCAAGAGCTTAAAATGTTCTTTGTATGGATTGTTCACCATGCAAATCAGTATGTGAATCTTGATTGTGCATCATCTTGTTCCAAGGAGATTTCAGTTGAGAAGTCCAGATGCAGGAGGAGGAAGGGCTGTTGTCAGTTGGGTAATTACTAGGAGTGACATTTTATGCTACTTTTTCATGGCGTTAGTGGCCCACCAAGAATTGATGTTGATTCTCAGAGTTGCAAACTTTATTTCTAAAGCCTTTGCAGTGGAACCTTTCTAACACCCTGGTGAAAGAAACGGAATTCTGCTGAGGAAGAAAGCATGAGACCGTTGTAAATAACACATGAGCCTTGAGCGGAATTTCTGTCACTAAAATAATTATATTATTTAAAAGCTACAGAGAAGCAGAGTCTGCTGTGATTTCCACAATTTACAGATGGAGATCTGTGGTCTATATTGGACTTCTTTATCAACAGCTAAGTATAAACACCATCCAAGTTGTTGAATTGTCCTTATCCAATTTTTCTAGTCTGTTCAGTAGTTGCCACTAACTAAAAGGATGATGGCAGGATTCAACTTTGTCTTGTTTTCTTCATTAGCACATGGAGTATTCTTGGCTTTAAACTGGGAATGGGTTTCTGTGATTCCTATACAAGTGACTTTGGAGTATCTTACTTTGCCAGTTGGAAACACAGCCAGCTTGGACACCTTGCATTCACTATAGACTTGTCTAAATCATAAAGCAATAAATTGCATCCCATAACAATAGCTACAAGAAATTAGGAGATCTTTTAATGAACAGGACATTAAATAAAGGAACTCGGACTGCTAGGTGATAGTGACTCTTGTTCTTTTGTCATTTCAGCAGATCTATGTTGATTTATTTAGCTAAAGTTTTTTGCTCTTCTCCCCATTGTGTTGAAAAAGGCTGTTGTGGTTAGCACTATTTTATGGTTTAGATTAATCTGAGTTCCTGCGGTAAAGATGGCATTAAATACAACAGATCTGGCCTATGTTCATTGCAGGTAAAATGATATCTAAGTAGCAACATGAAGTGATGTTTAAGATTAGAGAAATGTGTGTTTTAGCACAGTGCTGTTTGTAGATGTCACACTGCAGTTGCCTGAAGACAGCAGCTACACTGTTCTTCTTGACGGTTGAAGGTTTCATCTCTTCTAGCCTGAATGTTTTTTAATGTAATCCTATATAGGAAATTGGCTATCAAAGGTAACACTATAAAACTGGGTAGTTGAAAACACAACTAAATGGTAACAAGGAGGAAGAGACATGGTGTGATTTAAACAGATTCCACCTTACTCTTCAACCCATCTTATTTTGCAGCTTTTTTGAAGCTGTATAGGTTGGTAAACATAAGTATTGGCAGCCTCTAAAGTGTCTGGACGCCATCTCAGTGGTTGAAAGATAATTACTTAGATGTCCTTGAAGACTTCCTAAGAAGTAGTTGGCGAGGTTGTTGGATTTCAGTAATTACTATTTAATTTGTTAAAGCTGTGGCAACCTAAAGAACTGAACCGATGTCTCTTATGTGGATAATTTTGAGGTAACTAAAAAAATTGAAATTTTGAAAAATCTCTGCAAATCTTATACATTTTCCTGTTGTGAACCAATGCTTTCTGATCCCATCTCCTGATTGGTACTAAAGATCTAGTGCATAGATTTTTTACTTTTAAATATCTTTTGCTCATGACATTTCCATAGTAAAGCCATTCTGCAGTTGACTTTATTCTTTAAATAGGTGGTGTTTGGTATTTCACTAACAGGAAGCGTTCCAGTAGTTGCTTAAGCTCCCACTTTCTGTTCTAGACCTCAGGAGCCAGTAATGTTTTTTACGGAAGTTCTCGGTAAGGCAGAAGGGAATTTGGAAGAGACCGTTCCAGCATGTATGGAGGAAATACAGTAATGAAGGGGAAGGAAATTGGGATGCCTACACAGGGAAATTCAGCTGCTTGCTTCTTTAGAAGGTCTTGTAGTATTGCTAATTAGTGCTGACGTACTCTGTAATCGGCCATACTGTGAGCCGGCACTAGCAGGGGCAAATAGAAATTCACGCCCCTTTTTGTCTTGAGCTTTATAACGGTAGGGGAATTTATAGAAGGAAGTTATTTTTCTTAGTGTGCAGGTTGAGTCCAAGAAAGGAATAAATAGTTTGACTTTTTTTTTTCTGACATCCGGTATGAATTTGGCAATGAACACAACAGTAGCCATAATGACAATGTGAGTCCTAGTTAGTTCTGAACTTGTCAAGAAAACACAATACAAGGAAGGGTGAAACCACTTGAGCACAATTTTTATTTTTTTTAAAGTAAAATCAGGAACAATTTATGTTCCCACTTGCAGTCCTCCAGTCAAAAAGGGCTGGGCATTTTTTGTAATCCTGGCATGTGATCATTAGATTAAAAGCTGTGGGTTAGTGAACTGCTGGGTGCCTGTTACAAAGTGCATTTTGTAGCTTTTATTTTGTCTAAAGGAGCTGTGGATTTGTGTGTGTGTGTGTGTGTGTGTTGTGCTGATTAAAAATTGCAGCTGTAAATAACATTACAACTGGAGCCTAGAATTGACTGCATCTTAAGCCAGCTTCCAGACTGAAAATCTTCCAAATTATGTAATAGCATTTTATTTCTACCTGTTGTACCATCAACCCAGAGAGGTGCAATGAAGTAATGTTCTCCCTTGCTTCAAATAACTCACAGCTGCCTCAAGTTGTCATCCAGAATTTTTGTATAGTCATGGCAATGTTTGCAGCCACATCATAACTTTTCCTTCTAAAATCCTCATGTGTTTGTTTTCATGCCAACTTTTCATGCTTACACCTTGTGCTATAAGTGGACCAGTCCTTTTAATCTAAGCAAAATCTCAGTGAAACTTGTGCTCCATTTCCTCGTGTTACAAGTACCGAAGTATTTTCCTTGGTTTTGTTTTTATTTTTTAATTTGACTAACTTACAATTCTTCAGGCTCAAAGAGATATGGTAAGTCTCTATAAGTTAACACTACTTTATGCTGTGAACTTACTTTGATTTGTTAAATCCCTTTGCTAGTGGATAGGTTTTTATTATCTCAGTAACCAAGAATTTGTTGATATATGGACTATTCACAGATTTGGTCAAGCTTAAGTCCCTCAGACCTTTCTTCATTTTTACAAAGAACTCTCACTTATGCTGTGTTTTTCATTTTTGAAACTAATGCAGATCGGGTCGCTGTTTTGATGTAAGATCTCCAAATTGCATCGCAGACTTCATGAAGCTTTTCAGTAGCTGGTTACTTCCTCTTCAGCCAGTGTGCAAAGGTTATTGTTCCTTTGGCATACCGGGGCTCTCTGCTGCTAATTGTGCCAGGTAGGATGTAGAATGGAAAGGAAAACAAAGACGCTTAATTTTTAGGTGTAAACGCTGAGATTTTGGTACTCTTGGTCTGATTGAAATAATGAGTTCACATCTGTTGAACCTGAATAGTTCACATTCATGAACTATTAATCCTTCATGTACCTTCATGCTTGAAACATGAACTTGTTTGTGCTTCACCTCAATGTGTTGAAGGATGTTTGTAACCTGTATTGAACTTCTTAATGCCTGTCTGAAATCTTTGGATTTGTAGCTCCATGTAGGTATGAGAAGAAATACTGCTGTCTGCTCCCAGAGGAGAGCACGTTTTAATTAATGGCATTTTAAAGTGCTTTTTGGACCTATGGATCCCAGAAATGTAAACAAGGAAGTTTTATCTTTAACTGATGCAAGCATGCTGAAGGCAATGGTCATATGGAAGCCTATTGTGCTTATAATCTAATCATAAGTCTTTCTCTGACCTTCTTTTGGAAGATACAACTGTTACAAGCCTACACCAGGATGAGGGGTTGAGATACAGAACTGCATTAAAAATGAACGTTATTGTCATGCTGTAACTCAATACCTCAGCACTTTTAAACAGTTCTAAGATAGAAGGGGGTGTGCTTGATTTGTTATGCCAAAGACCATAGAGCATATGTATTCCACTGAACAAAATGTAAGGAATGTAATTGCTCCATATCAAAAGAGTAAGTGCATATGACTCAAATGTATACCATCTGGAATACTGTTATTTAGTAAGGAAGGAATCTGGTTGGAACTACATATGAGATTCTTAAGCTTTTTTTTTTTTTTTTTTGGAGTACTGACCTTTCCCTTTTTTTTAAGAGTTACAAGTTTTTTCTGAACTTTATTCCTGGAAATATTCTTTTCAGTAGTTCTAAAATCAGAAGGGCTATATGAAGGCCAAAAGACATACAGAGAAATTTTTCAGTCTTATACTGGGTGAGTTGTATTGGCTGGTACTGTATTGGCTGTTGAAATAACTCTTGGCTCTAGCCCATTGCTTCCTCTGCGGGCTTCCTTTTGGAGCACTCAGATAACTTTTCTAAATGTCTCACTTTATTTTTTTTTTTTTTAACAAAAGTAGAAGTCTTTTGGAAGTATTACTATGTTGCTTATTTTTGTTAGATATTCTTGCAGTACAGGTCAGCCTGATATTCCAGACCAAATCAAATAAAAACTTCCATCTCTTCTTATACTTGTTGTTGTAATACCAAGCAGGCCTGAAAGCTTTCTTATTGTGGAGTCAGTTTTGTTTAAAAGTGGAAAGTGGCACAAGGGCTTTTTTGTTTGTTTTTTTTGTGGATTGTTATTGATCCACTCAATGGATCAGGGAAGGGTTTACTCCTGGATATCATAAAATCCTTAAAAAAAAACCAAGCCCAAAAAGAAACTAACAAAACTGCACCCAAAACTGAAGACACTTTCATCTGCCTAAAATGGAGAATGAATTACTAACATACTCTAGGTACTTTACTGTAAATTGTTGGTTTGCTTAAGGTGTGGCTGTAGTACCTGAGAAAAGATGGCGTTGTCCAGAAAATTGTTTCAATGGTCTCAAATTGTAAAATCCATTATTCAGCTGAATTGCATGCTTTGATGTGAATTTGGCAAAAGAACATCAACGGAGGATCTTGTGCGTTTACTGTAAACACTGGCTGAAGGACAGCTGCCCAAAACTCACCTTTAAAAAGGCTGGGGTAATGGTGATTGAGAAATGGAAGAATTAAATTAATTGGTTTCACCATCATTATCCTTCAAGGCTGTCTGTCTTACCTACCATTGAACCAGTAAGTGGAGTCATTCACATTCCTTATAATTTCTGGTTGAACAATAAAGTGAGCCTACAAAGGTCATCCATTTTTTTCTAACCATCAATTCAGATTAAAAAGGACAATTCCTTTAATGTTCCGTTCTCTCCCCTTTTTTTCCCCCATTTTCAGTCACTTCTGAGATTCTATCCCTTAACTCATTAGTGGTGTTCTATTACCTGTCTTTAGTTTGACATAACGCTCTTGAATGCCTCTGAAACAAAATGAAGCCTCAAGAAAGGAATAAAAAAATCCTTATGAGAGACCTAAAAATATGCAACAATTCTTTTACTCCTATTCCAATGAGATAGAGGGTAATTATTTCTTCTAAATTCTATCCAGATAAATAGTTCTCTTATGAGCAACTGAAGGAAGTCACTTCCCACCTATTTACTGAATATATATATTTTTTTTTTTGCAACATCAGAAAACATATGGATAATGGTGATACAGTTGATGCTGGATTTAATTGGTACTTGGGTTGCAAAGCTTTCCTAGGAGTTTGCTTTCCAAATCTGTTATGCATAAGGAGAAGCTCCAATCATGCATTAAAAGTGGTTACAACGGGAAGAACAAAGAATAGGAGAAATCATTAGTTCCAAAAAGGAGACAGTCATGAGTAGGTGGATATTGGGTTCTGTCAAGTTCAGCATGTCTAGACATGATCAGAAAAGCATGTAAATAGCGAGGATACCATATTTGCTGTAGTAATTTCTAAAGCTAACTGCAAAAGGTTGGAGAAGGTATGACCCTGAATGACAAGTTGATAAAACAGCAAAATGTGAGGTAGCCTACACCTAGAAAGACTGACAAAACTACATCTAGTTTATTACTGAGCTCTATATTTATATAACTGAGGAGGAGATCTTTCTGACTAGTTTGCTGGTGTTAACTTGAAGCTTGGTGACAGTTGAGAAAGCTAATGGTGTTGGGAATTATAAAGGAAGGAGCTGAGAACAAGACAGTGTATGAAATGAGCCATCAATTTGGGCTGCCATGTCATCCCATCTCAAAAAGGAAAAAAAAAGCTGAAAGTAGAAAAAGACTAAGTAATTGAAGTATGCAGTTCCTTTCATGTGAGAAGAAACTGCATATAAGAGATTCAGATTGGTCAAGAGCCATCTGAAAAGGAATTTGATAGTCCTATACAATCAACACATGGAAAGATGAATGCAAAGTGATTGTTCATGTTTCCTTGGAATATGAGAAAGTACAGGTTCAAAAATGGATTAACTTGTGAATTTGTAATTGCTTACATAGTTAGTGTAAGCAATTGCTTGGCTGCAACCTCTGACACAGAAAGTCTTTAAGTCATTAAATGTGTTGAAGCTTTGCCAGGCAAAAGGGCTATTCTTGTCCCTAAGTGTTCAGAGCCAGACAGTGTTTGGAAATAGGGTATTCAGCTACATCAGGTTTTGCTTGATATAGTACGATGATTTATATTGTTATGGTTAAAGAGAGAAAAAAAACCAGCACTGAGAACTGGGTTGAGAAAGGCAAGATATTTAGATATCACAAATGATTCCACATTTACTAATTTTTTGCTTCTGAACATAAAAAGATTAAGAGATTGAGTGGGCCACTGTCTCTGGAAATCTGTTGCAAATGTATCTGAGGTTTAACACCCAAAAATAAAGATACTTGAAGTTGCTTAGGGACAGGGTTGTCATTGGGTCATTGGGGTAGACACATCACAGCTCTGAAAAGAACAGAACAGAATCTCCTCTGAGTAACTGTAGATGTGATGCTTGCAAAGGGCCATATGTTGCATTTTTTACTCATATTGGTGAATTGCTGAATTGCTGATCAGAGATGATTCACTTGAGATGGATTAATTGAGAGTTTTACGGCAAATAAATAGTGCAGTGTAGTGCTGCCAGAAAAAAAAAAAATAAATCACACCAGTGCATAAAATAACTAATAAAACAGTATAGCAGAAATCAATTAAAGTATAAAGTCATTTTAGATGTTTTGGATGGAAAAACATTTTGGAAGGACAAATGGACAAGATAAACCTGGCAAACACTGAGAATGGAAAGTGCCATCTGGAAACAAAAAATCCAGACACAAATTTTATAGCATAAGAGGGATGGCAAATGTCTTCTAAGTCTTGAATCTGGTGATGAAGACAACAGTGTGCACCCAATTGCCCACATCTCTTCTGTATATGTTTCCCTTAGATGTTTTAATGTTTTACATGTTCCCTTTGCATGAGGCATTTCCTCATTGCTCTGTGTGTAGTGAGAGCTCAATCCAGAAGACAAGATCTAGTTCACGTTTCAACTTGAAATAGTACGCACGCTCTCTCTTTTGTTTCTCTGTATTCTGTATTGTTTCATTTCTTCTTTTCAGCACAAGGCAAATGATTTTGAAATGATGCTTCATGAATGTTAGTTGTCCAAATGCCATTGGATGTCTATGAGTTGGGTGCTATGCTACCTTTCTTCCATGGGAGACTGCAGTGTGGTGATAGGGGACTGAATTTCACTGTAGTTCATGCTTTGCTGAGCAGTCTTTGCCAAGCACTGAAAACTATAAGTCCCGCATACCCTAATTGAACTGATGATTCATAAAAATGTCCAAAAGGGTGATGTGTAACAGCTAGTGTAAGCTTAAAAATGGTTATTTTTAAATGAGGGATGAGAATAACAGAAAATGAAGAGAACAAGTATGGACGCAAAAAAGACAAGAGAGTAAGAATAGTGGGGAAGAGAGAAAATGACAGAGGAATAAAGATTGTAATAAGGTATCCCAGCATAACAAGTAAAAAGCCATCTTTATTTTTCTCTTGTCTTCCTCCAACCCAGTTTTCAACCACTCAGCTTTTTTTCCTGTTTTCCTTCCTCTCTGCCCACCCCCACCCCATCCCTGCCATTATTTTGTTCACATTATCTGGAATGTCCATATAACAAACCCCTTGCTTCCAGAACAGGCAAAGGCATCTCTGCAACACCCACACGTCTTTTTATAATTTAATAAAATTTTTAAGATTGGTTTAAATTTAGTGAGAGATATGACTAGGGACAATAGATACCAAAGATTGTCAGATCCCTTCCCTGATGATTGAACTCAAGACCTTTGCCTTCAAAATGCAGAAAGCTAAAAGGGAGCTAAAAAACCCAGCTTCATAACTTGCATTTTTGGGAAGAGCTCATCTGCCGAAGGGTTAATCTCTGCTACTGAGACAGTTTTTCATTCATGTGTGTGCAGACTTGTACAGGAGAGCTTAAAAAAAAAAGTACCTACTCAGGGTGATTCAGGCTTTTCTACGTGTATTTGGTGATTTCCTTCCACGATGTAAAATGCATTGTTGCTTCTTGAGTGCCTTTGGAAATTTTTATCATCTTCTCATCATGGGTGAGAAGGAAGGAATGATAAAAGAAAATCTACTCAGACTAGATAATAGTGAAGATTATATCTCCCCAAACTAATAGAATTTCAGCTAAGAATCTGAATAGAATGTAATCAAAATAATTTAAGTTTTTCCATTGTTTTCTAACAAGGTGTAAGAAATACGTTCTTGTAAAATGGGATATAAATACTGATGGTTCTGATGTGTTGCTACTGCTTTCTTCAAGGAGCCTCAGTATTAAAAATGTTTTAGCCTGCATCAAAATGCATAGATAAAAATTTAGTCCTTAAACATATCTTTATTTTCCATCACTTCCCTTCCCTGAACTGTAATGATAGGTAAGAAAAACTAATTGAATTAATTTCCTTACAGAACACTTTAATGCAAGATAACTGGAGGCTGAATTTACAGGGTTATGTGGGTTTCCTCAGCAATGGTTGAAATTGTGTTATATTACAGTAGTGTAGTTGGGGCAATTCATATTGAAACGTGCAATACATACAAATTTTAACAAATTATTTTTTCCATTATCTGGAGTGAAACAGACATGAAAGAATTTGGATAGCATGACCTGGCAGATCAGTATCAGGACAAAGATAAAATCAGACATCTAGATTAATGACCTGCACAGTAGATTGTACTGCCTGAAGCTTAAACACCTAAAGCAGAACTTTGAAAAACACCACTGATTTAAGAGAACAAATTTCATAGATCTTGTGTTCCCCTGTAATTTAAATGTTTTTTAAAAAAAACATTTAGGGTTTTTATCATGCAATTTTCTCTTCCACTATACTGTGAGGTTGGCAGCATTTCTATGCTCCTATTGTTCCTTTTCCTGTTTTTGTTCCAATTAAATTATAAAAGCAGACTGCTCTTGTATTTATATAGCACCTTGCATGAAGTGGTCTCTTCTGGATTTTAATACTACACAATAAACCAAAATGATAAAACCAACCAATTTGTAAAGAGCGTACACTTGGATTCTTCCAACTTTGTATAAACTTGTTAAAAAAACCCGTAGTGCTGCCAGAAAAAAAAAAACCAAAACAAACAAACCAAAACCAAAACAAACCAAAACCCCAAAGCCACTTCTAAAGAGACTAGTCCAGAAAGTTATTACCAGAGCCATGAAAGCATCTTGAGGTTTTGCTATGATGTCAAGCAAAGTTTTAATCCTAGTTTCAGTGAAATCAGGGCTCAAATGAGGAGGCTGGGAGTTACTGTTCTGCTGTTGAAGTGCAGCTTTGGTAGTAGGAGAATGTAGTTACAAATGAAACTATATTTTAAACATGATCAGAAAACTGTTGGGAACAAACGGCTAATGAGCTATTAATAGTTACTGTAGTCAAAGGTTTATCAATTATGTGCTGCTACAAGCAACCCATTAGGTCTGTGAGAGAAACCAGTCATCTTTTTCAAACCTTTGTCACTTAATGGATATGCTGACAGTCATTAGTAACAAGTACTGTTTGTATTTGTTTACAAAAGCAGTTGTTTGTTAATATTTTGCAAACTTCCATGGAAAATACAACCTATGAATAGTTGTTACTCATCCCTTATCTGGATTGATTTCAGGTAAGTTTTGCTTTACATGGAGAAGTCCAAGGTTAAGTCCTGGTTTCTGTCTAAACACCCAGGGCTAAAAAGTTTGTATTTTGTGACTTCAGGCAGAGTTTACAAAGTCTATATAATTCTGTTATTAAAGACTTCAGTGATGTACACTCACTGTTGTCAGCTACCAAACATGAAGCTGTAACACTGAAGTACAAAGGCAGGAAATAGGGAAATAAATGATGCTGTAGATAAATATTCATTGCAGACCAAGCAGGATAATTGTCTTACATGATGGAGCTGTACTCGTATCTTGTGTCAGTATTTTTCCTTTTATAAAGCTTGAAATTGTTCATAGACTGGTTTGTCTAGCAAACTTCCTGTATTACTAAAAGTATTTTGTTTCTTAAAAGATAAAAGTATACTCTTTTTCACATTCAGATACCTTGAGTTATATTTTCTGATTTCCAAATCAGAAAAATTCTGATAATCAGAGGCTGGTGTTCTGTTGGACCAGCCTCCTTTAGTATAACACTGGCGAAGTACTTCTAAATTGGCCAAAATTTCAGTTTTCAGAGAGGCTTAGAAGACTGAGGAGGCAGTTTGTTTTTGGAGCTTCATTGGCAGAGTTTACTGCAGCTTCTCTTGGCACTGTTTTTGTATGTGGTTGAGTATCTGTAGTTTTTACTGTTTCTATGGAGTACCAACCGATGGAAAGGAAGAAGTAATTCAGCCTTTTGGCAGGACAGTTGCCTGCCTTCTCTCTTGAATACTGGGTTCTGCTTATAATTAATTTAAAAATATCAACCTCAAGCCCTAAGACAAATCATCTACTTCTACTTCTATTAAGATACTGAAATATACATTTAAGGTATTGCAGAGTTTGAATGCCGACATGTGTATGCTTCAGAGCAGTAAGTCCTGGTATCTGCTGTGCTTTCTGCAGGAAAGCCTAGCATAACGATCAGTTGTGGAGGATAACTAATGAAGTAGAATAAATTTATATTTACTGCACATGTAAATCACAGAATCACAGGCTATCAGGGATTGTTATCCTTCTGGTTTGTTAACTTTGCTAACAATTCATACATTCTGGAAATCTGCCCATCAGTTACGCTGTTCACACTTTTGTAACAGAAACAACATCTAAAACAGTGAGAGAAAGAAAACCCAGAGCATATCCTTTTATTTATCAGAGTATCACAGAATCACAGGGATTGGAAGGGACCTTGAAAGATCATCTAGTCCAATCCCCCTGCCGGAGCAGGAACACCTACATCAGGTCACACAGGAACGCATCCAGGTGGGTTTTGAGTATCTCCAGAGAAGGAGACTCCACAACCTCTCTGGGCAGCCGGTTCCAGTGTTCTGTTACCCTCACTGTGAAGAAGGCTTTGCTCATATTTAAGTGGAACCTCTTGTGTTCCAGCTTACACCCATTGTCCCTTGTCCTATCATTGGCCATCACTGAGAAGAGCCTGGCTCCATCCTTCTGTCACTCACCCTTTACATATTTATAATCATTAATAAGGTCACCCTTCAGTCTCCTCTTCTCCAAGCTAAATGGACCCAGCTCCCTCAGCCTTCCCTTACATGGGAGCTACTCCACACTCCTAATCCTCTTTCTGGTCCTCTGCTGTACCCTTTCCAGCAGTTCCCTGTCCTTCTTGAACTGAGGGGCCCAGAACTGGACACAATATTCCAGATGTGGTCTCACCAGGGCAGAATGGAGAGGGAGGAGAACCTGTCTGGACCTACTAACCACATGCCTTCTGCTACACCCAAGGATGCCATTGGCCTTCTTGGCCACAAGGGCACAGTGCTGGCTCATGGTCATCCTGCTGTTTACCAGGACCCCCAGGTCCCTTTCCCCTACACTGCTCTCCAACAGGTCAGATACAAGACTCTACACTTGCCCTTGTTATATTTCATTAAATTTCTCCCCGCCCAACTCTCCAGCCTGTCTAGGTCTTACTGGATGGCAGCATGGCCTTCTGGCGTGTCAGCCACTCCTCCCAGTTTGGTGTCATCAGCAAACTTCCTGATAGTGCATTCTATTCCCTCATCCAAGTCATTGATGAATATATTCAGTGGTACTGGTCCCAGTACTGATCCTTGAGGGACTTTGCTAGATACAGGCCTCCAACTAGACTCCGCCCCGTTGACCACAACTCTCTGGCTTCTATCCTTCAGCCAGTTCACAATCCACCTCACTACCTGATCGTCCAGGCCACACTTCCTCAGTGTAGCTGCAAGGATGCTGTGGGAGACAGTGTCAAACTACCGTATGATAAACAGCATTTGTTACTTCTTTATTTCACTGGATAATAAGCCATTAAAAGAATTTTTAGTGTGCAAATTAACAGATGTCTCGTTGTTCCTACTGCTGGTCATGCTACTGTTGCACTTCTGTCTTAAGAGTATCAAAAGAAAACCCTAGAATTACAGAATTGTTACAGTTGGAAGGGACCTTAAAGATCATTGAGTTCCCACCCCCCTGCCATGGGCAGGGCCACCTCCCACTAGATCCGGTTGCTCAAAGCACCTTCCAGCCTGGTCCCGAACACTTCCAAGGATGAGGCATCCACAACTTCTCTGGGCAACCTGTTCCAGTGTCTCACTATCCTCACAGTGAAGAGTTTCTTTCTAATATCTAATCTCAATCTCCCCTCTTAATTTAAAACCGTTACCCCTCACCCTGTTGCTACAGCCCCTGATCAAGAGTCCTTCTCCAAAATGATCTCATTTAGTACGAATGTCCCCGTCTAACGGGAGTGGAAGAGGTTAATCTGTTGTGTTCCTTCTCTCAAATCAGTGTGATTTCATATTGAGACGATTTTGCCACCTTAGCGTGTTTCCAAAAGTGCACGTGAAATGTGAGGTGAAGAGAGGAAAGCAGCATGAATACGCTGAAGTAAATTGGGAGTTACTGGTATTGTCCCTGTTACTGAAGCCAATTCTGCACAGGGTATACCCTGATACAGCGTGTTCCTGTGGAAGTTGAGGAGGCAGTGGATGGACACTAGGGCTTGCTGGTTTGGATGCACGCAGCAATTAGCTATTAATAATATAACCTCCCTGGGGAGGGGGCCCGCAAACAAGCTGAAAGACAAACGGATTCTAATAGTGGGTGGCACCGCCTGTCTGGTGCTGCCGAACCGATAGCTCCGATGAGCCAAAGGCACGTCTTTGGCTTCACACCCCTCCAAGCAAACGGATGACCTTCTGTGTGAGCGTGTATCTTAATGATACCGGCTGCGCTCTCCAGCCAAGCAGCGGAGCGTGCACCGCGCCGCAAACGGGAGCCGGAGCCGGAGCCGGCGGCGGCAGCTGCTGCTGCTGCTTCCTACCGAGACTGGGAAGCCTGTGGAGCCGGCTACAGAAATAGCAGGGAGGCCGCCGTCCCCGCCTTCCCGCCCCGGCCTGCAGCACGGCGCAGGGGCCCCGACGCCCCAGCGGGTGAGTGTGTGTGGTGTGTGTGAGTGTGCGAGGAGCAGGTGGGCCCCGCCATAACCCCGCCCCGCGCGGGTCCCCGTCGGCCCATACGGTGATGGCAGCAACCTCCCTGCCAGAGCAGGCTCTTTATTGGAGGAGGGGGCTGTCAATCCGCCGCCGAGCGAGCCCCACTCTCCGGCGAGCTGCTCCCGAGGTCTGATTCTGGAGCCGTGGCTGGTTGCGATGGGAAGCGGCGTCGGAGGGAACAAAGTTTGCAACACTTAGGCGCTGGGCTGCTGGCATCCGCGATGCCCCTGGCAGGAGCCGGTGCCTAAGAGCAGCGGGCAGCCGGGCGGCTGGCGCGCCTTGGCTGGTCTCCTATCGGCACTGCTGTCGCAAAGTTTCAGCTATTTTAATGTACTAAAATCCAGGATTCTAATTATCAGCCCTCCCCACCCCCACCTCTCCTTCTAGGTAGGCGACAAATATTTTTATTCTGTGGATTAGAGAACTTTTTGCATGGAAAATTACTGACTTCTGAGTGGTCTCCGTTTCGGGGAAAGGGGGGAAAGGATTTGTTTTCATCGCAGTTTATTTTTGTTTTCTGGATCGCAGGATTTTTGGAGCTATATGGAGGGATCTCAGGATGGTGTGCACCAGGAAAACCAAAACTTTAGTGTCCACTTGCGTGATTTTGAGTGGAATGACTAACATCGTCTGCCTGCTCTACGTGGGCTGGGTCACCAACTACATTGCCAGTGTTTATGTGAAAGTGCAGGAGCCGATCTCAGAAAAAAAGTTAGAGGAAGACAAAGGGGACACTTTAAGGATTATAGAAAGGCTGGACCATTTGGAAAATGTCATCAAGCAGCACATCCAAGGTACCACCTTACCCCCTGCTTGCTTTCCCTCTCCACCCCACCCTGCCGCTTGCCGTGTGCAGCCTCCATCCCCTCCCGCCGCGTTTGTTGTCTGTGCCTGTGACATTTCTGTCGCGACCGGGGAGAGCCATTCTTCAGCCCGGAAGAGCCAGGGGCTGCGCGGAGGCTGCGGTGCGTGTGGGAGTCCCTACCCGGGCGCTGGGCAGCGGCGGCAGCCCCGCCGGGCTGGGCTCGGCCTTGTGCTGTAATAAACCTGACCTCAGCTCCGTGCCTCTCTGTGTCTGGCTAAAGTAGGGGTTCCGCGGAGAGGACTCGGCGCGAAGGGCGGCGGAGCAGCTTCCCATCCTGCTGATATCGTCGTTATTTCATATTTGTTATTTTTCTTTTCCAAAATGGGTTGCTGCGGGGGGAATTTTTGCTCCCCTCCTGCCTGTAAACCTGACTCTGCTAATCCGTGCTGAGTGCGTCCGGGTGCGCTCAAGGTTTTCCCTTAGTGCTGCTGTAGTTCTGGGAGCCACTTGGGATCGTAACTGGGGCAATCTCTCATTTGTGTAATGCTTTTTAAATTTGATCTCATTTTAATGGGAGCTCTGGGAAAAGGGTTGAAGTAGGCAAGCAGTGGGGGAGAATATGATTATTTCTTGGGAGTTTAGAATCTTACATGACTTTGCTGGGTGATCTTTAGCATCTTGCTTTGTATTTCCATCATCTGGATGGCACCACACAGTCATTCCCCTGGTCTGCTAAGTGGGTTGGATATGAAGAAGGCTGAAGGTGGGGGTAGGTGAGAACTCTTCCAAAATCTAGAGGGATCACCTTTCTCTGCTTCTGCATAACTTCTACCAAATGCCCACATCCCAATTCTAGTCTCTCTTAAATCTGAAAAGGGAGAGCAAACCATCTGGTAAGTGATACCTGTCAACAGTGCACAAAATCTTGCTCGCTTCCAGGCTAACTGGTCTTCTGGAAATGTGACGCAAGGTGGAACAGGCAGGATGGCTAATTCTATATGAATTGAGCCTCCCCTGCTTATCAGTACTCCTAAATGTGCAGTTCTATTAAAACCCAGCTACTTTCTTGTGACTTGTATTATTATTTTTTTTAAAATATGATGTATCAGTTTTTGTATGCTTTCATTTCTCAGATAGTCTTGTCATCTTGGGTAAGTTAGTACAACACAACTTTTTCTTTCTGGAGGGTGAGTTATAGCGGCTCCTGCAAGTTTTAAGTTCTCTCAAGCAGTTCTTAAGTTTTTCTTGATTCCTGAAATGGATTTTAAAAAGGAAATATATTCTCATGTGCGTGCCAGTGGAGTGCACTGTGGAATCATGTATGATGCAGGGATTTTTCAAAAGGCACTGTGAAGAGATAGATACATGAACTTAATTGAATTTCCTTATGAGACTGGAGCATAAGTCCTTCAGATTTGTTGGTGTGTAGCTCCAATAATCTTACTTCTTTTCAAGGAAAATAACACTGTCCATATTGGCACATTCCTCAGGTCAGTGGTTCTACTCAGAGTAGTAGAGAAAGGTATACTTAAAGTGGGAGAGAGTATAGCAAGGATTAGAGCATAAACTTTTATTGTGACTTTTTTGTGATAAAAACCCCCTTTATATATAAACCAAACAATAACATATTTTCCTTAAATAACATTTGTATAAAATTTGAAGAGAGTCTTCTAAAAATAATTAAGTCAACAGTTTGGTAATAAGTACTAAAATATATTTAGAGGAAAAAAATAAAGTTTATAAAGTTCTCATATCCTGTTGAAACCACTTGCTCTTGAAGATAAATAAATAAAATAAAAATCACAGATCATTATCCCTAAGTGGATTTTCTGGGCTTTTATTTGCCAAATTATAATAACTGGGGTTCACAAGGAATTCCTGCGGCAGAGATTGCAGAGTAAGATGTTACTTTAATCAGATTTTGCTTCACACTGTGGGGTGCCGTGAATTCTGGGTCACGGTGCAAAACTCACAGTAGTCATTGGAAGGAATATCCCTAGCGTGACTGGGTTTAGGATGGCCTTGAAGGTCAGCTTTAAGAAATGGTAAGTTTGAGATTCATGGCCATAAATTGGGTAAACCAGCTGCCTAATGGTTCTGGACAAGTTTATAAGGGTTATCTAAAAGGGTTTACTATTAAACTTTTCCTTGGACCACTTCTTTCGAAGTGTCAATAGCTCAGATGTTCTGTAGTGCTGAGCAGGCATGAAATTAGTGTGGGTAATAGAATTGCATTCCATAGGATATCCCACACATACCAGAGAGCTTTAACTGCAGCACTTTACACATGGGGTTAGGCTAATATTTCATTTTAATTTGTTTTCTGATTGAATTGTTTAATTAGATGCCACCTGAGAATTTCTTTAGCATATAAACTGCAGTCTTGTAATATTTTACCAAGTGTCCTGGAAATGAGAGGGAACAAGACATGCCTTCATATAAAACACTTTTAAAAGTATGCGTTTTTAAAAAGACAGTTTCATAAAAAGAAAAATAAGAGACTGAAAAGAGATTTCCAAATAAGAGAAGTTCAGAGAGAATGAAAGCATGCACGTGGTCTGTTTGGAAAGAATAGTATTGGAAAGGGAAACATGGGTACTGATATTGGCCAAGAGTGGAAAAGTTTGAATGCCCAAGTATGTACCTGACATCGCACGTTTTACACCACTTGTGTGTCCACACTTCTGCAAATATTGAGGGATAATAATTCCTCTGTACACATTTTCTGGGTGCTGCAAATACTTCACTGCTTCCTTCTTTGCTCATTATGTGCCATGTATGCTCTGGGCATGCTGTGCAAGAGTCGTGCAGCTGTAGAATGACTTCTGCGGTAAGCGGTCTGGGGCAGGGCTGGCAGTGCTGAAGTCTAGCTGGTCAATAAGAGCCACAGAAGTATTGTGGAGTGGAAGCATGGTGCTGGAACTTGAGCTTTAGCCTGAGAATAATGAATTCTTGGCTTGTGGCCTGCCACAGCATACAGGATGGTTTTGGTTAAATCACTTTACCTTTTTACAGTGCTGAAGACCTGCATGCTTTTCTCTGGCAGTGTGATGTGGTGATGGTGGTGTTAATTACATCTGAGTTCTACCTGGATTCTTCCCCTTGCCTTCCCCACCCTCCTCCTCGCTCCCCCCAGTCATTTGTAGGAGGCATATCTTTTATGCTAGCAGACAACCCTCTGAGAGAGACTTTTAGTTTCCACTTCCTTTTGAGTTTGCAAACAAGATGGTATATTTTTGTAGATTAATTGTGGGGGGATTTATGTGTGAAAGAAATCGAGGAACAGACAAGACGGATAGTTTTATGCAGAATGCAGTCCTTTTGTATGTCTAACAAAGGTGTGAGACACATGTATAATCTAGGACTATTGAGATTTATTATCAGAAAGTATACTTTTAAGGGACTAAGGTTTATGAATATTGTGTTAAATGAAATGTCTTGGTTCCAACCTAGGGTTTGAATTCGGTTTTCTCTCAATTTTATTTGAAAACAGTATGGTCTGTTGAGTTCACAAGGAACACACTGGTTCAAAAAACCCCCAACACTCATTTTATTAAAATCAATACAAGAGTGCTTCAGACAGATCACAACACATCATTCATCTTAATGCATCATACATTGTCTCTGTCACTAAAAAACTGCCCCGTGTTTCAGGTGCAGTTGGAAGGTCACATGAGCAGGCAGACTGCTCTTAATCAGCTACTTAGTTTGTAAGGGTGACAAGAGGAAAAACACTGCAGAAGGAAGCAATTTATTGTTTTTTGCAGCCTGGCTTTAGGCCATCATAGGTGATGAGCTGAACCTTTCTCCTGAAAAGGTGTGCTACAGTTCAGCCCACCTCACTTGAAATACCTCATGCCATCCTGTTGTCTTACTCTTCAATATTATTTTAATGTTTTTCAGCTTTTAATATTTCCAGCCTTCCTAGTTTTAATCAGATGATGTTTGCATTCAATGATTATTTTAAAGTATTCCAGACTATGAAGTCTATGAAATGAACTTGCTTCCTCGCCCTCCCTGTCCCCCTACCCCTCACCTTGGGTCCTAAACAGAATGATTAAGTTACATGCAGTTAATACATAGAGTAGTTCTAAGTTAAAGTTGTAAACACACAGTTCATTTCTGGACCAGCTGAATTCTTAGTTAGGATCAGTGGATGATACTAAGACATCTGTGTTGTACTAGGATCTTGGTCCCTCATCTTTGCAAGCTGCTGCATCTGGTATCATTAATGGAATGCCAATGGAGTTATTTGGGAAAGTTTGTAAGACAGGAGATATATGTGTTATCTCTCGTTCTACTTGCTGCTTAGAATTATTTGCTCTGTGAATTTATTTCAGCTAGTGTTAGCTATCCTGTAGTTGGATATCTAATCACACTTTATGGTGAGCTGGGGGAGGGAGAGACGTCCAGTATGGGATTTGTTCCCTGTGTCCTGGACAGGCAATATGGTTGAATGATTTGTTTTCAGAAATTGCATATTTTGAGTTTGGGAACAAAGTCAACCCGGATCCTTAATTTTAGCCATCTAAAGGTTTGGATAAGTAACCCCCATGTCTCATATCTACCCTTTATTTATTTCTTGATCTCCAACATTAATAACGTAGTACGTAAACCTCTGGTTTGCGATAGCTATCCTTTGAACCTGGCTAGCTAGCTGGATTCTGTAAAGTCAGGCTCACTAGGATTCGCATGGCTACTTCACCGTGTCTCTTACTCCTGTGTTGCTTTGCTTTTGGGAATAATTAATTGTTAAATCCCCCCAGTTTATTTCCCTGAAGCCCAAAAGCAATTAGGCATGTTTATCACTTACTGCAGTGTATTTATTTTGAGAAACAAATCAGCAGTAGACAGTAGCCCTGGGAACACAGCTCTTGCTCCACTGCAGAGGGCCCTATATTCACAGTCTCTATACAAGCAGAGACTTGATGTCCCAAAGCAACTAATTGCAAGAGGAGGAACTACTTTGGTATGTAAAACACATGGGATTAATCCCATTATTTTTTCTTTTCAGGCTGTGGCTTCTCAAGTCATTCTAGATGGCTGCATGTCAGTGTGGATTAATTTTAATCTACCTTTCATGTTCTTCCATGCTTAGGAATGGGTGCACTAAGGAAAATCTTAATGTATTGATTTCAGTGAAAAGACTCTGACTCTTAAGTTACTGTTTTTCAGGCATTGCTGAGTGTTCAGGTATTTCAAGGACCATCTACTGTAGATGTAATGATACTGGCTATGTTGACTATGACTTGATAATTTATTTTTTTGTGCTTTTGATATCTCTAATTATCTTCTTTCTTGATGGTTCTTCCACCATGGATTTATTTTGCCATGGTTAGGATGGAGCAGCCAAAACTGGGAGGTGGTAGTCTTGATCTTATTAAGGTAACTGTATTTTATTGCTGGAGACTGAATGATTCCTTTCATGATCAAAGTAATTTTTTCAGAATGAATTTTTTCTTTTTTTTTTTTTCTTTCCTGATTGTCAGCTAGATTGCTTTATTTGTCTTCAGGTTTATACAATGTGAATAGCATGCCAGTGGCCTTTTTTTTCTTTGGTGGGGGGGAACTGTCTCTTGAGATAGAAACAAGAAAAGTTTTATTTGGCTACAAAGTGAGAGTGAACGGTATCTTTGTAGTTGGAAAGAGAATTGACCTGGATTCTGTTTTCTTCAATCTAGACAATTTCTGTAGTTCACATAAAAGTCTTCAACAAAAGGTTAAAAAAATGAATCAGGAGCAGAGGCTGGAAACTGTGACTTCTGTGCCCTCCACACGCTCTTTTATTGCTAAGCTGTAGAATTTTGCCTTTTCCCTCTGCAAAAGTTCATTTTTGTTGACGTTTGTTATCTCTGCATAATGGCACAGCTTCAGTGGAAAGAGCGGATTGTGTACTACAATCTCTGAGCAGATGATTTATGGGCTGTGTGGAGATGGAGATAGCTATTCTGCTTAAGGTTCTGGACTCAGCTCAGTGCTTCATGTGTGCTGGCTAGGTGTCACTTTAGAAAATGTTGCTCAGGTTGACACAAGCAGCCTGCAGCTGTGCAGAGATTCAAACTTAGGCCTTTTGACTTTCTCCTGGACTGTTGTGCCCATGTACTAATGAATGGTTTTATCTGCATGACCAAAGCATAGAGAAATTCATATGAAAAGAAACACAAAGCAAGACCTACACGTAGCTGCTGGGAATTGTGTATTACGTGTGAGATCAGCTTGGTCCCAGTGCCACGCTCTCTCACAGCAGTATCTGTCTTAGCACTCCAGTGGGAAAACCATTTTCCTCTTGGGGATACTGTGGCCTGGGGTTGATTGCGATCTGCCAGTTACCTGTTGTGCATACAAGGGCAGGCAAAGAGGGCAGTAGGAGGTGTGACTGTGCTTGGGGCCTAGAGCTCAAAAGAGTCTTTTCTTAGAGGAACCTAGTGCCGAGACCACCATATGATGTGATATGTCTGTTCTTGTTTACTGGGTCAGAAAAAGGTGGCTCTATCTGCACACAAGGTGCACTCTGTACTTCTGAACAAATAGAAAAGTATTACTGTACATTGAGTTCAAGACTGTGTTTTGAGAGATGGCTCCTACATGCTAATGATACTTACTCTGTTTAAGGAACAGGACACAACTCTGGAATCACACTCAAGTGTATTATTTGTTTGTGACTGATAGAGTTGGTTTGTTTTGGTTTTTTTCTTGCATGATCTAAGTGCTTATGAAAGAATCTAGCCTTCTGCCTCCAGTTGTGCAGGATCTGGGCCTGCAAGTGCTTGTGTGCAGAACATGCGGCTTTCAATTATATTACAAAACCAGAGACTACAAGCACTTGTTCATCACTGAGCCTGGCATGGTCTGTGTGGTTTCTCCATAATCTCTAGGGCAAAAAGCTGTAAGTTCTTGCCTGCCTCTAACGTTGCTCCCTTGACTGTGACAAACCACAGAAGCACTTTAATTGAATTGTGTCCAACAGAAGGATCTTGTCATCAACATTACACTATGAAAGCATGCATAAGCTGCAGTATAATGTGATAAGCTAATATCATCCATCTCAATGTTAGAGACATGATATGTAAAGAAAATCTGTTGATTTAAAAAGATTGATATTAGGCTCAGATCTTGAGACAGTGGAAGCGTTTGTGAAGATGTCTTTGCTGCCTTCCTGAGGACCACAGGGAACCCTTGGTTGCCATTAGAACAGCCCAGGAACTTGATCATCTGCTTTTAATGTGTGGAGTGTGACAGGGGACGTAATGGGACATGAATCATCTTTAACTAAGATTTATGCTGTTTGCTATGCTTGGACCAGAGTTAGAGACTGGACTTCGTACAGCGTGCTGTGGTGTCTTGGGATTGCCCCTGAGTCTAGAGTAGGTATGGTGTGACTGGCAGTAATAGCTGAAGTAATTTACTGGTCCACAACTAGAAAAAACTACTTCTTTAATGAAATTAAATTTCTGTTTAATGCAGAAGTGAAAACTGATTTCTTATCTTGTCATGCCTCCTCTGAGATGAATTCTTTTTCATTTGACTGCTATATTATTTTTCTTTTAATTTACCTTTTTTTTCCCCTTTTTTTTGTGTTTAAAAATATCTTCTAGTCTTCCTGGTTTTGCTCACCAAGCCATATTATGGTCAGAATCTAATATAATTTCTACCATCTGTGGAGTAATCTATCTGTGCTATCCTTGGCCTTCCAGTGCTACCGCTGTAGCTTTAGAAACTTCTGGGCTCCAAACCGTAACAGGCTGCTTGGTGGGACAGTGTGGGCAAATATGCTAAGCAGGCACTGAAATTGCCAGGTACCTGAAACCTACCGCTCTGTCCTTGTGCTGCTGTTACCATTAAATCTATTTTGACTACAGTTGTGCCCCGTGGATGTGTTCTTCATGTAACAACATTGTTTCCGTTTTCTTCATAAATTTTCTCTGCTCAGCTGGTGTTTTGTAACCAAGGTGCTACTTTTAACTTGATATCCTGAGTTTCCTGAGGCAAAGGCAGAGATCTTTAGGAGCCAAAGCCATGACTGTAATTATTACAGCTCTCCAGCACCTCCTCTACTCAGCTTTGACAATGAACAAGAATATTATTCTTTTTGATATGGAGACTGAAGCTTGAAATTCTCTGCCTTTAAAATGCCGGAATGTGTCTTTTCAAGTCTGTGATGGATTCTTACTATATTCTCTACTTAAGTATATTACTTTTTTTTCTGTGTTATATCTATGACAGTAACACTGTGGCAGCTACCTGAAATCTCCGTTGTCTTGTGATCAGCGCTGTACAAGTATGTAGTGGAAGTCTTGACTTGGAGATCTTTGTCTCCTTGGGTAAGATCTGCAGGAGCTGGGCAAAGGGGAGGAGTGAAGAGAGTTGATATGGCCAAATTTATACAGACCTTTGCTGGCAGGTTTGACTCACTGCCAGAGTTGCTCAGATGAGTCAGACAGAAGGTCTTCTCTTCTCCCATTAGTAACAGCCCAGAGAGAGAGAGAGAGAGTGTGAATCCTGCAGTAGGCAAACGTAGCAGTGTCGTATAGTAGCCACGTCTGTTCTGCCACTGTAAATCTTGGACTCACTGATACAAATTTGAAGCTGACGTGAGCTCTGAAGTATGAAATTAGATATCCTTTCTAACATGCATGTTATAATTAGCACATCTTAAATACAGCATAATTACTTAATTCTCTATTTATGTCTTGAAAATTTGTGATCTCAGTGACTTTGTGTCAGTAAAGTTGGTGGGAATATGGAAATCCTATTGTAGCTTTGGTTTTGCCATTTCCTACTTGTTAAATCAAGGCCCTTATTTTAAATGTGAACATTTGAATTTTCCTTTTATTAGAGCTGTCACAGGTGATCTCTGGGAAAAGAGGATTTCTATAAGCAGCTTTCTGAAGAACGTAAGAAAAAGAGATAGTATTTCTGTTTTTTTTTATTCATAGATAAATAAATAGTCTAGTCTTCATTTTAGGGAGATGTTACAGATTTTTAAACCGTGTTACTTGTCCATATATAATCTGGATCTGGCTAGAGATCTGTTTCATGAATCTCCAACTAATACAGGGAATTATCTGTCCCTGCTTTCATAGTGGATTCAAATTCCTTTGAAGCTTTTCTTTCTGCATCGAGTCATGACTTGCCAAAGGCTTTGCAAGAAGGTTTGGCATGCTGTAGGTAAGAGGAAAACTGTCAGATAAACTTTTCCAGCAGAGCAGATTCAGTGAGTCTGTACTCATCCATTACAGAATTATCATTGCAATGAAGTTATGGTTAGAGAAAACACCTTTTGGGATTTCTCTGTGCACAGAATAAATATGGCTTGCAGAAGAGAGCACAGCATAGTTTTTAAAATAACTTTGCTCTATTTGTTTGTTTTTCTCTGTGGTATTTATAGTTCTACCAGCTGTATATTGCATGATCACAGGAGGCCAACGTTTCCCTCTTCTACTTGTGCTAACAGGAGTATTTTAAATTGCTCAGGTGAAGGGTGGGAGAGTAGTATGTAGTAATTTCTATGGTATTTCTGATTTCTGATTAATACACTGAAGATGTGTTACCTTCATGTGTAACAGTTTGGAGGATGAAGAGGGACAGGGATAAGAGAAGTATAGAAGAAGCTAAAGGCTGTATAAGAGTACCTGAATATTATATCCCTTTTTAGTTAATAAGAAACTGCAGTTACTGAGTGGAAACTCTTGAGTTTCCACCAGTGTTACTGAAATTGGTGAAAGTAGTGCTATTGAGTTTCCATGGAGTATAAAGAAGAGATGCACCATTTTTGATTCTATTCTGAAGCCTCCTACTTTATTGTTGCTCTCAAAACAAGTTTCACATATAGTAGATTATTACATATATTTGCTCATGTTGATTAAAACAAAATCTAGCAAAAAATGCAAGACTTAAATCTATCTGATGTAGTTTATATAGACCTTTGAAAATATGTAGTATCTTTTCTCAAAGCAAGAAGTATTGGGCTCGCATACAGTCAGAATATCATAAGCAAGATGCTGGTCTTGGCACCAAAATTGTATTGCTATTGGTCTCCGATATTACAATCACGTATTGTTGTTTTGATCCTGATTTTTCAAGAGGCAATAGAATTAGCGCTCTGTGACTTTACAACATGATGTCAGCCGTAAAGGATTATGACATCCTTAAACTTAGATGTAATTGAATGAGATATTTTAAGCTTGCGTTTAGCTAGTATTTTCATATGGTTGTAGACATGTAAATTCAAAATTAATTTTAAACTGTTAGACATAAAACATGCGAATCAACGATAAAAATTCCCCTCCAAGTTCCAAAGAGATGTATAAACCCATACATAATGCCAGGAAGACTTGTGAATTTATGCACTAAAAGAAGCAAGGCCAGAAAAAGCAGTAGCAAAATGATGACAGAAGACTTGTGTTTGGATAGAGCATTCCCACTTGCAGCTTTCATTTTCTAAATGCAGGTGTTGTAAGAGGAATGCTTTTGGTATAGAAACATTTTCCTATCATTGATTTGTTGTTATCAATGCAAGTGAATATGGAAAAATATGTATAAATATTCAATATATTAAAAATATTCTCTATATAATGATAATATCTCTCTATATAAATGTATGTATGTGTTTTTAATGGTTACACTAAGGATCCATATGTTTTGTCTTGAAGGCAGGAAGGCTCTTCACCATTGCATGATATGGGCTGACATGGAAGAGTTTGTAAATGGCAATAAAAGGACCGAGGCAAGAACTTGATTAGAGGAAGCTGGGAGCCTGTTTGCATAATATCTCAGTGTGGTGGCAACAGGAACAGACTCCTGCAGTCTGGAAATGCAAAGAACAGAAGCGTTGCCTGAAGTGTGTTAGCATCAGGTTTTCAGACAGTTGTTAGTGTTCTCTGCAGTAATTGAGTAATAGCTGATGGCTAGAGTGAATCCTGCACATTTCATCACTTGAGACTGGTTTCAGGATGACTGACTGCTGTAGAAGCAGGTATAATACTGGGCCATAGAGTGAATGGGAAGCCACACTATTGATTTCTCATCTGAACAAGTAAGCGAATGTAAAGCTTTTTATGTTGCAACTTCTAGCTCTTGAGAGTAGATTTTTAATCGTTCAGCCATGGATTCTTTTTTCATAATTACAAAAAAGCTACAATTGGAGAATTTTTAAATCTACAAAAGAGTAAAATTTCTTGTCATGAGGAAGCCAGGAGACTTGAAACCACGCAGAGGGAAATTTAATGTTGTAACATGTGAAACATTCCTTGACTCCTTGCAGTAACAACATGTCAATATGTTTTTGTTTGCTTGACAATATATAGGAAATGCCTTTGATTTTGTAAAATTGCATGTAATTTCTCAACATTTCTTTTGATGCTATTGATTAAAGCTTTTCTGCCTTGCCTAAAGACATTAAGTAGCAAACCCTGCCTAAAACGGATTGGCACCATTCCTGAAAATTAACATTAAAACCCCCAAAGTTTAGTCTAAATGTATTTCAAAGAATGTTCCTATTTGTGTTCTGAGATGAGGAGGAAAACAAAAGGTTCTGTTACAGTATGGCAAAAGGTTGCAGTTCCTGCTCAAATACTGGTATTGTCTTCATATTGTGGAGAAAGAGATGTTGACTCTAGCAAAAAAAGCACACAAGTACCAGAAGATGTAGTGTATAAGTTTCATTACAAACTCTGTCCCATGTGGCTGTGTGTTTACCACCTGTACCAGTTATGCAGGACTTGATGGATGATCAGCCGTTCAACCCAAAGGTTCCTCTATGTGGTTGCCAGCCATGAAACATGCTGGGCGCAGTCACTAGCTTTATGGACACAAGTGTAGATTATAGAGTAATCCTCATCCTCCCAAGTTTTGTTAATATAATAAGGTGGTAACTATAAAACTGGCATGATCATGGAGAGTGATTTTTTTATTTACTTTTTTTTCCAATTATCCCTTTACTGTTATCTTTGTGTGAGCAGCTTTTAGGCTGTGGGCGGCTACGCTGAAGTTGCGAGCATGCTTATAGGAATAAGAGCTCTCAGTAAATTTGCAGTGTTGGGACAAAAATAAGGAGTACGTTTCCTGACAGATTAAGACAAAGAGCTTGTGTTGTGGCTGGTTTTGCCAGTTAAGAATGCTCTGTAACTTCCATAAAAAGCTGATAAGCTACCCTAGGGAAAGAAGGTAAGGGGAGGAAGGGTTACGCAATACTGTGTGTCAGCACAGATTCAATGGAAGATAATTCTGGGTATTTGCTGCTTCAGCAATTGGATTATCATTTTAACTGTCCAGGTGCCACAAACTTTAAACAGTAAAGCGATCTATGCAGGTACTGTGCATTGGTACCCTTTCTGCTACTAAAAAGATGTGAGGTCTTTATGTGAAAGTGAGAACAAGCTCGTCCTGGTAGGGGCTGTTCTGTCTTGACGTTTTCCTTTACATTTAGAACCTTAAGATGGATATTGTTTGATGGATATTAAATTATTATTTTGGATTACATTCTTTCCACATAACAAAGGGTCCCTGGACTGAGTTCTCAGCCAGTGTGAATGTACCTGATGTTCTTGCTCTGAATTCTTTCCTCTGCTGGACTCATATACATTACTGTCACTGCCATGCTGCAGAAATACATATGTAAAATCATAGAATATCTAAGGTATTGTGGGGTTTGGAATTGAGTGGGGTGCTCTGTGCAGAACAGTATAAAAAAGCAATATCTCATTTTCTCTGTTCCTTCTCTCTGCTGCCTCAGAATTCTGCTCTGTGTACCCAGGGGCCAGGTTGGGATCAAGATCACCTTCTCTCACGTCTATGGAGTTACCTTTCTCCTATCACCATATCTAGGACTGAAGCATAAAGAAGGGGATGGGAGAGAACAATCAAAGTATCCACGAGTATAAAATACAATGTAATTATTACAGGGGTTATGTAATAAACTGTGTCAAGTTACAGGTAATGGTGAATACTTAGCAGTACTCTCTACTGTCTGTCTGTTTTTACAACTTGTAAAACAGCTAGCCAGGCTGTTCTTGCATGTCAGTGTGTACCCATGTACTTGTTTGACTGTTTTTACAGTGAACAGAACATGGTACAGAGAATCTAAGCATTTTAGCCACAATGACAAACTGTAACAGTGCATGGTATGATGGGGAAAAAAAGATAAAATAACAATATAGGGTGTAGCACATTAGCTTTACGACATTAAGCTAGTAAAAAAAGCATATTTTTACTTTTAAAATAATAATTTTTAATGTAATTTTTTACTCTCTATTTACCATTTGTGCTCCAAATTTATTAAGACTGACTTTGAATTTACCTTTCTGCTATTTGTTGAGAACAGATGTTATTTTCTCCTGACTCCTCGACACCTGGAACTGACAAAATTCCCCAAGCTCATTCAATTATCATCCAACAAGCAGGGCTTATTCAAGCAATTTACCTACAGGGGCCAATTCAACACCAGGTGGAACAAAAAATACCCTTTTCCCTGAATTTAAAATAAACTCAGGAGAAATCCTAATCACTTCATGACAATGAGTAACTGTGTTTTTTTAAAATAATTAAAAAAAAAGATGAAAAAGATAGTTTGTGAAGTTGTATTCATGCCCTTCTTCAGTACAGGAAGCATATAGAGTTTGATAATTTTCTCCAGACTCAAATTAAAACATGATAAACCATCAGTTTTTGTTGCTTCTTAGGAAGGTAGAAAAACGAAAGCTCCCTCTTTGTAGGGTGTTTCTTCTTGCTGAACTGCACATCCATATAAATACAGTGCCTGAGTCATTCCTAGTTTACAACAGAGAATAGTGAAAACATCAAGATGGGAATTAGATGTCTTGAGGTAAACTGATGAGGTATTCAAAAATTCTGGCATAGCTTTAATCCTGTGGGCCTTGTGAACCTCAAGAATTTCAACTAAGCCAAGTGCAAGGTCCTGCACGTGGGCCATGGCAATCCCAGGCACAAATAAAGGCTGTGTGGAGGGTGGATTGAGAGCAGCCCTGAGGAGAAAATCTTGGGAGTGTTTGTGGATGAGAAGCTCAACATGAGCCAGCGATGTGTGCTGGCAGTCCAGAGAGCCAACCGTGTCCTGGGCTGCATCCCTTCCAGGGGGCATTACAGAAGAGATGGGGAGGGACTCTATTTATGAGAGAGTAAACAGAGAGAGGGGAGATTTAGATTAGATAATACGAAGAAATTCTTTCCTGTGAGGGTTGCCCAGGGAAGCTGAGGTTGCCCCATCCCTGGAGATGTTCCAGGCCAGGCTGGATGGGGCTTTGGACTTGGTCTAGTGGGAGGTGTCCCTGCTCATGGCTGGAGGGTTGGAACTTGATGACCTTCAAGGTCCCTTCTAACTCTAACCATTCTGTGTTGTCACAGCCCTTCCTTTCCTGCCATTTTTGGAGCCTGCAATCACCTCAAATAGTGCGAGTGACACTGGGAATAGAAGGCCCTGGCTGAAGAAACGTACACATTTAAGTTTTGCACCTTTCAGTTGTGACTTCTTAAGAGGAAGCCATGTATTCCACTCAAGTGGACAAATGAAAGTGTCAATTGTAATATTTACCTTTCAAAAACTGAGACCTGAGCATGGTGTTTTGGCCACATACTTTTCCCAGCACTGTCCAGAATATCAAGATACCTCATGTCTAGAAGTCTTTTTGTTACAACTTGCCTTAGAAGCTTCAAAACCAAAATATAAACTAAAATGAGTTAGCAAGAGATACAAACGATGTTGCAGTCAAGCAATTAGAATTTGGATGGAAATTTAAATAGTTTAAAACATGGCAGCAGTGCCATGTGGTGGGATGTACTTATGGCCCTATGAAGAGCACTTTTTTAATTGTGTTTTGCCAAACTCTGCTAATGTCTTCGGTTTTTAGAGTGTTGCTTTTATCTCCGTATTAACCCTACTCTTTAAATACTGTGGACCTGTATCGTAATAAGGTCTGAGTTTTCAGCTAATGGATTTTGGGAACGTGTGGGTACAAGTGGTTAGGAAAAGGTAAGTTCAGTCATAAGATCTATCTTACAAATGAGTAGGAGTTCTCCTGCTACCTATCTCTTTGGGAAAAGTATTAAAGAGATTTTTGAAGAAAGACTAAGTGGCTGCTAAAAGATGTGTTTAGCTATGTAATCAGCCAAATTTCAATAAGCACTTATAATGTCAAATAGCGTAAGTGGGAATGAAAATCCATTTTCCCCCATCAACTTGATCCACTTCACTAAATGTCATGGTTTAACTCCAGCAACAACGAAGCCCCACACAGCTGCTCTCTCACCACCTCCCCCTCTCCAGTGGGATGGGGGAGAGAATTGGAAGAGTAAAAGTGGGAAAACTCATGGGTTGAGGTAAAGGTATTTTAATAAGTAAATCACAAGGCATGCATGCAAGCCAAGCAAAAGAAGGAATTCATCCGCTGCTTCTCATGGGCAGGCAGGTGTTCAGCCATCTCCAGGAAAGCAGGGCTCTATCAAGCATAATGGTTACTTGGGAAAACAAAGGAAAGGCCATCACTCCAAATGTCCCCCTCTTCTTCTTCCCTCACCTTTATATACTGAGCATAACATCATATGGTAGGGAATATCCCTTGGGTCAGGTGGGGTTGGCTGTGCCAGCTGTATCCGCTCCCAGCTTCTTGTGCACTTCCAGCCTAGTTGCCGTTGGGGTGGTGTAAGGAGCAGAAAGGGCCCTGACTGCTTAGCAGCAACAAAAACCATCAGTGTGCCATCAACACCATTCTCATCCCAAATCCAAAGCATAGCCCTATACCAGCTGCTAGTAGAAAAGTCAGCTCTGTCCCAGTTGAAACCATGACACTGAAAGAACCCAGAAATAATGTTTAAACCTTGCATGTGGTGACAGACTTCCTGTGTAGTGCTGGAGGCTCCTGTTGAAGAATCCATCAGAAGGACAATGATGTTGCTGTAGTATTGACTTCTAATAGAATGTCTTTCTATGAAACTTGTGTTTAAGTTAATTTTACTTCTCCAACATATTTTCTTTCTTAGGATTACCTTCAAATTTGTGAGTTTTCTGTCTTCTGAGATCACTAAGTCCCTGTTCAGTTCACAGTTTCTACCTATAGAACAAACAGGCTGTATGTATAAGTAGGGTCTTTTTGATAGTTTCTCTCACTGACAAAAATGTCTACATGGTGTAAAGCTTTTGTAACATGAATGTCTAGCCCCTTTATTTAGACTGCCATTCTTTACCAGGCAAAGTAACTATGTGCTGCTTAACTAGGAAACTTGCTGTGTTCTAAAGAAGGAGAAAAGGACAGGGTGGTTATGGACTGGTTTGGAGTTTTGCTCTGTGTGCCAGTTAGTGCATATTTTAGTCCATATAATAGTCCATATTTTTTTTAAACAAAAAATTAAAAAATTTAAATAGGATGTTGATGCTTTATTGGACAACTGTGGTATTGTGGAATATTAGATTCCACTGCTCTCCTACTATTTTATAACACAATGATGAACTTTCTGTTCAGACAGCTATTTGGTTTGTCTTGGACTAAATCAGGAGTAGAGGTGTCAGTCCAACAGAAGTGGAGTGATGTCCTTGTCACAGAAGGTGGACTTTTTGTGTCTGAAGTTTGTGGCTATCAGTAGTCTAGTTAGCACATGGTTAGCTGGATTGTATACTACTTCTGCTTCAACAGATGCCTGAAAAGTTACTCAGTAGTGATTAAATCTACACAATTGTGTTTCTCTAGGGCACAAGAGCTGACGGTTCTACTAAATATTGTTGCTTTCTAGGACAAATTCAGAGTTTGTGTCAGCAGAGTGTTATAATTCCATTGTGTCAGTGGAAGTGTGTTTGCCTGTGGCCAGTTCACAGTCACTGCTTGCTTATTTGCCGACTTCAGATACAATCTTTTAATGTCAGATTTGACAGTTGTAAATGTACTATGTTGCCATGCTATGCAGCTATTCCTATCAAGACAAATAGAGGTAAAAGACCAATTAATGCAAATTCTGAGGAATTCACACAATAAAATTTGGTAATTATACAATTGCTTAAAATGAATACTAGTAATATTTGCATTAAAAGAAGAATCAAGTACCTTCTGGGTTATCTCGTAACCTTTCCATCTTTTACTTCTGAATCTGAATAAATAAGAAAACAGTGCTTCATTCATCAGTCTACCTCGCTAGTGACTTTGGAATCTAGTAGACAAATTGACGGGAATCAGAGTTTAAAATTCTTGGAAATAATTATATCAATATGAATATTCCACAAGTAATAGAGGGAGACTCTGCAGGTACTGTCCTTGCGCTGACTGAAAAGCTCCGGGTATTAATATTTGCCATTAGAGAATGTGCATGGGAAAAGAACACCCACCTGCCCAAAATAATTTCCTAAACATTGGAGAATTTTCAGAAGAGCTCACATAACCCCGTAAGTTGAAAGGAAAATGGACATTATTAGTTCTTATGCTCAGTGATCTGATTTATTTAATTGTGTCCTGGGTTGTTTCTGAGATTCTTGAAAAGAATTCCTATGTGGAAAAGGGATTATGCCTTCTTCTAATATGACTGCAACTTCCTGGTTGTACTGCAGCACATTTGCTTTTTTATCAGCTAAACTGAATCCTGATTGCAGATGGCCGAAAAATTGGGACACAGCAAATTTAGCAGCAGTATTAATAAATGAGACAGCGTATTTTGCTATCTTCATATATTGTGCAGAATATCTGCTGAGCTGATTGTCCGTTTTCCTCAGCTTCAGGATTTCCCTTGATGATGAAGGGATCATATGTTCTTTCAAAGGTCGTGACTGGGAAGTACCACTGTGGTTGTTGGGATCTAGCATCTCTGGACCTCCTAATATAAGCTTGGAAGTGTCAAAACATAGATTGTCCCTATGGACTGATTACCTTCAAATTACTTGATTCTCTATGTGGCCATGCTTGCTTTAGGCTGAGACATCTATTACTGCAGAATCTCACTGTTATTTGATACTCATGGTAGAGATCTTTAGTGTAGGTGTTGGTATATACACATACAGTCTGGAGGGAGGTAGGTTTCCTGAGTAGTGGGTAAGATGTAGAACATGAAAAGAATCATTTTGTGCAGAAACTGTTGGGAAGCTGACATGAATATTTATACATACATTTAACATACATTTAACAGATGTGAAAGTTTGAAAGACCTGGTTTGGAAAAAAATCTTCAGATACATTGTTCATTGGTCTCCAGAATACTTTAGAAAGGATTTGTTTGCTGCAGGAATGTGTAGATGTATCTCTTGAGAAGGTAGAATAGGTACCGTCACAATTAATTACTTTGTGGCTTGCAAAGCCTCACATTGCTGTTCTGGATGGGTATGACAGATAAAGTTTTGGTGTTTGAATTCATGGAGAGTAATTTCTTTTACCGAGAAATTTTTCCTGAAGAAGAATTCCTGAAGATTTTTCCTGTTTGCTCAGCATTATGGTACCCTCCTATCATAAACAATTTTTACAGCTGAGGATGGCATTTTGGCATACTTCAGAGCAGTACTTCACCACTTAAGTTAGTCAGTTAAGTTTTACATAATCATTTGCCATTCTGCAGGTACCTGAACTTGAGAACAGATCTTGAGTAATGTTAACTGCCACTGGGCAGAGGAAGGTAAGAACATCAATGAGACCTGCTGATGGCCAGGCTGCAGTTAAAAAGTTTCATGTACTATTCCCTGACATCTATGTTTTTTAATTATTCTTAAATTTAGGTCAACTTCATAAGGCATAAAGATATTTTCAGTGTAGTCAACACTGTCTTCACTTTGTATTAAGGTGCAAATGCAGGCCCTTGGACTACTCTGCAGGGAAATTCTAACATCTGTCTGGATTTGCAATTCTCAGTTTGCAGAAGGCTACTCCAGATTTCAGTTTGGATCTCCAGAGCCATTAGAGCAGGATCATTGTTGCTAATAGAGTGATCAGTTACAGGAAAGATGAGTATGTGGTGAAAGCCTGCCACTTTGAATGGCTGGGATCTGGATTAATTCTTTCAATTAATGGTCCTGCCTCCTTTGGATATTATTGATGGTTGTTCTCCAGCAGGTGGGCGTGATTTTGCTTTCATTCTGACACAGGTGACACGTTTGACTTGCTGAGCTGATTAATATCCCCAAACAAAAGCTTCAGTGTTTACTGTTCTAGAAGGAGGCTTGTCAAATCCAATCAGTCATTATATTTAGGTGGCAAGTTGTGTTTGGGAGACATTGTAATCAGCCTGTGTATGAATACTTTTATGAAACAAAGGAAAGAACCTTGACACTGTTTGGGGCTCTCTGCAATGAACGGAATTGCTGAAAGAATGTTTGGGGCAGGAAGATAAGCATTGTTACATTTTTAATAAGTGCATTTTTTTAATTTGATAATGAAAATTCTTTCTCTGTTTTCATTAGGAATCTTCCTTGTCAGAGAACATATTTATCTCCTCTTGCGTAGGGTCAAATTATATGCTAACTGCTTTAGCAAAATGCCAGTTGATCTTGTGACAGTTTTGTATGTAGGCATTGAGATGGGCCATTGGGACTGGGGCCCTTCTCTTGTTCTTTTCTGTCACTAGTTTGGATGAAGTTCCTTTTCTTGCTTTATATTGTGCAAGGAATACTACTGTAAACTTTTAAATTAGTAAATAAGAAAAAAGAATTTGCAAGAAAGGTGCTGTGTTTCTTTTTGAGAGCAGCTTTTTATGGCACAGAGGTAGTTTTATTCCATTTTTTTGAAATTGTGTGCCATTTCAAGGTGGTTAAGCGTGCACGTTTGCTCTTCAGAAAAAAAAAAAGTAATTGTGAAGTCTGGCGTAGCAAGAGAAGCTCTAGTAGTCCATCAGTTTCTGGTGTTGTCAGCTCTGCTACTTTGTATTATGTTGGCAGAATTTCAGATAGCGAGCTTTGGTAGAGTTAAGAATTGTCTTGACAATGATAAACTTCTAAAAAACCTTATTTCATTTGCTGACTACAATATGGCTGCTTTGTAAAGCACATACATTCTATGATTTCCTATCATTTAATTTAGTGCTATAGCAAAGGTTTTATATCTTTTTAGGAGAACTTCCTCAAATGAAGTCTGAAAAATCCCTGTAAAGGCAAAGCTCTTAAGAATTGTAGTAATACTGTATGTAAACAAGAATTCCTGCTCTTTAGGTTAAGCTGATACTTTTCACTGTAAAACCCAGTTTAATTCATGCTTTAGTAAGAATTGCCTAGCAACTTACTGACAGAAGGCCATTGTTTTTCCTTTGAAACTTCATTTTCATTAAATTATTTACATGTATATCACCGAAAAAACCCAAACCAAGCTCCAAATAAAAAAAAAAAAACAAAAACAACCCAAACACCCTTAAATCTTTGAATACAGGAACAATAAAACAATTCTGGTTGATAACTAGAAATATTTTGTAAATGACTACAGACTTTAAACATAACACTGTAAGGAACTACAGTTTAAAAAAATCTGGAGGTTAGCATTAATTTGGTACAGTAATGACAGATATAAGGAATGTAAATAGAAATTCTTGTGTGAATAAATAACCTCTGAAGCCCACATTTGCCAATTTTTCAAGGAATGTCTGCTGTTAATGTATATTATTGATTGGTTTTTCAACCCTGAAGCTCTGTTTAATTATTAATACACCCCTCTCCAGGAATCACCAATGTCTAATGTGTGCTTAAATGCAGAACTCCTCCCACTGCTTCTGAAATCCCCGAAGCACTGACCCTTCTACCTTCATCTGACTAAGATAGTGTTTACTCTGATCTGCAGCATAACTTATAGAAGATCTGGATTGCCATTTACTCTGTTAATTTCTTAATTCCATTAAGCTTGTGCTAATGGCCTCAGTTCCTCGAACACTTTCCTTCTAATGGAATGATTCAAGCTATTGATTTGTCAGCTGACTTTATTGTATGCCTTAAGGTACAAACGAAGCCAGAGGTGTCTGGTCTTGGTTCTGCAGATTTATTCCAGAAGTGCTTCTGTGCAGTTCAGAATAAGTATTCCAAGTCAAGGCTGTCTATTCACAAGTTTCATTGAGATTTTGGTGCTCAGAGAGTTTAATAAATGGGCTTTTACTAATGGGCCCATTAATAAATGGGCTTTACTGAGAAGGATATTTAATTAATGGAAATGCTTATTCTGTACATCCACTTCTTCCACACATTGAGTTTCCCATAATGACTCTTCAGAATAGTATAAGTATCCAAGATTTGTATGTTTGATTTTTCTGATCTGAAAAATGTATGCTGCATTAGTTTAACCTACACAATTCCCTACTAAAAGTTACTTATTTCAATTTATTGTCCTTGTATCTGACCTGGAGGTTTTCCAGACAAAATACTTTCTTTTCTGAATTGCACAGTACTTTTTCTTTAATCCTAGTGGCTCCTGCAGTCCTACTGACCTGGTAAGTAAAGTAGTAGTCAGCATGAGTGAGACTAGTGTAATCTGTTCCACTATGCATTTTAGTAGAAATAAATTCCACTCAGACCCTGTTGTTTTTTCCAGACCAATATGTAGCCTGTTCCTTGAGTAATTTTTGGAAAGCTAGGGCTGCAGCAGTCACTGCTGAGTTTTTATGAGTACAGAAAAGCCTGGGTGGCTTATTTTGTATCTTCCAGATTATTATGAAGGTGTAGTATTTTCCTTCTTCTTCCATGTTTTCCTTTACTGGTCATGCAAGAATAAAAAAAATAATGTGTGTGCAGAATGTGGTTATGGATTGATGGGTTCAACTTACCCCTGTGTGCCAGTTAAGATGGAGAGGGCAAATGTTAGTCATTCACCTTGGGGGAAAAAACGTATTTATTCCCTTGCAAAAAAGTCCAAGGTAAACTTTGAAAAACATTTTTATGACCTAACTGTCTTGAGAGGGAATTCCAGCGCAATGTTTCTACATCTTTATTTACTTGTGCAGCTGAGGGGAAAAAGGAAAGAAAAATATCCATGTGCAAATGTATTTGTACAACAAAATGGAGCAAAACACATAATAGGAGCTTACTTTCTTCCTAGTACATTTACTGAATCAAATCAATAGTTTTACTGTGGTATCTTAAAGAATTTTGCCTGAGGTTTTGAAGGCGTTCACAATTTAAGGGGAAAAAACCCCAAACCACACCAAATCCACACACTTGGCTGACAGCCTGTCCCCTCCATTCTTCTTCTTGATGAAGCCGAGGATGTATTTTAAAAGGTACATTTAGCCTGCAGTTTGCTTTTGAATTTAATTTCTTTTGGCCTTAATGCATGATGGAGTTGTTGTCTGTAGCTTGGGAACAGTATACCGAGTAGCTTTCTGTGGGTGGCAGGCATTTAACCTCTGTCACTTTTATTGTTTGCATGTATGAAATTCAGTGATTTGCTGTTCCAGGCATCTGTTGAACTAAGATTATCAGGTGGAAAACAGGGTGTTTCTCTCCATTTCTATATTGTATGATGTTGTCCAATAAGAGGAAAGAGGGAGACAAGGAAGTCTCAGTTTTGTAGAGGGTCTTCTGTTTCTCTGCAGTCTCTTGCTTTTCTTCCTGAAAGTTTCTCTGAGACTGATTCCTCCATAGTGCAGTTTTGTAATAAGACTCCAGTGACACTTACCTGTACTTTGGTCATTTTCTAATTCCCTGTGTGAGTCTGCTGAATGCTACCCCACAAGGTGGAAGAACAGAAGATGGGAAAGATCATGCAAATGATAAAACCTCATTTCTTGGTGGTTTTTGTTTGTTTTTTAATTAAAAATATAAAAGATAAAAGAAAACTCAAGAGCTTAATTTTTAAAGGAAGCGTGTACCTAAACTTAACTACTTCAAGTTCATTTTAATATGGTTTTGGTTAGCAGTTTGGGTGACTTTGTCTCATTAACATTTAACTCTTGTCTAACTTGCGTAACTAATTATCTTGCATCATAACTTTAAAATCACTGGGTTCAAATCGGTGCTTTACAGGAACTCTACTGAAGCAGCAACAGCCTTTATTCTGCAGAATGAAAAGGCACAGAACCATGCCCAAAGTGTACAATTTGAAAAGGGCCTCCACAAGTCTAGTGTGAGGTCTGCTTATCTTTCTTCCTACAGAGAGGTGTCTTTGTCCACAATAGAAAAGAAAGGGAAAGGGCTGTGCATTGTATTGTTTTGCCTTAAACACTAAATGGCACTCTGTTTTTTGCTTCCATTCCCCTTATATGAGCATTATGGAGAGTGGGAGAAGGATTTAGCCAACTGAAAGTTTGTGTCAAGACTCCCTGTGAAGGAAAAAGCTTAACTCAACCCAACATAGAAGCATACAGACTTCTCCTTAAAAACACCCACTTCTCTCGACAAACTGTAAAGGGGAGTGAAGTAGATGCCTGCTGTAAAAGGAACTAAATCTCACTAACCCACTTTGTGTTAGTTAGATGAAATGAACCCCACTATAAATGTTTATTGGTCGAAATCTCTTGAAATCAGCAGAGCTAATTATGTAAGTGAGCTTGGCTAGTTGTAAGTTATGTCTTCTAGAAAGTACATGGAGCTTGGATTCTTTCTGTATGAGCTAACCAATATTTTATTATGGTTTATTTAGATGTTAGCTATTCTTATGAGGTGGTGTAGCCTTTATAGGTTGGCTCTACCAGCCACCTATATGCTGTATTGTTGAAACAAATATAGACCCAAGATAGTTATCTCAGTATTTCAGCACGAATGTCATTTGTGTTGTAGATGTGGAAGTATAAATTAATGCATTGACATAATGGCTCTGTGTTCTAGTTGCATCTATAATAGTCCCCTAAATCACTGGTGTTTAACTGTCTTCATTGTATTGGTCTTTGATTTGGGATACCAAGGCTCATTAAATAAACCCCTCTTAGACATTAGACTTAGGGTGTGTTATGCATACTTCTAGTAATGTTGCAGATTCTGTACCAGAAAATAATACATAAGGAGTCCAGTAAGCAAAAAAATATTCCTATGCAGATTGGAGACATTAATTTATACAATATAAGAACTACAGGAAATGATTTCTGTTGACATTTGGGGGTTTTGAGTGACAAGCCGTTGAGTGCTAAAGACCAGTTTATAGTAGAGCTTCAGTTCTAGACTTTATTTCAGGCTGCTGGTTCCACTGTGTACTGGGAATATTAAATTGGCTTAATTTTTCTGCAGATTTTAGTGCAGCATCGCAGAGATGATACATTGTGTACATGGCACAAATTCTCACTCTTTTTTTTTTCCTTAATTTTTAATCCTAAAGCTGTTTTGGTGCTATTTGGCATGTGATTCCATAGAATCGTAGAATGAATAGAGTTGGAAGCGAGCTTAAAGATCATCAACCCCCCTGCCCTAGGCAGTGACATCTCCAACTAGACCAGGTTGTTCAAAGTCCCATCCAGCCTGGCCTTGAACACCTCCAGGTGTGGAGCTTTCACAAGTTCTCTGGGCAACCTGCTCCAGTGTCTCAGCACTCTCACAATAAGGAATTTCTTTTTAGTATCTAATCTAAATCTCCCCTCTTTCAGTTTAAAACTATTACCACTTCTCCTATCGCTACACTCCCTGGCAACAAGTCCCTCTCCAGCTCTCCAAAAGGCATGCTTCAGATACTTCAAGGCTGCTACCAGGTCTCCCCGGAGCCTCGCCTCCTCCAGGATGAACAACAGCTCTCTTGCTGCCCCCATTGTGACACCTCCATTGTGACACATCCTCTGTGGTGTCCCAGTCACCAGAGCACATCACGGGCAGGGACTGGCAACCGGCCTCGCCCTTTGTCCCCACCTCAGCTCAGCGAGAATGTTTGGTGGTGTGTTTTAATAAGATTTGATGGCAAGGTGCACTTGGTTCTTTACTGTATGGAGGACAGGGTCAGACAGAACTGTCAGGGACACCTTCCCATTGAGTCATGAGGTTCCACCTTGTTTTCTACAGTCCTTCCCAGAGAGGAGGCTGGGGGCAGCTGGGTCCAGTCCTCATTCCAGACTTGGTCAGCAGCTTATGTCTAAAGGATTATTTATATCTGTGCAATCAATCCTTTCTGTCACTTAGCTAAGAAGTCAAAGTTTGACATGCTGTTAGTCACTTACCAAGGGTCTGCTGCGGCAAGGAATCTCTGAAACTTGAGAAGTAATCTTGAGGGGTGTCCCTAGTTAAGGCAGCCTGCTGCCACAAGAGAGCTCAGAGGGCTCTTGGGCTGTTAACTGTTTATGGGGGTAAGATGATTGACCTCTAGTCGCATTTTCATATTGACCACAGTACCAGTATTGCTCACGTTTGCCCTTGGCTATTGTGGTTGGTGTTGTCTGATTCCCAAAACCACCTTTGAGCTCCAGATGCCGCTACCATCATGACTAGATGCACCCCTTTTGACCACCACGGGTGGTTATCGCTTGGGTAGGGATGTGGGAGATAGAGGTCAGGTTGGCACCTGTGGGGGAGCACACCACCACAGAAGCACCCCCAACTTGATGCAAGAGGTAAGATGGAAAGGAGCCCAGTGGTGGGTTATCAGGGGTGTTATGGTAGTGTCAGAATCAGCTCAGCGTATTGTGTTACAAGCTCACAGTTAGGTTACAATTTAGCCTAAAAAAATCCCAATAGTATAATGAAGTAGTCATGAGCAGGAAGGATTTGTTGTGTTTTGTTCTTTACTTTGGAAGTTACTAGAAATGGAAGTCTTTAATCTGTGGTACAGGAGGGACAGAGGCTGTGTGTCCCCTTGCTTGGCCACAGTGTGGACTTGTGGCTTGTAGTTTCGAGCAGAAGTGCGCTTCCCTTACCGAGGTGATCATTTCTACTGGTGAAGGGTGGCTGTGAGAAGTTACCATGCAGTGCCTTCTCTGGCAATGTGAGAAAAGTGAAAATAAAAAGGCACAAGGGATCAGGACCCTTGACTCCAGCAGGAAGCAGATTTTGGCTGTTCTTGGGGTACCCTCGGGGCATTTGGGTGGTTGCCATCCTCTGATTATATAACAGAAAAAGGAAGTCACACTCTGTGAAAACAACTTAATTAGACTTGAGTCTCTAGGGCTACTGATGCCTTTCACAAACACTACATGATTTATTCATTCCATTAAAAAACGAAAGCAAGAAAAATAATAAAAATGGAAAGAAAATGAAAGCATTTTGATGCTGCCATTTCGAAGGAATTTGTAATGTAAAGATTATGGATATTTTTTTTTCAAGGCTCTATCTTAAGTCCAAAATGGAACAAAAAGATTGACGTATGAACTGTTTCACAGATCACCTGAACCTCACTTAGTATTTTGAGTGTCATCTCTTATTCACTGTAGATCCAAAAGGGCAGCTGTTCCTCAGGCCAGTGCCATATGGTAGCATTTTAATGTGCATATTGTTTTTAAGGAGGATAAAACCTCCACAAAACAAAGATGAACCAGAAGCAGCTGATACGCTGTAATTAACACACTTTAAAATTCTTTAAATAGTTTCCAGCTCTCTTGAGATCAAGTGAAAAATAAATTTTAGTCTACATAGTTTAAAATACATTATGCAGGGTGTAAATCAGTAAATCAGTCTGCCTTTTTAATTATCAGGATTTTATATTACAGTCATCTCAGTGTTGGAAAATTGAAGCCTTAACTGGGTCAGGCCTCCTTGTTCTAGGCATTTGGAAATCATAAGTACGTGCTCCCAGAAAATTAAGGCTTTGCCCACAGCGTGCAGTGCGGTGGTGACAGGATACCTGGGCTGATTGTGCAGCTCTGATACCAGAGTGGAGTGGCTGGGTTGTGCTGCTCCGTGCCTGGACTACCCAGACTAACCAGGCTGCTTTCCTAATGGAAAGCATCTATCCCTGCCTCTGGAGAATCCAGCCTTGCCCTGTGCTGTATCAGCAGACCAGCCTGTTGGCAGGTAGTTTGGGCTTCTCTGCACTGGGTTTTAAATACTCCTTTAAAATCAATGCAATCCAAAAAGGGTGGTTCTAGTACCTACAATGCTAGCCTGCAATTTAGAAAGCCTGGATTTAATGAAATTCTAAGGCATATATATATTTTTTTTTAATTTTTCAAATAAAACAATCTAATGAGCTGGACTGGGTAATGAAAAGATGAATACAAATAAGCCTGTGCTTTAAAATAGCATAACATTATGCATAGTTGCCAACTGGTTGTCACAACTTGTTACCTGCCTTGGCAATGTCAGATTACAATTTTTGATGTGTTTATGACAGGAGAGAGTCTGAAGGTCATACAAGTCTCACCTCAGTGCCTTTCTATTAAATATTTATTTTTCATATTTTTGTTTTATTTCCCTGAAGATTGCTGTTGAAATTATTCTTGTCAGATTAATTTTGTTCAGTATATTTATTTAATGCTACAATGGGTCCACATAAAATGGGAATATTCAAGGTGAAAAAAAAAGAAAGCAAACACACAGGAAAACAAGATTCTTGCACATTGCATACCTTCAAGTTAGCTGGACACATGATTTGAGGCACTGGGCAAATTAAAGCTGGTTGGTTCCACTTAACTGTGCTTATGTACAAACAGTTGAACAGTTGATGCTTGTTATATGTAAGATTCTAATTAGGGGTGGTTGCACTATGGGGGAAACAAAATAAAGTATGTTAACTTCTAGTGGAGTTTCTTCTGGCCATAGGATTAATTTCATATTTAATAAGAATATTTATGGATATCACAGAAAGAATTAATTAAAATTAATTTTAAGACTCTTTCTATGAGCTTTTTATATATGGCCACAGCACAGGTCATTCTCCAGAGGTTGCATGCAGCCTTTGATATCTTTTTTTATAATGTAGGACTTCTTTAGTACCATTAGTTCAGTTCATGGTGTTCCAAACTCTAAATGGCATTAAATACACCAGTGGGAAAAAAAGTAAGTGGTGATATTTGCTGGTGTGAAATCAAGGCCGTCCAAGATAATGGTAACCAGTCCCATAGAAAACAAATAGACTGTTTTTCAAAGGTAGATGTGACATCATGGCTTCATTTAATTTTATAAGTTTTATTGATTAGGTCAGATCATAAAATTCTGTCCCTTTTATTTGTTTCCTAATTGAGGCTTCCTGCCTCACTAGTTTGAAATAAGAGGGAGAAAAGTACATCTGTGCACTAACTGGGCATCTGTACTTTCGGCCACCAGATCTTTTTGTTTTTTTAATTGGCTGCTTGTTCCTGGAAAATACAGCAAGATACTGTTTAGGAATTATGATGTTTAGGAAAGAACTATATTGTTTAAATTCTACTTATGGTAAGGAGCGTTTATTGAATTTTTTGGTTTGATGTGACTGGAGAAATGTAGGCTCTTTCTGAGCTCTGGGCGGAGGAAAGTGGTAGTAAAAGGATTTTAGTTCAGAAATAGTAACGCTTTTTGCATATCACATTAAGAAAGAATAGCTGCTCTTCACCTATGCAGCCATACAGCATAAAATCATCCTCAGATGTGAAGGGGACTCTGAGAGTATCAGGATACAAATAAATTAATTCTGCACAGATGGGGCTTTCCTATGAAAATCTTGTGGAATCACCAAATTTTGGTAGATGGTCCAAGGTAACAAACTATCTCTGATTATTTTGAAGCTGGCAACTGCAGTTGTCTGGCACTTTCCAAGAGCTGCTTTTCACAAAGTGTTTTACCTTGTGCCAGCTGTAAAAGTTGTTATTGAAATGAAAGATGTTACAAAGGTTCATCAGGAGATTTGTTATCCTCTGACTTTATTGAATTTCTCACCTCAGACAGACAGTGACCGATGTACTAACCTTGTCTCATGGGATTTTCTGTAGATTAATGTCTTCTGCACTTTTTCTCCTTCTTTCATCCTTTATCCTTCCTTTATGTCCTGCTAGCTAAGTGTCAGTGCATAGAGATATTCATGGCTGAAGCTCTTGAGATCTTTATCCCAGCAGCACCTGGAAAAAAACGTATCAATTCTGAGTTCCAAATTGATGTAAAATATAATTAATACCTCTATAGACAAAGTGAAAAACCAAAATGCTGTGACTGATGTAGGGTTTCCTTTTATTTTCTTTCCTCCTAACTGCTCTACATTGATATTTGCCTAACTGCTGAGGTCTTAGGTTAGGTTATTAGGCAGTGCTAGCTTGTAGCACCTGCCATTCACAACCTCAATTAAATGAACCACCTGCATTCACCTGCAGGAAGATATGAATTCTCTAAGAAAATTAATTTGATGCTACAATTTTGTCGAACTGAAAAATCAAATTCTTCCCATTTCCAGAATGGGTTTAGGGCGAAAACGGCTTTTCTAAGGAAATCATTCAAAGCCTAGGAGCTGTTAGTATTTTTATGGTATTGATTATTAATAAAGTCAAGCAGAAAAAAAAGTATTACTGAATATTTGGTTTGTAAAGGAAGTCCAGGTTGTTTACAAAATGTCACTGTTATTCTTATTAACAGAATTGTCATGATCCTTCTGGCAGCTAAAACGGTCTGCACAAAAATAAAACCTGGGTTCTAATCATACTTGTAATATAACAAATGTCCCCAGTCAGTGTCTGCCAATTTTTGGTATTTCTAGAGCGCAAATGAGATAAATCTCTATATGCTGCAATATCTAGGTTAATGCCTAAACCCCTAGTCTCTTAGTTTGGTAACAGTGAGAACTTAGAAAAGATAGTTTTCTTTGAACCTTGCATTTCCCTTGTCTTTGTACATGGTCTTTTGTAGAGTCTGGTTTTGCAATTGAAGTATCCCTGTTATCTGCAATGGAAGTAATGCACAGAGAATGAATGAGTTTGTGGTTGTAGAGCAGTCTGAATCAATCCCGTTTTATGAGGTAAAAGAAAAATGGACATAAATATGATCTGACAAATGCTTCCTATTGTATCGAATATACTAATATCTTATTTACGAGCATTCAAAATGGATAGAATAATCTTTATTTTGTTTAGCAGTCAACAATTACAAAAAACATGGAACTCCAGATTAAGTGTAGGTGAAGCCATTTGAATTGTAAAATAGAAGAAGAGAAAAAATCAAGGAAGTATAAAATTTGAGGGCGTTGGTATCTTCTCCAATGGAGTGAAATTCTCTTAAATGCTTAGAAAATACTTTTGTTTCAACAAGGAACTGCAGAGTAAATCAAAGGGGAAAATTAAAAACCCAAGTTGTTCTAATTTTTACTGTGTGGTGCTGAACTTTGTAGTTCAAAACATATTATGCATACAGGCATACACCTATTTTAATATTATTTTTAAAAAATATTACGATGCCCAGAGTGACATGCATTTGAACGAGGGCTGCACTTTGGGTTGACTAGCACTGCTGGTAGGAGGTTAGGATGGAGGAGTGAGGAATGGCTCCTTCCACACATCACTCAGATAACATCAGTTTGGGACCCTTCTGGAAGCAGCCCAGTGTGGTGGTAAAATAGGTCTGTGATGTGACAGTCTCTCCTCGATACAGCTCTTGAGTTGAGAATGTGAAGGGTTGTGCTTCCTGCTTAGTGCTTCAGATCGTCATGATTCAAACCTTCAAGACTAATCTGTGTCTCGGTGAGAGATATTTCTCAGCTGCAATCTGGCTTCAAATCTTACTATGTCAAAAGTAAACTCTAAATCTCAGCAAAACATGCTCAAATGTAGAACAGGCATCCTCATGGTTTATAGGGGACAGAACTGGAATCATAATTTGTAAAAAATCTACAGTGAACAGGAAGTATAGCACATCACTGCATGTGCAGTCTGTATTTTTTATATGAAACAATATTCTTTTTAAATTCCCTTAATTTGGACAGAAGACTAATTTTTAAATAAGGAATTAGGACAGGTAAAGATTTTGGAGTAGACATACTTTTGCACTGCAATGCCAATTTTTCCTTGGACTAAACACTGCTCTGCATGATGAGAGTAGCTGCTGACAGCTGTAGAGCCAAACATTTTAGTGATTCTTCATTCGAATTTATTTGAATTTTCTATTCAGTGAAAAATACTATTTCAGCCTTAAAATTCAACTGTCAATCTGGGGTGAAAACAAATCTCATAAATCAAACATTTCCTGTGTGACAGAGATATGGGTATCTGTAGTTTTACCAAATGCGTTATAGACTGCCAAGGTCTTCAGTTAATTTTGCAAGTATAAACAGTGTTTACAGCATAAGCAATTAGGCTATGAACTGTGTTTTGCTACCAACCCCATTGTATGAAAGGAAGAAAGATGCAGCTTAGTTGAGAAAACCACTGAATATTTGAAAGAAATTTAACTTGCAAGATTCTGGAATTTGGGGGTTGGTTTCTTCTATGAGGTCATACTAACTAACTGCAGGGTTTGCCTGTGAGAGATATGGAGATGTTTTATGAAAAAAATCTTCTGTAGGCAGTAACAGAGGGGCATGGAACAAAATTTTAAGTGAAAGCTTATACCTTTGTCTGGTGTTCGTTAGTTACAAGAGACTGTGTATTAGACTTTGCCAGTCCTAGGACGATTTACTTAGTTTGTATTCAACCAGCAATCAGTTTCACAGACTGAGATGGCTAAAGAAATTGTTAATTCAGTGTTATTTGTCAAAAGCACGTACTGTACTGTTTTTCCAGGGCTGCCTTTGAATTTACTGAGGTATTGGACACACATATTGAGGGGAAAAGAAAAATAAGGTTGAGAAGACTGTGCAGTTCATTTTTTATAACTGGAATTCATTTAAGGCTCTTAATTTGTTCAGCCAGCTCTGGTAGAGATGTACCTTCTTTCTGGGGTATTGCAATTTAGAATACTGCCTGTTAAATCATCAAGATTTCTACTTCTTACAAATGAACACATTTGGGCTTTATAAAAGAGAACTGCAGTTCAGAAGTGGTGAATAGTCTCTATGCACTGGTTTTTCTGATGCATGATCTCTGTACTCCGCTCAAATGTCCTTTCCAAGTTTGTCACTTACGTTGAATTTCAGTGATTAAGAATTTTTTTTCAAGACCGTCAAAGCTGCTTATTTTATAGGGGTGGCTTTGAGGAAATGAAAGAAAATCTGCAGTGTTAACAGTACAAATATATACACTTTAAACATTAGACGCTACATAAAATAATATCAGAAGTAAAAACTTGATGAAGGCTAGAGGAAGAGCATTTTAAGAAACAGCACTGTTACACCATTTGTGGAGGATTCAAATAGTTAATAGCAAAGAAAAACTGCTTAAATAAGATGGTGATAGCAATAGCTATATTAATAGAACAGTCTTTTAAACCACTCTTGCTTTTATGTAGTTGATCAGCAGTTTACATAGAGGTGACTCCACAAAATGTATGTAAGCACAGAGTTTCATGATTAGAAGAGGCTTATTGGAGAATTATGATATGTACGGCGTGCTATATGCTTTTCTGCTGTCAGTCAGTGCAGCTAGAGGTAAGATTGTTAGCTACAGCCACTTAGACTTTTCTTGCAATCTATGTCTATCTCTAGTGGGAAAATCACCTAAGCTCTGTTCATTGCTGTGTTGTGCCTGAAAAAGCAGAGAGTCGTTTTTCTGTCTTTGGTTTAGTCAGTGTGGGATGGCTGGATGATTAGGTAGGTCTGATGATGTGGGATCCTTTTGAGAGTGCTGTTTTAGAGCTCTGGAGTAAGACTGGTAATGTGATTATGTGATTCAATTTTTCTTCTATGGAAGACCTATCTAAAAAGAAACATGTACCTTGTATTACTAGTGGTGAGTTCAGTTCTGGCCATTGTCTCGGAGGTTGTAGAGAGGTGGGGCTCAGTCTCTTCTCCCAAGTAACAGGCAATTGGACAAGAGGAACGATCCTCAAGTTGCACCAGAGGAGGTTTAGATTAGATGTTAGGAAAAATTTCTACACTGAAAGGGTTATTAAGCATTGGAACAAGCTGTCCAGGGAATTGGTTAAGTTACCATCCCTGGAGGTATTTAAAAGCTGTGTAGACATGGTACTTAGAGATATGGTTTAGTGATGATTTTTGTCAGTGTTAGGTTGACATTTGGACTAGAATATTTGAAAAGTCACTTCAACTTAGACAATTCTATGATTCTGTGCTCCATTGGTATAATTCAAAGTGTTCTGAAAGAATGAAAAAATTCCTTCTGTGTATGTCAGTGAGTGCTGAACCAGATCTTAGACAGTCACTTCTGACACTGACTTCTGGTTTTGCTAATTATTAGCAAGAGAAATGTTTCAGCATTTTGGAGGAAAATAATTTAAAAAAAAAAAAAAAGTTGTGGAACAATACAGTTCATGAATCAAATCTATAAAACTGTCTGCATTTATTCCTGTGGGGAAGCAGATCTTTCAGACCGACATGGCTCAGTTAGGGAGTACGTTGAGGCAAATTGAGGTTCTGACTTTGGAAGATGCTTCGTTGCAGCACTGCAGTGCCTACTGATGGGCAACACCTCTGATAGCAACATTCAAAGTTTTGCAAGCACTTGCCTGAATTAAGTGCTCACAGGAAGGTAAGGGGAGAACTGAGTTCTGGGGCTTCCAAAGAGCAGCCCTGTTAGTAAGGGGGTCATGGGGCACTACTTGAGTCCATTAAACCAAAGATCTCCTTTCTGTCCTCTTGCACCTAGTTGCATTTTCATTTGCAAAGATGCTTAGGTTTCAGTGGTTAATGGGGTGTCTGCTCCATGTAATTAGAGCTCAAGGAATATATTTTTCTAGTGTTTTGATTTGAAGTTTATTAAAAGTTAGGCAATCATCAATATATTGCCCTTGATATATTAAAATGCAGGTTTTAATCTTGTACTTGTCCTCAGTTCTTTGAAAAATAAAGCAAATACTTGACTTTTTCAGAAGTATTACCTCCTCTTCTTAAACTTTTAAATTTGGTTCTCTTAGTGTAGGTTTTCAATTTCTAATTAAAAAAGGTAGCTGAAGAAGGTGTTTAGTGTATTAGGCTTCATAGTAGCCATATCGACAGACATCTCTGAGCCTGGCTTCTGAAAATGTCTGTAAGTTCCATAAGTAAACAATGCAGTTTTTTACTGGTTTGAATGGTTAGTGGTTTTTTTATTTCCCCCATTTAAATTTTGGTAGTCCTCCACACCACCAAGGAAAATAAATTGAGGGGGGAGATGTGAGGGGGGGAAGGAGTCATCAAAGTTTAGTATCTTTTTCGATGATGTGGATGAGGGGATCGAGTGCACCCTCAGTAAATTTGCAGATGACACCAAACTAGGTGGGAGTGTTGATCTGCTTGAGGGTAGGGAAGCTCTGCAGAGGAACCTGGACAGCATTGGTTGGATCAGGACAGCANAGTGCCTCAGCATGTCCAGAGGAGAGCTACCAAGCTGGTGAGGGGTTCAGAGAACAAGTCATATGAGAAGAGTCTGAGGAAACTGGGCATGTTTAGTTTGGTGAAGAGGAGGCTGAGGGGAGACCTCACTGTCCTCTACAACTACCTGAAAGGAGGCTGTAGAGAGGTGGGTGTTTACCTTTTCTCTCAAGTGAATAATGACAGGACCAGAGGAAATGATCTGAAATTGCAGCGGGGGAGGTTCAGGTTAGATATTAGGAAGAATTACTTTCTTGAAAGAGTGGTCAGGCACTGGAAGAGCCTGCCCAGGGACGTGGTTGAGTCACCGTCCCTGCAGGTTTTTAAGAAACGTGTAGATATGGCACTTAAGGGTATGCTCTAGTGGTTGAGATTGTAGGGAGGGTTTGTATGTGTATGGTTGGACTTGGTGAGCTCAAAGGTCTTTTCCAACCATGAAGATTCTGTAACAAAAAACGAGCGTGAAATACCCTTCACCAGTACATAAGCCAGGTTCCTTGCAAAGGAATTTGATCTTGTTCCTGTTGCGTAACTCCTAGAAGATTTTAATAGGCATTAAGTATGCATTCCCATAAGCTTGCCGGTTGATTGAAGGGACAATACATAAAGATTAGTAGCACTTTTGGGTGACAAGAGTTTTCTTGGCATCTGTCAGCAGAAAGGGCAGCTGTGCTTGGTATATCATGTTCAGATAAGCTCAAGAAAGACAGGGGCTGTATTTTTGAAGAGCAGATTTAGATGCGATAGCTGAAGCAGTAATGGTCCCTGCCTGGTGTGGAAGTCGCTATGCTTTTAACGGGGATGGTGAAAGAGATGTGCCCAGTCCTGAGAGACCACAGGCTCTTTGGCAAATGCTGGGTGAGAGACATGGAGAACAACTGGTTCTGTAACCATTTCAGCCATTTAAGAATAGTTGTGAGTTTGGGTTACATCGTTCACTGTAGTGAAACTGCCCAAATGGATTCAAGGAGTGCTGGAAACTTTTACAATGTGGAATTGTACCCTAATTTTAGAGATACAGTGTCTCTCTGAAACATACATAGGAGTTCAGAGGTTTAGGAAGGGAAAAGAGCTATATATGGACAAGTGCAATACTAACTCTTCTACCTGTTCTAGGGATGTGGTTACTTCTGCTGTTACGAAGCCTGAATGCCTTGCATGTTTGCAATGTATTTATCTTCACACCATTCCTCCTGGAATAGGAAGATGCTATTTATTGCCATTTTTCTGATAGGGAACAGAGATGTATGGGTATAGATGCCGTACGCCTGACGATGTGTATGGAAGTGCTGCAAATTCAGTCTGAGACGCTGGACTCTGAGATGGATACATTTAACTGCTGTCCCATCTCTCCACCTTTGAGCTACCCTGTGTTGCTCTGAAACCGTAGTCATGTGCAAGTGAGCTTGTTTTCCTGTTGGTTTCCAAACCTTCTGCATGTGCCTGAGCATTGCTGAAGTACTTACAGTCAAAGAAGTGATTCATGCCGAGGTATGTTACCTGATATTCCATTTCACCCCCTTAGGTGTTTTTGAGAACTTAAGCTTGAAGTGCATGGTTTGCACTGAGCTGAGAAATTCACCAAACTGCAAAACTTTTTTTTCTTTCGCTTTTTTTGTGGGATGTAACGTACATCTTCATTTGCTTTATCTTCCCAGTTGTCAATTTAGATATTTTTAATTTACTTATACTAGCTTGTAACAGGTTTTTTGGTTCTTGTTTAAATGAGGGTCTTAACTTCTTACCATCCTGTAAATGGAGAAAGCTTCTGAAAGTGAATCAAATTAGTGACTGAACAACCAGTCTTCTGCTTGGGCGTGTGAAGCTACTTCAATATTACAGAAGGAAAAAATATTTCCATAGTAACCTACTAAAAGCACAGAATGATTTTGTTATGTAGAGTTGTTGTTGTTGTTGTTACATCCTTACAGTGGAGAATTTTGACTAATGTAACTAAGTCATAAAAAATATCTAGCAATAACACAACAACATTAGTTTCTTTAATTAGGAGTTTGTATTGCCTATATATTTTACAAGTAAATGTAAACTGTTAATAATGAAATTAGCTCAGGTTTCTAAAACATTACATTTTAAAATGGCTGCATATTTTTTTTTCACATTATCCAGCATTTTCTTTGAGTTCTGATACACCAGAGTCATTGAACTTGTGGAGCAGAAGATGATAAAACAAAAGGATGTTAACCATCACATAAATAATGTTCAAACAGCAAGATGAGCTACTTGGGAATGTGCTTCGACATTTATTTTCACTAAGGGGTGAATGTGCAGCTACTATACCTGTGGTAGAGTACCGCGGGGTAGTAGAATAAACCTAAATATTCTGGTTCTGCTTTGATTACATGAGGTGGTAGTAGCAGCCCTGTTTAGTCTTTTTTTTTAGTGGTGTTCCAGGCCATTTGCTACAGCAGTCATTATGGGCGGGCAGTAATAGCAAGCAAGCCTCTGTACTTTTCCAGTCATATGGAATGCTTTGATCTGTTGCTGGATTAAACAAAGTGAGGAACAAGCTTACATTTGGCTACATGTAGAGTAAGGAAACGGAGCTGCTTGTTGAGTGGCTTCTTATTCCTAACCCCGCTGGTTAGGTTTCCTGTTGCAAGATCAAGAATTTCTGTAGCTTGCCTAGTGGGTCTTTAGTTTCATGCCATTCAGCTTCTCTTTTTATTTTTTGCTGCCAAATTATATTGTTTTTAACACCCAGTTTTCTGCATTTGAATGTCTGTGTCATGGAGGAACCCAGGAAAACTACTTTGTTCTTTAAACATCTTTTCTGAGAAATTCTTTGATCTGCTCTACGTTGTCTCTTGCTTGTTACCGTACTACCCAGTCCTTTGTTGCCCTACACCTCTTTAAAGTATCCCAGTTGCAGTGTCACTTGCACTGATTGGATTTACAGCTCTTTGTATTGATATGAGCGAATAATAAAGAAACAGAGAAGCCAGTATATAATTTAAGGCTCCATTTGTTTTAAAAAATACACCAAATGGTATTTATTTGGTTTTCTTTTTTTTTCTTTGTGCATTCAGTTTATTTTGGTACTAAGAGCCGAAATATGTGAATTTTGCCCCAAAGAGTCTTGCAGTTGACTTTTCTACTGCACTCTAACCCCTTTACCATTGCGAAGCCTAATAGCCTTGCATAAATTTTTAAGTAGATTTTGGTCTCTCAGAAAGGAATTGATTGAAGGAGTGTGGCGTCATTTCACATGTGGTTAAGTAACTGATTAACAAAGAGCATGAGAAGGCAGGGAATGCTACACTAATCCTGTCATTTCACTGTGGTGATTATGTGGAGGATTTGCTTGTTTAGTTTGAATTGCTAAATTTATTCTTTTTAATTTGATGCAAGTTTATTTAATTCAATTGCTAAGGGAAAGTTCAGAACTGGTTCACTGAGTGGGAGTGTGACTCTTGCAGCCAGTTACTCAGTATAACTAGAAGACACAATTAGTTTTGGTTTCACAGTTCTCTGTAGATTCACAGTCTGGTATATTTTGAGAGAAAATGCATACTTGTCGTTGCTGAACTCGGCTGTAATGTCACAATCAAATTATACCGCATTACTTTTATGTCTGTATTTAGCTTAGGAGAGTCACAATGGTTGTTGAGGCTGCTTATAGGGTAACAATACCATGTCACAGGTGCTTGACTGGTGTTATCATGCTGATACGACTGCCAAATCAAGATGCATGTGTTAAGTTTAGGACATGATTTGTATCCTTACTGAATAATTAGTTTATATGAAAAATTATTTGCATATTGCAGGAATTTGATTGTATATAATTTGCTTTTCTGAACATTTTTGACAGTGAAACTTTAGGCTGAGAGAGGTAGCTGTCTGTATACATCAGGCTCCTCATGTGCCCCATTTGTGAACCTGCAGCTTAACTGAGCTGCTATTAGCTCTTTTGGGATTGGTGTCCAGAGACATCTTTGAAGAGCTGTCAGTTTAGCTGGCAGGTGTTTATGCTGCAGTGGCGTTATCTCTGTGCAATGCTGATCCCTATTTTAAAGTAGCTGTGACAACACTAAGCCCTCAGGCTAAAAATTTGGAGAGTAAATTCAAATAGCTTGATCTTAAAGGCTGCAGTATATCAAGAGAAAACTTGGCTTCTGGAGGTCAGCTGTTAGTTTAGTAAATGGCTCACGTGTCCCAGTTTGATGCCTGCTTGAATTGAGACTCCATCCATAGTTCAATGATCATCTCGCACTTATTTGTAAGGCATTGTCCGTGGGAATCACTTCCATTCACATTGTGGGGTTCTGAGAAACATAGTTTCTCATTTCTGAAAGAAGAGTTTACTCTCTTACCTTTTTAAGCTGAAGACATTGCTTTTTTTTTTTCTTCCTTACCAACTCTTGTCTCATGGTTATTTACTCTTAAAGCGTCTCCTTTGTTTTCCTTTTCGGTGTTGGGCTAGTTTGTCACTAAGTAGCTACATCTTATACCTGGAATATGTCTATGTGTCTGAAACCATAGGGCATGGGAAGTCACACTACAGAGAAATAACTGCATTTGTGAAAACCAAACAAGCTTGTTTAAACCAAAAATACAGTCAGAGCTTTGTTCTTCTCGAAAGATAATTTTACTCATAGTGTTTTGAGCACATTATTTTTTCAAGTTGATACCCCCTTTCCTGTTATCTCTCAAGGTGGTGAAAATGTGGTAAAATGAAGTAGACAATGTTTTTGGCAGTACATACATAATTCCAAAAAAAGACATTAAACTGTAGATTAAGCAGCTGAACTTCGTCCCTTGGTGTGATTTGGTGTGAACAGAAGCCAAGTTTCATGGCTTTGTACTTCAGTTAGCATAGCATTCCACTGCAGTGTCCAGGAACCCTCAGCCTTCTTTGCTTTGAGTTAAATCCAGACTGTTCTGAGGCTCAAAGTAATGTGTACTTTATCTTACGTTATCTTTACTCTTGGGATTTGCTAATACTCCCACAGATGCCTTACGTGTCATTCTGCTTTTCTCAGAGGTATCCAGGCAAACCTAGTTTGGTTTTTTTTTGTTTGGTTGGTTTTTTTCCTCTTTTCTACGAAGATTATCAATGATCCAAAACCAGAAACCCAAAAGTTGGTTCAAGTGATGACAGAAAGTCTGTGTTCAGGTTTGCATGAGTTCTCTATTGAGCCATATACTTTAAAGGTCCTTGATCTCTCTGCCTGAACTTCACACATGTAAAATTTTTCCTAGTTTTCATGAGAAAATGCTAAATTCTTATATGATATTCTAATGGGACTCATTGCTGTGCCTTTGCTGTGGTTAGCTGCTAGCTCTCCTCAGTTCTGTGGTAACTTCTTTGTCATTCAGACCCCCTGAGCCTTCTTACTGGTCAGAAGTCCATTAAATATGGTTCTGGTTGGAAAAGGATGTAGGAATGTAATGAATAAACGGGAGATAGATTTTGCTGCATGCTATGGGTGAATCTCTTTTGTGGCCATCAAGACCACTGTGCTGTGACCAGTACTGGAGAGTAAGAATGTTAATCAATTTTTATCATTATAAAAGTATTGTATGTGAAAACTGAAAAGTGCCTCTTAGATTCTGAGAAAGAATACTTAAGAGACCCATCATGAATGTGCTAATGCATTTTGTAAGAGTGAGTGTGTTCCTGCAGCCCATTTTAGGTCCCAAATGAGAGGCACATCTAGCAATTTTACATGCATGACAATGATTTGAATATAGCAGATGTGAAACTTAAACTGCTATGAAACAATTTCTCTGTTCTGAGTAGCTCTCAGTGTTAGTTAATAATATCTCTGTCTTCTGTACATGTATAAATATGTGTAGGCCATCAGTAGCACTTGGAACTATCACTAGAAATAGCAATGCTGTGTGTTTCAAACATGCCAAAGATTGGAGACAGATGAATTCTGATTCAGCCCCTATAATTACGATTGACATCCATGATTTTTCAGGTATAATTTTTTTTTTTTCCACAGAATGTACTTGCAAAATTGTGATCCAAAAGTCCTTACATCAAGTAGACTTTGTGTGTATGAATCAATTGTATCTTTCCATAAAAGGATACAACTACTCCTCTCCAAGTCAAAATAGCTTTTAAACAATAGGCGTGAGAGGGAACAGCACTATATTACCATATATTCAATGTCAAAGTTACTTGGTTTGATATTATATTTTACCTAATTCTGCAAGTTTTAACTGAAGCTCTTGCCTATTTTCTTGTCTGTGTAACGTGAGGCAGGCAGAGACCAGCCCCTTCTTACAGTGGAATAGACAGTGCTTTGAACTAGTGAAAGATGGAGAGTTTAGGAGACGTTTAGGTTTGGTTTGCAAAATCCAGTAACATGCTATAGCTGGAATCTCTACTTTCTTTACTCAGTTGTGACCAGACAGGTTTCCTGCGGGACAGTAAGCTGTCTGCAAATCCTGTGGGGCAGTAGACATGGGTATGTTGAAGATGGTGTGCTGGCTCACAGACCATATTGTGAAAGAGAGTCTATAGTTTTTTCTTTGATGCCTTTTGCTTAGTGACACACCTCCTGTGGCATTCAAACCCATGAAATCTGGTAACTTTGTAGCTTTTTTTGTTGTTCTTTGTGCTTCTTTAATCAATTGGTTAGTTTGCTTAAAATGCTTTTGTGGTTTAGGGTAAAGGGACAGTTACTCTAGGCTTTTGTAGCAGATTTAACTAAAAACTTTTCAAAGTTGTATTTCATAACCCCCGCATTTCAGTCAACAGATTAAATACCAACAACTCTTTGGGGAAAAGCATGGCTTTTTTAAAATCCTCCCCATTGTAAATTTAGTAGGGTTCACTTCCTCATCATTCGTGGTGTGTCAGCATGAGCCCAAACTCCTCTGCAGCTCTGCAGCTTTTTTGGAAACTTTGCCTACACAGTGGGGATCGTTTGTCTCTGTCCTAATTCCCTTCTGCCTCTAAATGCAAGAGGAACATTTGCAAAGAATAAATCTTTTCACTGTATTGACAAAGCTTCTGTAATTGTGTTAGCTGAACCAGACAATGAGGCTGAAATCCTTTTTGAATTAGCGTTTCTGTAAGTACCCAATTCCTGGCTAAGCCTCGCAGACTGATCCAGAACAGCGGGCACTGACCGCTTGCGTGTTTTGCTGCAGTCTGAAATGTGTGGCCCAACAGACTAAGTCTGGGATTGTTCAGTCTCTACCAGCTTGGTTTTGCCCTGCTTTACAGTGATTTCCCTGTGGTGATGTTACCTGACAAAGAAGGAGAAAAAGCCTCAGTAATTCCTGGGTGTGTAGTCATTTCCAGGTATAACAGCTTAGGGTAGTGAGAGGAGGCTAGAAGAGCAGGGTGGACTGCTACAGCAACTACTTGTTGCTCTGCTTTCAGAAGCTCTATGTGGATAGAGCTAAGCTGACAGGGAAAAGTACAGTCCACTTATACATACTTTTGTCTGAAAGCATTCCCTCTGAAATTGGGCTGACTGCTAAAACACCACCTGGGGTAGCAGGTGAGAAAGGATGGAACACTCTTGCCTATCAGTGAGTAGGCAGATTTTTATAGACTTAGGCGTAAAGGCCTTCTATGCTTACTTTAGCCTCCTGCTTTTATGTTCCTTGGCTGTTGTATTCTTTGGAAAATGGTAATGGGAAATAACAGAATAGTGGCGTAGACAGAGATGAAAACTTACATTTCTTCTGTAACTTTATCAAGGTGTAGTAAGCAGTGAATATACAACCAAGTTGAATGGAAACTATTATTACACCAGTGTTTCAAACTAAAACAAAACTACAAACGAAGAAAGAAGTCCCCCCAGTCCCCTGTATCCTGACTTTACTGGATCTCTAGAGTTGTCTTTCGGTTCACCCTTGTTTCTGTTTCCAAAATCCCATTGTAGTGGTGTGTTTCCTGGCTACACGGAATTACCCAAGGTCAGCTGCATAGTGAGCGAAACACCTAATGCTGTTTATTAGAAAAGAGGAATCAGTTTGGTGACACAGATATCTCAATGGGAGTGAAAACCAGTAGCACTTGTTATACAGACAATTCAAAGTTCATGCTTGATAAAGATTTGGAAAAAAAAAAAAAAAAAGAAAAAAGACAAAAAACCCAAATAGTTTTATGACAGAAGTCCCAATGGCCTGCATTCTTTCCCATTTTATAGACTTTAGCATGTGTAATTTTTTTAAAAAAACCAAAGTATTTTTAAAAGGTCAGGTTATTGTTTAGTTTTCAGCCTTTGCAAGGGAACAGTAGTTAGAGTGTTGTATCCTTTCGTACTGTATTTATTTGGAAATATTACAATGGGAAAATTGAAGATAGAGAAAAAAAAGAAACTTAGTGGGGGAAAAAAGAGGATGTTTTCTCGCCAGACTTTACTATTTAACATTTTTTGCAGTTGCTAAATATGAAAATTTCAGTACAAAATAAAAAAATATAAATTTAGTACATATTGATGGGCATTTAGTTTTTGACACAGTTTTTGGTAAATGATTAGTAAGAAGAAAATTAACCTACTTTTTCACTCATTCAGTAATCATAAACCATCATAAAAGTTTCTAAAAATTTGAGAACTCCTAAACCTTCCTTACCCTCTGTCTTTGAGGACTAGTAATAAACTCCCCATTATTTTATGACTGATGGTTTTTCAGCTTCTGAGGAAAGGAAGGATTAATTGGAAATGTCAAGTTGGGTTTGGAGAGGGGGTGACGACAGGAGGGGTGGATGGGGTTATTTTTCCTTCGGCAGTTTCAGAGATGAGAATCTTTTCAAATATGATGGTGTAAATTTGCAGTTCTGTTTAAACTGATCCTTGAGATTTAAATACGTAAAAGATTTTCTCAGAAATCCTGAAGTGATCTGTGGAGTTGAATGAGATTCTCATGAGAGTTAAACTGGCAGTACCAGGCAGCACCTAGTGTCAAGATACCCCTCAGAAAGGAAATGGAACGGAAAACTCCATTTGGTATCCTGAATAAGTTTAACATGAGGTAACTGAATATGTAGTTTGAGGATGATGCTGATGATATATTTGTGAGCAAATGTTAGGAAAATACATGGAAATTCATATTCCTGACATAACAGGAGGAATGTGTGATTTTTTAAATTATTATTATTGTAAATTATATTTATTAAACATCCTGATGAATTATTTTGTCATCCTTTTGCCTTGCTGAAAAACTGACTTTCTCCGATTTTGAGTTACTAAAAGAGGTGCAGTAAGCATATTTCCAAAAGGTTCACAGTGGTGGTACCTAAAATATGGCCAGCCTTTGACAGTGCCAAGGAAAACAAGTCAATCCTTGTTTTCAGTGTCACTGGACACTGCCAACAGCATGTCTGAAATAATGCACAGGGCTGCAGTTGTATTCCGTAAGCCTGGTAGTTTCTCCTTATTGTTTTGACTGAGGATATTGATTTGCACATTCAACCTTTTCTCTATTTGCAGTTGTTCACACTGCTAATCTAATGTGATGGTGTGAAAAAATGTACTGGAGCTTTTCTTTAAGATTACTTGGGGCTTAATGTTTTTTACCTGCTGGGGATATGCCTAGAAAATGACTGCTTGTTGAACTGCAGTTTTGCATCACTTTTCTTTGTTACACACCCATTTTACGTGTATCTCATATATATAGTATAACATATGTAATGTGTATATGTAAATATACATATGTATTTGTAATACATATATTAAATGTATACTATTTATTTGTAATATGTATATTAAATGCATATTGTATGTATATAATGATACAGTATTCACATAGACATATAATAATTTTTCTATATAATATAAGTTTTTTTCATGTATTTCCTCACAATTCCTCACGTTTATGGATATATATACGTAACTTCTATGAATAATGACATCTTTTACTTATATTCACTTTCGAGTTGTACTCTACAGAGTATTCTACCAAAATTACCCTCTATATGCAGTATTTCCCTATGGCAATTTACTCAGTAGTGTGTAACCTGCTTTGACATTATTATCATAATGCTAAATTTGCTGGCTCATCCCCATATTTTTCTGAAAGAATGTTTTTTTCATTGCTTTGGAAAAAACAAGTTCTGGCAGGGCCAGTATTCACTTCGTTCCTCACTTCTGACCCTTTTCTTTCCATTACAAAACGTGAAAGCAGATTACCTTCCTTTGGATAAATATGGAATAATACTGCATTGCTTCATCTCAGTAAAGGTACCAAATTCCCACATGCAGATAAAATAAAAAACTTGCTGTGGGGATGCAAAAAACCTCAATCCTGCATAGGCAGCCCTGTGTTTGAAAATATCTGTAGGGTTCATATTATATGGTCTGATGTTGCATTCCTTAGCAACAGTCAGCTGTAGATGGAAACATTGGGAGCTGAGATACATTTAGATCCATGTCAAAAGATCAAATAATTTGGCCATATGCATTTTTTGCTTTGGAGAAGTTACAGCACAAACATCTGGACTGCGGTAGGAGATCTCTATGATGAAATGTGAGGCTAAGGAAAGTTACTGTCTTCTAATATTTTCAAATCACAAAGTACAATTATGTTGAATGACACTGCTTAAAAATTTACCATAGGCAACAGACAAGTTTAACATAAAGATTTTCTTTCCTGAGTTTTATAATAATTTTTTATTACCATTTTTAATTTTAAGGTGAGGAGCTTGACAGCCGCTGAAACAAGTAAATGCAGTTAGTGTGAAGTTTGAATTTTCTTGTTCTGCTCTGCATTAATTTTTGTCCTCTGTGTTATCGTAAGGGATGTGTAAAACGCTCTTTTCTCAATGTATTCACCCATAGGGCAAATGGGTTCGTTTGTAAATTTGCAACTCCGTAAAAGACGTACAATTCTTATATATGAAGGTGCTTTGTGTTACTTAAGTGATGTGTAAAAGCCAAAAGGTTCTTTTTTATTTCTCTGTATATATTGTTGTCAATAGTATGATATCCGGTCAGATCCCTGGGTTCTTGTGACAGACCAGCTATAATAGTGTTACACAAGCAGTGCATTATAGTTATTAGACTTTCCATTGTACATCATTTTAAGCTGAACATTAGGAAAGAATTTTTCACAGAAGGAGTGGTCAGACACTGGAACAGGCTGCCCAGGGAGGTGGTTGAGTCCCCATCCCTGAATGTGTTTAAGAGTCATTTAGGTGTGGTGTTGGGAGATACGGTGTAGGGGAGGAATTTGTAGAGTAGGGCTGATGGTGGGACTCGATGATCCCAAGGGTCTCTTCCAACCTGAATGATTCTGTGATCCTATGATCATTAGTGTAAAGCCTACTGCATGGTATGAGGACAGCAGAAATGACTGGTCTGAAAAAGAAACTCTCTCAGCTCAGGCCTATAGTAAGTACCTAAATGAGGTGAACTGTAATATTATGCTAATCCGTATGGATTCAGCTCCTGGCGGCTGCAGTCGTTTTCTAGTGCTATGACTGGATCCTTCATCTCAGATGCTTGTGCTTCTGAATGAGACAGGACAGATGGTGCCTGTTGTTCCCACCCCCTGGCAGACAAGACAATCTGTATTGTCATCTAAGCTTCCCTAGATTCCTTGGTGAAATAGAGGTGCAAATTCCCTAGCTGTTCACTGGTCTGGCAGTCTGTGCTCACTTGGGGCATCCATCCCAAGTATCTGCCACCATAAGGAAACAAATCCATGCAAGTGTTTTGCCTGAGGCTTCAAAAATGAATTTCAGTTACTGCTTTGGCAAGCTTGGGGAGGGAGCAAGTGCTCTGCCTTTGTGAAAAGGGAAGGTGGGAGAGGAAGAGTGAAAGTGCAGAATTTGGTTTATTTGCTTACTACTTTTGATCATGCATGTCACTAAATCAAATGAGACAATACCTTTTATTTTGGCAATATTGGTAGCTATCAGGTTTAGAGTGTTAATTATAATACACTCATCTTCTTCTGTTTTAAGTTTCTCTTTGCTGTTATTTTCCTTCTGATGGCATGACATACTCTACAGCTTTAATAACGCTGCTTTGAAAGCTTTAGGTTTGTCATTGTGTTCATGTGGCAACCAAGTCTTCTCATTTTATCAGCCAGTTAGTTGTTCATAAACTAATGTTGCTTAGTTTGACCTTGTGACTGCTTCTTCTTGCTGTCTAATTACTTTCCCAGAGCAAATTATATCTCCTTTTAATTTTTTTAAAAAGTGTTTTTTTCTTTAGAATGCCTAGCAGAGGTAAAGATTTGAGATCTGAAGAGGAGGATCAAATTTTTTACTTCTGCAGTTACTTACACTTCAAAGAGGTGTATGGATGATCTTCAGAACAGGAATAGAGAGAGAGCTAAAAACTGCTAATAACTACCAGTCCATGTAATATTCCCCTTCCTGTTCACTTTGTTATTTGAAAGTATGCTAAAAATGCTGTGTATGACAGAAGAAGATATACTAACTTTTATGCCACTGGAAAGAAAAAGCTTTGTATGAAACTAGAGTAGGAGTGAAGAAAAACAATAGCACGTTGTGTTTGGGAGACATATCAGACAAGTTCTATTTAGACATGTTATTTTCAGACCTTGTATGCCAGAGGACTTGAGAATGGTTTTTTGAGGGATCTTCTCTGAAAGGTTACTTGTAGACAAATCTCAGAGTTTAGAAGGGGAGGGGGAACATTATTTGTTTTTTGCTGAACTGAGATTGAGAGCTTCATTTCCCTCTGCTCTGCAACTCGAGTTTGATTTTACTTGAGAATAAGGTCAGTAACACTAATTTCAAGAAGATTTTGTGGTGTTACATCAGTATAAAGCTATTGGAATCTACTTCTGTTTGGTAACTTGTAAGTGATATGGCACAGATGGGATTTTAAGAATAATAAGGCCCAGAAATTTAATGAAATTTTAAAAATTATTTATAATGTGTAAATGTGAATCTCATAGCCACATGTCAGAGATAAAAAGCCTTCTGCATTACTAGTTTCTGCTGCTCACTTTAGGTCTAATGCTGCTTTCAGAGAACTAAGAATACCAACATGCCATTACCCTCAGCTGCTATTCTGTCTTATTTTCTATCATTCCTGTTTTTGTAGAGGCCAGAGGCTTCTGCTGAGTGTTACCTACTGTGTGAAGCCCTCTACAAACATCAGTGACAGTTCTTGGCCTGAAAAATTTACACTGCAACAAACAAATCATAGTATGCAAATGAAACATGTAAGTGAATGGGTAAAAAGACAGAAAAAAATGCAGACAAGATTAGAGGGTACTTTATGATTGACCTTGCTATGTGCACAATTCCTTTCAACAATTGTGTTACACCACAGAAGGCCACCTTACCTGTCTCTCCAGATGGTGACAGGCTGAGGCTAGTTGAGCTTTGTCAGATTGCCAGCAACTTTCATTAGATTTGAAAGTGATTCTGAATCAAATGTGGTTTGGTAACAGATTCTGGGAAATTTTGGAGACTTCCATCTGAATTGTATCTTTTGTAGGCAGTGATATGGCACTCTTTGTACCATTTCTATCCATTTTTTTCCTGATATGCCACTTTTCATTACCTAAGAACATAAGAAAGGCTGTACTGGATCAAGCAAAATATGTCCCATCCTGAGCAGCAGCTATAAGCAAGGAGAAGGAAGAACAGTAACAGCATGTCTAGTAATGCCTTCCATTTCCTTCTGAGACTTTGGCTATTTTCAGCTCATGGATTTACCAAGATAAGTGTGCTTTCTGTATTTATTAAATACGTGGGTTTTTCATGCCCTGAACTTGTCCAACCAAGTCCTACCAATAGAACTTGTCCTACCAATCACCTCCCAAGATAAGCTACAGCATAATGTTTCTTCTGCAAGGTCTTTTTTCAGAATCAGTGATATTTTGTACAAATGCACTTCACTGATCTTTTTCATATTTACTTGTGAAAATATCTAAGATAGTAATTAATTTTGTTTGGGTTTTTTTTGGTCACTGCTCCATCATTGTGTCATGTAAATCTGACCTGTGCCTATTCATATTTTACTCAAACAAACTCCAATTTAAATTAACTTTTTAATATTGCATCTTTCTATAGCTAATTTTACAATTGACAACTAAGGACAGCATGCAAAAGAGGGTGCCTCACTCTTCAGCGTGGCTTTCTTAATGATGCTTTATATTACATAAAAATGGTATTACTGTCTCAGTGACTCTTGAATTTACATCAATAGGTACTCTGAATTTTTCTCAGAACTGCATCCCTCAGTTACCTCTAAAGCTTAGGAGTGAAGAGTAAATGAAGTTAAGCTGCAGTCTCTCCTAGATGTTGTTAGAATTTTATTTCAAGTGGCTTTTTATGGCTTTGATTTTTCTTATCCTTTGTTTCTCAGAATTGCATTTCTTCACATATTCTTTTCATATGACCTGTGCTCTGCCACAAAGGATGAAAATATATTTGGTAAAAAGAAGATCAGCCAGAAAAATAACAGAACTCTGCTTTTTTGGTGAGATTTCACTACAGATGAGAAGACAAGTCTGTATACAACTCAGAGGTTTCCTGTAGAGATGATGAGTGCTTGCACAGAAACACGTCCTGCTTGAGATTTTCCTGTGTAATGCCCTCGTATATATTTAATCTATAAGTACATTAAGCTTTACAAAAGTTAGCAAAAAAAAGCATGTGTAAGTAGTAGTGTGATTAAGAAGCCTCTGGTGCCTGCAGGAGGATGCTGGTGATGTCGTTCCATTTGCCTTACCCTGTTACTAATAACATGCTGCCCTTCAGTCCTGGAAGAAAGGTAGAAAGCCTCAGTGCACTGAATGGATAATTCTGGGGCTGATGGGTTGCAATGCAGGCTTTTCATTCAGAGATAGTGTCTCGCTGCTCTTATCGCAATGTCGTTTTTCCTCTCATCCTGCATATTGGGGATCCATTTTTATTAAGTATGGGAACCTGTGAAAGAAGACACTGCTAACTGTTCATCTGTGGATTTGTGAGCTTAAGAGCAAAGGAGTCTTTGAAAAAGCAAGCCTTATTGTGGCACTCTGATGCCTGCTCTTTGATACCCCATATGAGGTACATGAAATGTTGGAAAACATGGAACATTAGAAAACATACAAAATGGTATTTTGAACACCTTCAATCGTGCTGCTAAACAAAAACCTCAGTGCTTTTTCCAGGATGGTCTTTGTAACCTGTGGTAGGAACACTGCAGAAAGTACTCATGATAGGTGATTGAAATAAAGGTATTTGAATAATTATTTGTTGATTTAGGCCTGCCTCGATCCAATAAAATATCGAGTGATTTCCATTTGGAGATAGCTGAGAGCTTGTGCTGACTTCAGTGGTATAACCAGCTCTGAAGTTAGGCTGAAAGGGTTTTTTGGACTGAGGCCTGGGAGCCAATGAACAAACAGCATACAGCTGGGAGACTACTATTCTTCGGTCTTACTGATGTACCTTTATGCAGTATGCAGTTGGCTTCATTTCCCCCTATTCAAAGAGGTATAGCATTATGAACAAATACTCTGAATGATGCTAATTGCATCAGTTTGCGCAATACCACGGGTTACTTTAAGAACTGACTTCTTTTAGTATTGCAGAATTATTAGAACAATTATATTTTATTTAAAGCTTTCTTGAATCTGAGAAGCCAAAAGAAATAACATAAGATCTGGTATGACTTCAAGATACACCTTTCTTCTTTTTCTGTCTGTGTATTTAATTGTCCTTCCCTGCTATTCCTTGTCAGTGATTTGGCAGCAGTGTTAGAATAATAAGTGGAAAAATCAGCTAAGAATAATAATTGTTACAAGCAAAAGCAGCTTGTTACATGAAATGCCTAGTCAAATTACCCCTATTTATTGTTTTATTTTAATACTCAAAATTTTTGTTACTTTTCTAGTTTAACATACGGCATGAAACACAGAGAAACAGAGTGGTGGGCAGATCATTAGCCAGTCACCTAAGGTATGTGAAGAGGACATACTGAGGAGGATGAGCCCCTCTAACATGCTCAAAAATAGTAGGAAGTGGAGTACTCAAGTGTACTCTTATTCACAGAAGAAAGTGATGGACTAGATTGTTTCTGCATCATGCCCTTTTTAAGGTCCTAGAAAATGTACTTGAGTGGGGGCCTAAGAGGGTCTTCAGGATTTATTTCTGAAGCCTTTCATGGTATAACTTATTTTTAGCTTATGAAAGAGCAGAGTGCATCATTTCTCTGTTAGTGTTAACTGTTTAACAGGATCTATAGTGAAATAAGGATTAAACTAATCTGAAGCACCAAGAAAAAATTAGCCAGTGTTATGAGGAAGAATGAACTTTTTATAGCTTGAATGTACACTTTTTCTACTTGTTCTTTTTCTTAAATCTCAAATGTTAAGAATTAACAGAATACTCTCTCAGGTCCCAACAGTGATTTTGGGCTTCTGTTCATTTTGTTACGTGACAAATTGGGTTGTGACCTGATGATTGCTATTCTCTGGGAGTGTCAGTATATACTTTTCTGTGCAAGTTTACATGAGAGTTATTGGAAGAAATGAAAAAAGATGTATTAGCATAAAAAGGACCCAAATCCATACTGAAGGCTCTTAGTGTTGCTCTAAGATACATTAACAATAAGTTGGGCAGGCTGAGACCACACTGGTGCTAGGTGTCAGCGCCCTAAAAAGGATATATGAAGAAATGGTGCGAGGGAGATGCACGGAAGAAGGATGATTTCTGGACAAGTGGTTAGTACCTGCTCAGAATATAGAGGACATCATGAGAAAAGGCGAAAGAAGAGATTTATGGAAGTACTAAGAGAATGGGTTTGGAGATGTTCAGCAAGTAAAAACATCAAAGTTAAAAAGAATTTACAAAGCGGGTTTTCTACTCACATTCAACATCTCTTACACATAAAGAAAATTCAGTCATTACTCAGAATAGCACTTTGGTTACTTCAGGTGACCAGCTACTAATAATTTAAAAGCGTGTGAGTAGACGGCGTTTGATTGATAACATTGATTGTAGCCATCTGTATTCTTCTCAGCATCACTGATCACAGTGAGGTGACTCTCTCCGATAAATTGAAGAGGGTGTGAGCAGTGGAGAATTCATTCTTCCACCCATAACAGCATCACAGTATGGTCTTAAATGGGAAAAAAAAAAACATAAGTGCCCAGAAACTATACATCTCATTGGTAGGAATTCACTTGCAGTTCCCTGGATATGTTGCATTTCCAAGAGGTGCTCTGCAATGATTAGCAGTTACTGATGTACCCCTGCATGAAGGTATTTTTCCTTCCAAAAGTGACAAGTAAGGCCTAAAATGTTGTAATGGTATTTTATGGTGTATTGTGGTAGAGAGACCAAAGAGAAATGGGAGTTGAAATTCAGAGTCAAATGATGATCTAGCGGTGGTATGGCAAGTCAGACTACTAATGCAACTGTAGCAATATTGTTGGAATGTTTTAATTGGTGTCTTAATGATACAAAAAAAAAAAAAAAAGGCAATTTGGGTGTTCCATGTTGGTTTCTTTTATGTTTTTTTCAGAAAAGCTCTGGTAGGTGGAAGCAATGACCTTGTGACTTTAATCAGGCAGCCATGCCAGGCTTGCTTGGCTTCAGACATTTGCAGAGGCAATTAGTCAACCACTTAAGAGTTTGAGGCTAAAATTAATATTGTAACCAGTTCTCTGGCTGCTTAAGGCTTTCTGCTGCTTATTACTTTTATTCCTAAATTGAAAAAAAGAAACCCCTATGTGTATAATACTTCAGAATAATTTTGTAAACCAGGCATATCTGAAAGCTGTCTGGTAAAGACTTCTTGAAGGTTGCCTTGTGACTGCACTGAACGTAGTATGGAACTGGAAGGGATGGGGCCATGCAATCATTTGCAATGAAAACTGTACTTGAGTAGAGCGTATGTTAGCTAACGCAAAGGCTGAGTAATGGTCGTTTAAACCTTGTTTTCCACTCCTAGTGCTCTCTGAAAAGGGTCAGTCCCTTATTTAAATTTGGTCTATTTGAGGACTGATCTGTCTCTGGCTTCAAAATATTGCCATGGGCCAAACTGTGGGGGTAGTTTGTTGTCCTAGAAATTGTTTCTGGGCTAAAAACTCTCTCTTGCTACGATGCTTTTATTTCAAAGCTGCTAGCGAGTCACACGGTGAAGAGAGGAACTGGTTGTCTTTGAGTCAGTTACAGCAATTCAAGGGTCAGCTTTTACAGGAATGTGGTATGAAGTCCTGCTCCATTTTGCGTGACTTGTAGGCTCTGGAAGGTGGAGAGACAGCAGTTAGTGATCCTGCTGCTGTGACAGTACTGTGTCTTCTAACGTGGGTGATGAGATTATATCAGTGACAGACAGTGCTGCTGCGGTACAGTTAAATGTATGGTGCTGAGCCTCAGCCTATGCCCCCAGCCTGGCTGTCTCTTGCGCCTCTCTTGGCTGTTTTCCACAGAGCTTGGTGGTGCTGGTGTGGAGACCCCAGCGTTGCTGCTGGGCAGGGAGGTAGTCATGCTCCTGGAAAGTCAGCAAGTTCCCCCAGCACGTGCCAATCTGTGTCCTTGATACTCCTTAAATAGCTTTTGACCTTCTTGGAAGAATTTAATAATGTTGCAGCATTAGTGCTATTACAATACTTTTGTTGTTAATTTAGAATGATGAAAAGGTATCTTCTGTCACTCTTCTGTACAGAATGGGTCTCTGATCTGGAGCACCAAAGCGCTAGAAATACTGAAAAGCATTCTATGAGATTATAAACTTACTGAGGTGTTCCTTAAAATCCATGATCTTTGCAGCTGAACATACTGCCTGTCTTCAGTTACAGAAACTTGATGTCTCTATGTTTTTACCGTTTGCTTTCATTAGTTTTCTCTTTGGAGAAAGCGGATTTACTCTGTGTTTCTGACTGCACATCATCTTTTCTTTAGAGTCTGCTTTCTGTTTGCTTGGCAGAATATAGTCTGAGGGATGTTAAAATCTGTGGACTACACGCTTTCAAACTGAAAGGCTAAATGTTCAGGAGCGTGCAGTGTTTTTGCAGTGTCTGCTATGTTTGCAGTTGACAGGCTTGAGTTTCCAACAGTTGTTTTTGCAACGCTCAGGACATGTGTTGCCAGTGGTGAGAAGCCTGGAACCGAAAGCCAGCAGCACACGGACGACTTGTTACTTACAACACTTAAGATGTCTGAACATGAATCGGATCTCTCTGCAGAATGGCTCATTATTTTCTGCAGGTTTAACTGTAAATTACAAGCTTGTGGGCTGTATTTTTTTTCCCCGGGGTTTGACTTGTTCGCACCTTTACCTCAACACCTTTTTATCCCTTTCTTAACCAATCCTATACACTAGGGAAATGGCAAATATTATGGGTGTAGCTGGTAGTGGATATGGGAGAGAAGACAAGACATTTATTTAACCTTCAGCTCTCTTTCACTTCTTCAAATTCAATTACCAAGTACATTAAGGTTTACCATTTCAAGAATGTCTGCTTAATATGTAAGTAGAGAACAGAGATATTTCCACCACTTTTATTCGATTTATACTTCAAAGTTTAAGAGGTGCAGACAATCTTAACTGTTTTCATGAAGTCAGTCTGTAAAGATGGTATTGCTGGAATAGCAAAACACATTTTATGATGAGAATGAGGATTTTTTTAAAAACCAAAAGTGGAGAGTTTTCTATTTTTCAACATTGTGGAAAAGTAGATAAAATGCAGTTTAATAACCTGAGGCAGTGAGGTTGCCTATGGATATAAGAACATGTGTTCATAAACAGGAAATTTTGAACCTTGCTGGATGATTTTGGGATAAACTTTACAGATGTGAGATCTCAAAGGTGCTAAGTTCTTACTGCTTCTTGGAAAACAGTTGGCCAGGTGTATTGTGACCTCCTAATGTCGTCCTTTTGCAAAAACTGTTGCAGTGTGAGCTCACACCGAGGACAAGAGTTTGAACACAAATAGACACTATCAGCACCTTGACTGACAAGCAGATTGACCTAGAGCTTGTATCTTAATAGGGAATTGAAATACCAAACAGCTCTCTGTGGGAAACTAGGTGTCATAATTTTGGTCATTATGGACCCACTTATTTCTGCTAGTTTTTTGTCCTTTTTTCTGTTTATTTGACTAATCTTCTGAATTGCTGAGACCAAGCTGAATGTCTGTTAAATGTGCCAAATTTTCAGGAGAGTAGTAAAGAGGGAATTAGTACCTTAGATTTGACATACAGATTATGTGTGTTCCTTAGTGTCTTACATTTATGTTTTATTTTGGGCTCTTAGCACGAAACAAGCAGGCCTTTCTGTGAACTGCCCTTCAAAATCATGTCTTCACTAGCAGCACCGCAGCAGCCCAGAGAGAGAATAGATCACCTGGAGAATAATATACAGGTAGAAGTTTATAGAGGGTAAAGGACCTGAGATTATATTACTAAAGATGTTAATAAACTGTTCTTCAGCAAGTCTCCTCGCTTTTCTTCATTATTCTTTCAATTTAGTCTCTTCTATAATAAATTATAAACAGTCTTGGATTTACATTCTGCTGGGTACATGCAAGAAATACCATGGTACATGCAGGGCTGATGAATTTAACACACATAGCTAGGCTTACTCATTTACTATTGAGCCCTTGATTGCCCTGCCATAAATACTTCTAAAAATAGAGCAATCACATCTGGCAGGTCAAAGCATCGCATCTGCATTATTTTTTTTCTGGTTTCATACACTCCCTCATACATACACAGTCTTTCATTTTCCCTGTATTACAGAATTAATTCATATAGAGGCTGCAATGTAATCTCTACTGCTCTTGTGCAGACTGCCAATTTTGGCTTTAAGCTAGTATCAAATGGCCTTTTTAAAGTCAGTAGAAAGTCTCCTCACTGGTGGGTATATAACTTTCCTGTTCCCCTGGGTTATTTGTAACTTGTGTTTAGCAAATCTATTTGCTTTTTTTTATACTGTACAGAGAGAAAGAAATTGACTTTCTGATTTTATTACATTGTTTTGTGTTCTCAGTAAACTATTGTAAGCTTGGTGGCCAAGATGTTCAATTTGGTATGTAGAGTTCCAGCTCTAGTCTCACCAGTGCTATATGAACGATGAGTCTAACAGAAAATCTACTTTGTTATAAGACAACTAGGTATGCGTAGGGAAAAGTTCATCATACTCATTATTTCTGTGATACGCAGTCTAACAGTAATCCTTGTATTGACCCCTAAAGTTACCCTCATACTTATTTCAAAATTTATATGAAAATGGTGAAACTTTCCTTTAGCTTATATCTCTCTTCTCATTTTGCTTTCCAAGAGATGTGCTGCTAATGAGCGCTCCTTTCAGGGGCTTAGTCATGTGCTTGTCTTTGAGGTTTTTGATGTCAGTGGGGTTAATCATGTGATGAGCATTATGCAGCCTACAGTCTGAAAAGATGTCTGTCAAGGTTGGAATGGGGCAAAAAAAAGGTCTAAGATCATAACATTTTTTCCAATTAAAAGCATGTTATCAAAATAGTTCTTTAAATTTAGTTTCCCTTGATGGGTCTTCACATGGAAAAAAAATTCTTAAAAAAACCTTAAAAGCAAAATTTATCTCCATATTTTTCGTCAGCAATTTAGTTGCCAAAAGAGACTGCACACAGTCTCAATCTGGTATCACAGAATGATATGGGGTTGGAAGGGACCTCTGGAGATCATCTAGTCCAATGCCCCTGCCAGAGCAGGTCCATCTAGAGCAGGTTGCGCAGGAATGTGTCCAGGTGGGTTTTGAATGTCTCCAGTGACAGAGACTGCACCACCTCTTTGGGCAGCCTGCTCCAGTGCTCTGCCACCCTCAAAGTAAAGAAGTTCCTCCTCATGCTTAGATGGAACTTCCTATGTTCAAGTCTGTGCCTGTTACCTCTTGTCTTGTCACTGGGCACCACTGGGAGAAGACTGGCCCCATCCTCTTGACACCTACCCTTTAAGTATTTGTAGGCATTGATAAGATCCCCCGAGTCTTCTCCAGACTAAAAAGACACAAGTGCCTCAGCTTTTCCTCATAAGAGAGATGGTCCAGGCCCCTAATCATCTGTGTGGTCCTCTGCTGTACCCTTTCCAGCAGTTCCCTGCCCTTGTTGAACTGGGGAGCCCAGAACTGGACATAGTACTCCAGAGGGGGCCTCACCAGGGCAGAGTAGAGGATAACTTCCTTCAATCTGCTGGTCACACTCTTCTTGATCCACCTCAGGATGCCATTGGCCTTCTTGGCCACAAAGGCACATTGCTGGTTCATGGTCATTCTGTTATCCACCAGGACGCCCAGGTCTTTTTCCTCAGAGCTCTTCTCCAGCAGGTCAGCCCCCAAATGTGGTATGTGATGCTCATCTCCTGTCCTGTCGCAAAACCCAATTGATTTACAGCACCAACTAATAAGCAGACTGGAATTCTTAAAGTTTTGCTCACGAGAGCCCCTAGGGCTGTTCTTTACCCCTGTGCTCAATATGTAAAAGGTGCTGAGATGGGCAGCCTTTCAAGATGCATCAGATTTGAAGTACTAGTAACTCTGACTCCATTTCCTGGAGTGCCATCCTACTATGTGACTATGTACTACTGCCAAATGATCTCGAGTATGTGAAGGAGGGGCTATAGAAAACAGTGATTGAATTATTTTTTGTTTTGAAGGCATCTCTGATAGCTAAGAAGTTTGTACAGGACTTCATGAAGTGTAATTATGGATTCACAAACATAATCTTTCTCCTTCCAGGAGAAACACACACACATAGATGTAGCGTGGACCTGAGTCATCTCCAACTGTTCAACATGCATGAGACCACCATGGATTTGTGGATAGTTTAGAGTAATATTCTTGTTTGTACTAATGAATGCTGCCTGTAGAGAAGGTAGGCATAAAAAATTTAAGTATTTTAATTTTTAAAGAGTGTTTGATGACAAATGTAAAACAAACATCTAACAGCAGGCTGACAGAGAAGAAGCCTAGGTTGCTACCAACAGACAGGCATCCTGGAAATAAAGGTAACACTCTTCTACATCCTTATTATTGATTGTATTTTGAAAATGGGAAAGAAATGACACTGCTCAATTAGTCGGTGTGCTATCTAACCTTGTATGCAACTGCTACAAAGAATCTCACTCTATTTTTAAGACTCACAAATTGGTGAAAGGTTGTAGCTCTTACTACATATGACTGATCTTTATAGAGGTTCCACAAACACTTTCTATAGAAGAGAAATGCTGCAGAAAGGAAAGTATTTATGACGGAGTTTCAGGGGGCTCATTAACTTCCAGAACATGGATGAATTTCAGGTAAAATAAACATTTAAAGGGCAGCCTTGCATTTTGAAGGGACAGGTGGCAAGACTAATTTGTATCTGCAGTTACATTTATAAACATGGCATTTAGACAAGTGTCAGAAGCTGTAGGAAAGTTTGTTGTCACCTTTTGGTTGCTTACCAAACAGGAAGAAAAATTGCTAGTAAGGAAATAGTGTAGAAATAAGAAATATGCAATGTCAAACCTGGGGAACAGAAACAGGTAGTTTGTTTCCAAGGTCACATTGAAAACAATAACAGCAAATCAACATTTTTACTCTCTTTCCCTTGGTTTTGATTTTAATATTCTCATATCTAGAATGGGAAATGCCACAAACAAAGTGGAGTACTTTTGAATTGTTAGGAAGAGATTTTGATGGGTTTCATTGCCAGTGTTAGTGGTGGTTCTTTACTTCTGTATTGTGTGTCTCCCAATACAAATGCTGAACAATCAAAATCTGGTTAACAGCTTTGTTGAAGAAATATTGGTCAGTAGAGAATTCAATTTGTTTTTTCTTTCCAACACCGGCACTGGCTTTGGAATGTTAGCAGGGAAAAGTAAATCGAAGTCAGACTTTGATCTATTCTTGTTTTCTCTTAATCTGCACTGTCAGGCCTGTAACATAAGAATAGCCTTGTATTTGCTATGCAAGGTATTGCTTATGAAGCTTTTTTTCTTCGGGGTGAAGCTAGGATATCAAGGTTGATTTTTGTCAAATGTTTTCGCTTGTTGTCTTGGTGTCACAGGTTACCAAAGGCCTAGACGCCATGACTAGCAACGTCTCCTAAAGTTAGAGACTTGAAGTTAAGTCTGTTTTTTAATTGAAGAATACAAGTTAAGGGGTGACCTTTCCCAGAGTGTTTAAATGAGTGAAGGGTAATTGTATGTTCATTAGATAAAGAGCATAAGAAGATGCAAAGGCTTGAACTTTAGACTAAGTATTTACTAAGTATTTAGATTACAGACTAATTTTTAATGTTGAAATTAAATGACAGGAGTATTTTTTAAATTGAACTTTAGTCCTTAGTGTTTTTTGTGTTTGAGTAAGGACTGCCATAGTTGCAACATTGAGTTCGATGCAGAATTTACAGGGTAAAACCTGATCTGGATTAAGCTTTGGAAAGACTGTTCAAGGTACACTGCAAGTTACTGGGGTCAGTGCAAACCTGGGTGGGATTAGAGAGCTGTTTTGTGGGTGGTAGAACTCAATGAGCTTTCTGAGTCTTTCTGGCCTTAGCCTGTACATGTAAAGAACTCTTACAAGATTCCTTTGTGCATGAAATTGAAGTATAATGTTTTCTCAGGTCAGTTTAAGGACATTGCTTACATTGTTCCAAATGAGTTAAATCTTGAAAAAGTGTCATTAATTAAAGGTAGTGCTTTTGTTGTCTTTCCCATGAGGAAGTTGAGTGAGTTGTTACTTCTGGTGAATTTAACGTCTACCTAGCCATCAGAACAGCTCTTCTGTATGTCATAATAGTCTTGAAAAGTAAACAGTTTATACAAACAAGAACCTTGAAGGAAATTACAGAAGACATAATGGCTTTTTGAGATGCATACCTTTGCATCCAGCTGTGCTTATATTTTTAATTCAACAAAATTAAATTGATTTGTTAGTTATTCCTGCAATATTTATTTCTTTTCCTTCAGGAATCCATCAAATTGAAAATGGATGTTCATTGAGTCAGAGCAACAGCAGCTGTTGATAACGCATCTGAAGTACTATTTTCTAGTTCCAGATCATTTTACCTAAGAACAGATGAATGAGTCCTTTTAGAGGTGCATATATGAGAGAAAAATTATAAAACATGTAAGAAAAGGAAGTAGAGGCAGACTTTTCTGGCTTTTGCAGTAGAGAAATGGGAAGCAGCCATGCTTTGTTTTACTGCATTTCTGTGTACAAGCCACTGCCCATTTCTGTGCCACTACCTGTCCCAGTTTCTTGGTCTGTAAGTGAAGTTAATGATTTGTCTTAATTTATGAAGTGCTGGGAAGCTCATTGTTGTACAAGGGTGATACAGGTTACATTAACACAAACTTTCTGATGAGGAGACATACAGAAGCGCTGACTGTGCAAAAAGACCTTTCTTATTACGGACAGTAGAAGTTCAGACCTGTGAACCAGGAGCTCCTTGATGCAATCTCCATACCCTCATTCCCAGGGAGCATTGCTGTAAATGCAGAGGTGGTGGTGTTTGTAGTGTTGCTGTTGCCAGAATGTTCTAGTTTGGAGGGGTGTGCTCCCCTCAAGGATTTTTTCTTTTCTCTTGTTTTTTAAAAATAATAACCATTTCAAGGGAAAAAAAAAGGGGGGGGAGGGAGTGGTATAAATGAGAGCTCTGAGAGCTCCATTGTCCACTTGAAGTTGCATTTGAATTGTAATTAAAATTTAGAATAAAATGGAGAGCAGTGGATAAATGAGAAGACAATTACCTGCTAAGTTAGTTGAAGGCCCAAATCTTGTCATTCTTGAAGGTCTCGAAGTGTTACGGGCTTCGTTCTGGCTGCAGATTGTTGACATGGGACAAAGGTAGCACATAGTTTTTTACAGAATTGGATGCAGTGAGCTATAGTTGCCAAAGATATTCTGCTGGTCAGTGCCTGAAATCTCCAAATTCTTTCTCTCCTGTGTGCCCTCATTTTCCTTTCTGCATTATGATTTATAGCTCATTTAACCACCTTCTTGTGTTTTCCTTTTCCCTTTCTGTGCCACTTTTCTTCTTCCCACATGCTCGGAATTCTCTCTGCTTTCTTCTTACCCACTGACTCTCTTTTGCTGAAGTAGAATAATTTATTTCCTCTCTTTTTGGGAGATTATCCAGAAAACTGACATGTTAAGTGCCTTTGGAAGATGGGGTGCCTGGAACATTCACCAACTACAGTATTCAAAAGTTATCTTGTCATCTCACCTGACAAAGAAAATTGTTTGATCACGGGTCCTAACTTCTCTGTACTGCTTCTGCACTTACCTATCAATCTTAAACAACTCTGATGGTTTCTGGGGTCACAACTGTCCTCCGTTTTTCACAGAGCTACTATGTAATTTAAGACATTGGGTGGGGGGAGGGAGTGAAATAAAGTGATTGTGGTTAGCCATCTCTTAGTTGTGCTTAACTATCTCTAAGCAAACAGACATGTTGCTCTTAAAGGACTTTTTTGGATATGATTATTAGGATTTGATTGTTCCCTGCTACAGTGTAAGATGCTCTGGGGGAATTGGATGCTGTGGATAGCAGCACTGCACCCTCAAAAATGACTGATTATGGAACATAAGACCAACAAGAACTTGTACATGATGATTTTTTTACAATTCTTGCTTCCTTGTGACAGTGCCTTGTCTTGCTCTATGTAGCACATACTTTGTATTCCTTATAGCCACAAATTCAGACTTTGCTACAGGGGATGATGGATATTATATAACACACAGGAATGGGTAATAAAATGTAGAGGCTAGTGTGGAGAATTTGCCCCACTCAACACACCACCAACCTATTTATGTGTTGACTGCTGTCATATTTATATGAATGTATATGAATATTTGAATATATATATGCAACTCCCTAATCATTCTTCAGTGTACATGGGAAAGAAGCCTTCAAATTTGGAGGTGATATCCAAGGAAAGAGTGTATCAATTAGTTTCATACACATGTGTAAACTGGTGTGTAAGGATTCTTAACCATGTATCTGATCACTTTTAAACTTTTAATTCTATTTGAGACATTTCCATTCTCTGTGAAGCTGGAAAACTAAATGGTCTCTCCTTGGATGAAATCTGGGTGCCTGGAGAACTGTAGAAAGATCTAGGCAAATCTATTTTTGAAATAACGTTTACACAGAGCGGCCACAGGAGTGCCTTATGACACACCAGCTTCCTGTGAAATGCACGAGGAGGTATAAATGATCACCAGGCTGCAATACATCTAGTAAAGCTCTTCAGCCATTCTCTGTTTCTGGGCCTATTCTGTTTTTCAGGATAGTACCAGGCTTTCAGTGGGTTTTCTTGCTCAAGCCACTGGTGTTGGGAAACCAATTATCTTTAGCATCTTGATATAGTTCTTTTGGTTCATTAACCTATTTATTAGAGTACATCATGATTCCCTCATATATTATGGCCAAACTTAGATTTTGCTCTGCTGACTTTTCTGCAAGTTTGCCTCAGGCTTATGTCCTACGGAAAAGTGTGGGTCTGAGTGAAAAGGCTTCTGTACCACCTTTCTTCTGAGGCTGCAGTTTGTGCCTCCTGAAGAGTGCTCTGTGCCTGGCAGTGCTGGGCTGAGGGCATCTACTGAGAGCAACACTTTCAAATTACTGCAGCTAATTCTTTGATCTGACTTGCTCTTGTTTGACCACAATTAAGTAATTAATGATTTTAATGTGCTTTGACATAAAGAAGGGGAAAGCCACATAAAAATGTAGTGTAAATGAAGAAGGGAAAAAAAAAAAAAAAAAAGAGTGCAAGATTTCAAGGTTATTTGCCCAATGTCTGGCATTTGGCCTTGAGGGATTTACTCGTCTTATCAGGAGACTGTGAAGCACTCTCTTGTATCTGCAAGGAGAGAAGCATCAATGTATCAATGTTTGTTGTCTTACAAAATATTTGATAAGAAGCCAGATGCTTTGTATTTTCTGTGTTCTTCGGGGATGTCCTTGACTTTGCCTGAGAATATGTTTCTAAATTGTGACTTCCACCAGTGTAGACCAGTGGATAACCCATGCTCTATCAGGCAGTTGGGAAAAACAAAGCCAAGAAGCATTTCCTCTCCCTTTTTTAACACTAGTAAGTCCTGAATACTTGCTTACCTTCTTTGTCATTAAGGAGATAGATTTTGATCCCAGCTGCAGTAATAGCAATTTATATTAACTTACAACACTGACAAAGTAACTCTGTGTTTATGTTAATTTTTTATTAACATTATTATAGATAATAATGTTAATATTTATTATAGATAGTTTCATATCTTTACTGAATCCAGTTCCTTTCTGTGAGAAGACAAGTGAGAGGGAGGAGCTTGAGCAATTTCTGTTCCATTTTCTAAAAGTTTTCTCCCTGTCCCCTTTCTCTGTTAGAAATATTTCTGTGCATATTCCATCGAATTTGGTGGGAAAAATCTCAAGATACAACCCTTATTGCATATTCTACAGAGTTTATATTTTTGTGTATTTTATAAGCTAGAGAAGGTTAGTTCTTTAGACGTCTTCTCAATTCAAAGGTGTTCTTGATCATATTAAGTTTTTTCTGTTTATATTAAGACTTTTCACAATTATGATTGTGGAGATTTACAAACAGAAACCAGTTAAATTCTTGACAAATCTACTTAAAAGTATTTCATGTCCATGAAGGACACGTTACAATTGGTAGGAATATATGCACTATAGTTTAACTTTGGAGAAAGTACATTATTCCCAGAGTAGAAAGGGCAGTTCATCTTCTTACGAGCCAATATGTCGAGTTTAAATTTTTGTAAACTCATAATGGAGATGTTTTAGCATCCAGTATCCTTAAGGTGTGCCAAGAATAGAATGCATTTTCAATATTTCGGCCAAGTTAATGTTTGAAAATATTCTGATGGGTGCAATTGTAATCTTAAGAGCAGTGTTAAAATACTCTGAGCATATTCGGGAGTAGCCAAATTAATACATGTAATTTGCAAATTCAGATGTAGATCTAATACATTAACAGCAAAAACAAACACCACCACCTCTACAGGTCTGAGAGTTGGAGAGAGTTGTTTCCACAGGATAAGATCTCTTTTTAGTAGTCTTTTTTTCTTGCTCCTGTCATTATAGAGAGATTTTAATATGACAGCAGTGAAAAAATGGAACATTTCTGTGTTCTTAGATGCGCATGTTGTGTTTCTAATGTCGGATGTTACCTCGTTTCTCTTACTGGGTGAACTTAGAGTATTTTCTGTAATGGCTGTAATATTTCCATGTAATGAGTTGGATGAATGAAAAGATTTTTAAAAAAATCTTAAAGTCAGCAGTCCATTCTGATTAGTTTTAATGTGTCACAATATATATGCCAAGGTCATTAACTGTCACTGTAACCAGATTTCTCTGTAGGCAGAGTTGTATATCAAGTTTGAAGAAGTTCTACTTACTCCTGACAAAAAATAGCTTTTTATGTAAAGAAATATAAATCTATGATCATAAAGCCTGTGAGCCACTTAACATGGTGTTTTCTTTTCAGTCAGCAATCACGTTTAAAACCACACTACTTGAAAACTTAGGACAACCTTTTTTGCCTGATACAGATGTAAACAAAGTAAATGCTTTGCAGATGATTTAGAGGGGCCATGAACAAAGAGAAGATGCATTTCTTCAGTGATTTGTTTTCAACAAAATACTGCAAAATTATTTGATTTGTGCTGGGAATAAGGAATTCCATATAATCTGTTGTGGTTTGTAAATTTGAAATTATTTTGAAACTGAAAGCCCACAGTGGAACACATTTAGACAGTAGAAGTAAACAGTGAGACGCAGGACTTACTGTTTGCAATACATGGAATCCTTCTGTAGCTTTTTTGGGTTTTTTCAGTAGAAGGTGCTGCAAGCAACCTATGGAAAATTCTTGATTTTTCTCCGTTGTGCTTTGTTGGTCTGAGGAGTTTTGGCTTAATGTAGTGTTAATAACACAGATTTACCACAAAAAGGGCAGACCTATTAATTTCTGAAAGTGTATTGATACCGCTTTGGCTCTATGATACGCTAAAATATATTTTGTGGTGTAAAATGAAAGCTTTCATTCTTTTGTTACACTAGTAACGTGCTTTTAGCCTTTTCATTTGTAAATGTGTTGTACGGGTTTAACCAGGCATAGCTCACATGCCTGACAGTGTCATTGTTATATTAAAGGGAAAAGCATGCAGAAATTTCCCTCTGTGTTTCCATTTGGTTGTTGGAATAGGTGACCTGGGAGAATCTTCTTCTCTACATCAAATAGGCTGCCTGTTTTGGTCCTACAAAGTAGTGCACATGGGTAGGATGGCATCGCTGTTTTATCTTGCAGTAAGATAAACTACAATGACTGTGTTGGCTTTGTACCTGGCTCCCATGGAATGCACAAATGGGATTTGGATGCTGGTATGCCGAAGTTTCTTTGTCACGTATCAGATATATCAGAGCTTCTTTTGAGCAGTGGTTAAGAAAAAATTTGATAGGTATCACAGTAATAAAATTGGAGAACAGGGATCCCATTCTGTATTAGCAGTGACATAGTGTTTTCTGTTGATAGTTTTATCTCTGTTGCTACAAAAATATAACAGCCCTGGACTATACCCTGCTGCCCAGTTGCCTTTCCACTTCCTTTGGATACTGTTGTTTTCATTTCTGAGACAGAGTGACTCCCATTAGCAGAGGCAGTAATTCATTCAGGGTAAGAGTTAGTTACAGTACAGCTGTGTTGCTTTGATGATGCCATCTGCCATCCATGGGTAAAAGCCAGCTTCCTGCAGCCAGCCCGTTGCGAGAGAAACTTCTCTTAAGACACCCAGACATTGGTGCATGGAGCTTGCACGCCTCATATAACATCAGAGCAAAGTAAACTGGTGAGCTGTTGGGAATCACTTGGTTGAGATCTGTATCTTCAAACTGTGGTGTTAGGATCTGGAATAATTACGTCTAATTGAGGTGGAATCATCTGAAGCAACCCTGCTGGCCAATTTTAATTTCTCCTATTTTAGATTAACTACCTAATTCAGCTTTGTTAAGGTACAGCCAGCCGCACCTGGCTGGGCAGAGCTAAAATAGTGAAATTATGAATTGCTATCTAAATATATCATCCTCTTAATTGCAATGGGCCTTAATTCATATTTGGTGGGTGGGTTTTTTCATTATTGCTTAATCAAAAAGCTACTGGAACAAAATATTTTTGTGAATATATCTGTGTCCCAGATCTCTCCTGGTGTTTGCTATATTGCCTGTGTCAAATAAGGATTCCCAACACTGTTAAATGGATGCGTTGCTGCCAGGGCCCAGTACCTGAGGCAGTAGGTGTGGGCAGCACAGGCAAAGCTCTACTTGTTATTTGCCATTTCCTGGGCCAGGTGAAGCTGATGAAGTGAAAGCACCTGCTGGGTAATGCAGCCACTCATAATAAAATAAAATAAATTTTGCCCAAGTCTGTGTTACAGAGAAAGCTAGTGAATGCTTTCAGTTAAACTCTTTTAAAGTCTTGCTTCAATCGATTTCTTATTTGAAAAGAAAAGAAGTGATTTTTAGAAAGCCATAACTCTTTTTCAACAGGTTGTGAGGGTACTGACACTTTCCCTCATAGTTTCCCTCATAGTTTGGCACTGCTTACTTGGGGTTTCCTGTCAGCCAGTGCTTGCAGAGCTGAATTGAAATAGAAACAAAAATTTTGTCTGAAAAGAGCACATTGTTGAGCTTTGCTTTAAATTCTATTTGATGCACTTTTAGCTTCTTAGCAATAAAATTTACCCTGGCTACTTTCCTCTTCTTTTGGATTTAATCTGCCCCATCTGTCCCTGAACTGAAGAAAGACTGTATGTTCCTGCACTCTAGTCCTTTTCCAATATTGCAATTGCAGAGTGGAATGAGGATCTGTTTGTGGTCAGCACCCAGAGTGGCGACTGGAGCCTGATTTAGGTACATTGCAGGCAAAAGTTGGTTTTCTTCCAAAGCATAATTTTCTTGGCTGTTACAGAAGCTGATTGACCAGAAACCATGTCTGATATGGTAACTCCTTCATGGTTTGTTTATGATATTGAAAGTCTTGAAACTTGTGTGAGAGCAGTGTCAGTTTACAGTGGTGATTTAAGTCATTAACAAATGACAGCTATTTCGCATCTGCCATTTATATCAGTCCAGAGCCCCTGTGCAACTTAGAGTTAGTTGAGTAGACAAACTTGTGCTTAATATTTTTGCAATAACAAGCAACTCTTTCTTCCATTTCAGCTTCAGACTTTTTTCTCCAGATGTGGTTCTTGTCACTTTCGTGAGAAAAAGGGGAAAAATCCCCACCACAAAAAAGGTAGACACTGAGCACGTGAGCTGTGTTGATGACTTCTGTGGGACTGTTCACCTTCCAAAGCAAATGCCCATGTTTCTCCAAGTGGGTCAAATGAGGCTTCTGTTTCCAGCAGCCAGGCAGTTGCAGAGCCTTCCTGTCCTGTTTGCCAGTAAGATTCAAATTCCTACAAAATTCATGTGGGACGGGGGAATGGCATTGCTTGCACCTGAGTGATTCCATGGTGGCAATTAAGCTGTTACAGAACAGCTGGTGTGAATCTGAAGGCAGCTTAAGGGTGTCAGAGCGTTAATTTTGACAGACTGTTTTTGAGTTCCTCAGTTCAGTGAGCTAGCTTATACTCAGAGAACGCCCAACACTCTGTCTTGGGCATTGCAAGCCAACCTACTCTTCCTGGAGTTCTGTGCCATTTCCAGAACTAATTAGGCACTCCGTCTCAGTAATGCGATTACAGTGGCTCAGGATTAAGGGGAAGAAGCCTAGCTGAATCTCTACCAGAAAGTCAGCCATGACACACAGCACCCTGGAACAACTGGGAGATGAGCTCAGCTGACTTTGAAGTTGTATCTCAGATGTCATACCCCCAGTGATCATTTTAAAGAAAACTGATCTCTGATGGTCACCCGGCAACAGTATTCAAATATGAACAGCCGTCCAGTTTACTCCAAGTGTAGCTTGGTGTCATTGTGGATTCAGCCAGCATAAATGGATGCGAGAAGCACATACAGAGATCATTTGGAGTTATAGTTAACCACAGTGGGGTTAATTCAGGTGAGGCTGTATTTATGCATATAAAGTTTTCAAAAAGCAATGTATTGTTCTGTCTACAAGGCATTTGGTCTGCACTCCTAGTGTTAGCTACTCTTCAGCTGCTTGGAGCTTGGGATTGCTTAGTCTGGTGGTCTCTATTTGAGTAGCATCAACTAGAATAGAACTGCTGTGCTGGCTGACTTCTATAATAGATTTGTGTGAGAAATAGGAAGGAACAGAAACTCTGCTTAACAAAAAACATGCTTAATTGCATAAACACAAGGGATAAAGTACTGTTTTTCATGCAAAAATATTGTGGTGTGTCAGCATGTTGGCACTGGTAGTGAATAAGTTATTTAAAATATACATCACAGAAATAGAAAATGAGTTAAGATATGGTATTTCAGAATGGGAACCTATCTTAGATGGTTAAAAAAGGGCAGAAAATGATACTGTGTAGTTAGAGTTTTGGACTGTAATGAGAAGTGAATAAGAAATGATTGTGGACTCTTTCTGTAGGCAGCTGTTAAGCAAGTAAGTTTTTAAACACTCCTAAAAATTTTGACTAGCAAACCAGCACGCTTTAGTAATAAGAGTTGCAATGTCAACCTTATGCGTGAATATATAGGCTTTAATGGTGTTTCTGAGGCAGGTGCTGCACTAACTGCCTTCATTAATGATCTTTCAAAGTTAAGTGAAGGCATTATTGTAGAGATTAAATCATCCTCTGAGGAGCAGAAAGGTAAGAAGAAGGATTTTCAGTTTAAGGGGGCTTATACTGGTGGTGGATTTGGAGTGCTGCTTTGTAAAAAGAGCACCAAACTGTGGGTATGGTTGTGCAACCTCTGTAGACTTAAAAGTCCATTTCTGCTGTGTCTGACTGCTTTCCAAGCAAGCATAAATACCTTTTTATTACCAACCTTGCTGGAAGCAGGAGGCTTAGAGTTTCTGGTGGAATTAATTCTGTAATATTTGTATAGTGTATTACTGCTCCTAAGAATGAAAATAACAAGTAGAGAAAGTGGCACAAATCTATCTCCTGTGAAAACTTTGTATTTTCCAAAATGAAAGCTATAAGTAGCTTTTGATTGTTTGGGGGTTTTATGCTTGGTTTTGGTTTTTTTTTCAAGAGCCCTTATGTAAAGTAGGAGAGCTCACTGTCTTTGGCTGAAGTACAGCACCAGCGACGTATGTGTCTGCTTTTTGGCCTCTCTTTAGTCACTTGAGACACGAAGTAGAAGTAACTAAGGATGTGCCCAGTAACAAAATGGTGCATGGAGGAAATGTTACCCAATCACCCTGCAAAGCAACTGCAGTTTAACCCCTCCCCAGCTGTGTATCTCCTGGCACGATTTCCCTCGCCCTTGCACTAAATATACATACATGAAACATGCTGCTACTGGTTCTGTAACAGCTGCAGTGCTGCTAGTAGCATCAAGCTATTAAACAGGGAGAGAATATTTTTTTCCTTGGATCTCAGTTACTGTATTTAATTGTGATTTAGGGGATAGATCAGGATGGTGTCTGACATCCCATAAATGCACATGAATTTAGTTGGGGAACATAATTTGTGGGAAGTCGAATTACTTGTCCCATAGACAACAGCATCTCTGATGTATTTTAGCACTCTTTTTTTAAATGTGATTTATCCATGGGATTTAACCCACAAGTTTAACAGGCATACTCTTCAGGCTGTGTTTGAAAAATACTGAGAAAAAAGTAAATTTGAAACTAGGTCACTATTCAATTAAACTATTTTAAAGTTTATATTAAAATGAATAAAAGCAAAGAACATCCTCCATTTTGATCAGAATAGGTATTCTGTTATTCTTGTTTTGGGTGACATAGCAATGTATTGCTGTTTAATAGGAAATGCAAAACTGTTGGAATATTTATGCTGTGACTCAAATCCCTGATGTTTTCAGTGAATGGAACCTGGGCAAATTTCCTGAACAGCTTCAAGAGGCACATTAAGTCTTGATGAAAGAAATGGTGTTTGTAAATGTTGAAATTGTGAAATGCCCTAGGAGCAGATGTCTGCAATTTGTGTTGTTTTCTTTCAAGTAAAAAAATTGCCATTGAAATACAATAAATGCATGCTTTTAACTGTAGAGTTAGTCCTGTATTTTAGCTAATACTGCAAATACTTTCTAATGGGCTTAGTGTGTGTAATTCAATCTCCTTGGGCAGAATTAAATGACAGCACGTGATGCTAAGGACTTTTACAGCAAGGTGTGAACATCTCTGTGATGAGGCTTTGGCGTTTGTGCATCCAGGGCACTTAAAAATGATCATAAGCATTACACATGTGACACTCTACCTAGATATCATTAATGTCATTGTAAGACTGAGGCATTGTCTTCCAGTGTAGCAACTTTCATGCCACAAGAGCTTTATCTTGATGTGTTTTCAGAACATATTAATTATTTTGAGCCTTGTAACTCTATTAATTCTGAGTCTTTAAACAGAGGTCTAGGGAAAGCTCAAAGCTACTGGAGTGAGAGTGGCTTTTCAGTGTTATAGAGTATCTCACTGCGTTACCTCCTGTTCTGGTACCATAAGGCTAGTGCCTTCAGTGCTTCAGAGAGGTTTAGTTATCAGGTGTGTGCATCTTCAGGAGATCACAAACTACTACTATAATAAGATAGTATGTGGTTTTATACTCTGTTGTCAGAGTAGTCATAGTTGTAATGTGGTCTGTGAAGCATGGATTCATTTTGGTTCAGCTGTCTTGGTTCCAGAACAAGGAAATGCAGTGTGAGATGCTGCAGGATGAATTGAATTGTCAGGCCTGCTGTTTGTGGGGTTTTCTTGGTTTGTTTTGTTTTCCTTTTCTGAAACAAAATTATCTCAAGCTGTGTGTTTTGTGCTGATTCTCATTCCTGGTGGATCTCGTTAACAGCTTTCAAACCAGCCTGTGACTGGGAAAGCATTCTACATGTTTGATGCACCCGAGAATAAATAAAAAATAAAATTGCTTTTTGCCTCTACTATGTCCTGCCAACAGGTGGCTTTTCATTCTGAAGGTAATTGATCAATTCAAGAGTGGCTGGAATGAAAATTATTTTGGAAGGAAAGACAGAACAGAAGTTTTCAAAATAGCACATTCAGAGAGAGTGTTTTTACAAATACTACTGTAAAATGAGTATAGCAAATACCATGAAGATTTTTCCTATATTATAGTGGTGCACATTCTCAGTAAATACCAGGAAGGTATTACCTGAGGAAATTATTATTCTGAAGTTCACAGTAGGGGTTTACTTAGGTTCTGTTTTAATTATGTAGAGACTTCCAGATGTAAAGTTGCTTTTCAGTTCTTGCTGGATGTGTTTATGTAGATGGAATAATCCTGTCTTCTTGAAACAGAATTATTAAAAAATACTGTGTTAATAATGCAAATTCATCATGGTTTTTAATTTAAGAATATTGAAGTGCAAATGCCTTTAATTAAAAGAAGAGCAAACTCCATGTAGAGCACTTAGTTTGGAAAGAATTCAGCATCAGAATTCAGCATTGCACTTGAGTGCACTTATCTGGAAGTGAAATGTGTGAAAACAATAAAATACAAATATAGCACATTTCTATGGAGAAGTCAAACAATTTAAGAAAAATGGAAATATTTTCATTATTTTTTTTTGCGAAGCCATTCATTAAAATTTGTAGGTGTTTAACTAAACAAAGCCTTAATTGAAAGTGTCAGAAGCGATCCATGGCTGCATTACAATTTTCTTGTTTATGCGTCATTTCCTTTACCACTTGGTTGGATAAACCCCACTATTTATCTGACCTACTTGGTTTGGACAAAAGATGTTCTTCACCCTGGTTTGTTTGCGTTCTTTAAGGAGAAGAATTAATACAGGCTTGGACTGAAAAAGATGAGAGTTCATTGGCTACTTTTTATCTGAACCAAAATCAGTGTTCTGAACAGGTGGCCACAGAACGGTTTTGTGGATGCAGAACACTTTATTCCATGTGTACTCTTCTTATGCATAAGTCTGATTTATTAGTAAAAACTGTTCAAAAGGTGTGTGAGAGATATTTTAACTCTAACAATGGCTATGTTAAATCCAGATGACTTTAATAAAGTGGATATAGAAATCCTTAACTTGCATAGGTAAAGACAGCAGTCTAATCAACCAATATTGATTCTAATTAATTTTATCCAGTATACTTTCCTAGTCTCACATATTATTTTTTTTTTTGGTACAGCATAAACACTTCTCAAGAAAATTTTTTTTTGGTACAGCATAAACATTTCTCAAGAAAAATATTAATTTATACTTATTTTGATGAGTGTGCCACTCACTTTGTGAATTTATGAAGCAAGTTAGAAAACTTTGAATAAATACGTATAAAATCTTTATACTCTACACCGTTTTAAGTTGTTTACTACTTATTTATACAGAGTAGGTTCTCATCAGGCTCTCTGTGTAGTTTTACAGAATCGGGGGGGATGCTTCTGCCTTATGCCAGCTAAGAATCTAGACACACAGTAGTGTAGCACTTGCACACTTCAAAGAGATGGGTTTTTTCCTGAGGAATCCCAGCTTCTGAGAGCAGTGATGGAAACTGACCCTGACTCCCACTATCCTTGTGGAGAAATGGTACACTGAAATATAAGAAGCTCTTAAATAATCCAGTTCATTGAATAAATTGTTGGGACTTTCCAGACTCGGATGCCTTCCTCTGAATTATGGATATAATAAACATTTCACACCCTATGTAGCAACACCAGGGCAAATTGGTTTTAGCAATTTCTAATGGAATAAAAATTTTTGTGTGCTTTGGAAGGTGTCGAGCAGGTTTGCCCTGTGCTCACCTGAGCTACTTTGCTCTATAATGGTTAAAATTAGGGCTGGGAATCTTTTTCTTCAAAGTGTCAGCAAGAAAGACACAACCTCTCATGACCCAGGAGAGGAAATTTACCTGTTGTATCCTCACCTTGCTCTGCTTATCAAAGTGATTTCAAAGACTCATTCAGACATTAGACTACTTTAAAGGGAAATCACACAAGTCTTGGGCCCCAAATAGTCTTCCTCAGGGCACTACAGGATTCATCTGTCTTTTGAAGTTGACAGTTCTATCAATTTATGTCACTTATTTTACAGTTGGTTTAAATTTTGAAGAAAAAAATTCATGATCTTTTTTCACCAAAAAAAAATTCTGGTTGTCTGTGCAGAGATAGATAAAGAATGAGTTTTGAAAATTATAATAGTAGGAAGTTAGGCTACCAGGACAATTTCAACTATGCTGTTTCGCAGGGAATTATAGAAATTGAAGATTTGAACCTGAATGGAATAGGCAATGCTTTTAAAGCTAGTGGTTCATCAGGTGTCTGTTCTCACAAATTAGTATAATTATTGTATTGTCAGTATGTAGTTTCATTAAAATACTGCTAAGGGAAAAAATCCAGTTTTTGTTGATGGCTGATAAATGCCATACTTTTGTTTCTGAAGTAATCCTACATTGTCCACAGAAATGGTCCCGTACCAAGTGCATTCCTTAACTGTAAATTTTACTGAGAAATGAATGCTAACTATAATAAACGCTAAATCTGGTCTAAAAATAGATCTCATCTGTAATACGGGATCCAAGGAGCTTGGATCCTAGAAAAAAATGCATATGGAAAAACATTGTATATTTGGAGCTGTTTCAGATGGAGACTGGCGAATGCGGGGAAAAAATGAAAGCTCAGATCAGTAACTTCACATTCTGGCATGAAGATGTATGTAATGAAATCCCTGGGTTATAAGGAGTTTGGCATGTGGAGTTCTGTGAAGAAACTGATGGTATCTCTCTGTTTGCCTACGAACACAATACCTTTTACGTATAAACCAAGCTTGAACTGGGAGTTGAAGCACATGGTGGGAATAGAAACTGTTTTTAATGGCACTTAATGGAAAGCTATTTATACAAATCAAATAGCACACTTGTGTGTGTGTGACTGCCCCCCTTGCAGCTTTTTGGCTGTGTGTACATCTTTGGTCGTGGAGACAAGGAAAGGTTTACTGACATAGGGCTGCTGAAAGGTGTTACTGTTTATTCAGCAATGGCCATGGGATTTCCACAACCAAATTTATTCATGAAAATCTTCAGTGGGCCTCTATTCAAGATGGAGATGAGAGCTTCTTTGGAAAACGAGAGGTGTTTCACATTTGCATCCTTAAGAGGTTGCTACTAAACTTGTCTTTAGACCCATGGAATGTCCTACGGAGAAAGGCATAAAAGCACGTCGCTGTTGGCTTGCGTTTGAATGCAAGCATACCCAAGTGACATATAAAGTCAGTAAGATGTACTTTGCTTGGAAATCTATCTTATTTATGCTGTCAGTTCCACTTCTTAGGAGGTGATGAGTTGTGCTGAGTGCTTCTCCTCCTGCCTCCTGTGAAAGCATTAATCTGCAGGAACTTGCCGATGTCTTCTCGCGACTCCCAGTGCTGACTGTTTTCTGGGTCACATGGTAGGAGTCACTGCAGGCAGGTCACACAGATTAATGTAATCTGTGTTGATCTGAAACACCACAGCACATACTGCAGATTAGTTCCTCACTCGCTGATTACAGCTGACCTCTTTTTCTGACATGCCCTTACATTTTACCTTATAAAGAATGTAAGACACAACCAAGCGTCTTATTAATTACCCTGTTTAATACCTGTCATGCTTTGACCTTTTGGCACAGCCTCGCTAAGAAAGTACAGTACAGAGATTCAAAAGGATGACTTATGCAAAACTGGAAAGAGATCATGTGATACTCTGCTTATTTTGCTTTGTTACTAAGGCTCTCATCAATGAATACCTCACTGTTATGAATAGTTAACACCTTCCCTCTCGCTGCACTGCAGAGTAACAGAAATACAATTAAATTATAACTCAGTCCTGTAGCAAAACACACTAATAGCTCCTGCATTTCAGTTAAAGTGAAAGCATATGCATTTTTATTTACCCTCTTTCAGGCCAGTACAAAAGGCTGGCATGTTATTTTTTCTGAATTATGTCTCTTTCTGAATTTGTGCGTGACCAGCGTTGCATGAGAAACAAAGGGGCTCGCATTTCTCTGGCCAGACCTTCTCCTGGTGAAATACGGTTCTGGGACTTCAGCTGCAGCTTTTGCGTAGCTGATTTTTGGTGTCAAAAAAAGGTGTCAAAATTACAAAAAGGTGTCTTGGTGTCAAAATTACAGAGGAAAAAGCAATGAAGTTTTAGAAGATGTCTCATCCTTGCCAAATTTTGAGGTTTAATTTTGAATTACAAATAAGTAAGCCTTACTGTAGACTGACTATCATGCTGCACCAGGTACTAATAAGTGTATTTGCAGGTGCCATGCACACTGGCCATTACATACCTTATGATCTTTCTCAAATGGAGTCAGGTGGTGGGCAGAAAGATAGTTATGTAAAAAGGAATCAGATTATCGCCTAGAAGAGAAAAAAAGTAGGGATTTTACCATTCAATTTGATGAATAAGTATTGAGAGATGTTTTTGTTCTATTTATAAGAACCTTAGAGAATAATTCAAGTTTGAAGACAATCATATGGATCATGGAGTCCAACTCCCTGCTCCTCCCAGGACTACCTAAAACTAAATCATATGACAAAGAGCATTGTCCTGATGCTCCCTGGACTCTGACAGGCTCGATGCTGTGACTGCTTCCCTGGGGAGCCTCTTCCAGTGACCACCCACCCTCTCAGTGAAGAACCTTTTCCTAATGTCCAAGATGAACTTCTCCTGGTGCAGCTTCATTCCATTTCCTCGTGTCCTATCACCGGTTACCAGAGAGAGGAGATCAGCACCTCCCCCTCCACTGCCCCCTTTCAGGAAATTGTAGACTGTCATGAGGTCCCCACTCAGCCTTCTGTTCCCCAAACTGAACAAACCAGATGACCTTAGCTGCTCTTTGTAAGTCTTGCTCCCCAAGGCCTTTCACCCTCTTAGTAGCCCTCCTCTGGACACGCTCTAATAGTTTGGTGTCCTTATATTGAGGCACCCAAAACTGCACATGGTAGTGGAGGCGGGACCACACCACTGCAGTGTAGAATGGGACAATCGCCTCCCTCAGCTGTCTAGCTATGCTGTGCTTGATGCACCCCAGAACATGGCTGGCCCTTCTGGCTGCCAGGGTATGCTGTTGACTCATATTCAACTTGCCATAAACACAGGCCCCAGATCTCTTTCTGCAGGGCTGCTCTCCAGCCTCTGATCCCCAGTTTGTAGGTATAACCAGGGTTGCCCTGTCCCAGGTGGAGAATCCTACACATGCTTTTGTTACNATTGAGGCACCCAAAACTGCACATGGTAGTGGAGGCGGGACCACACCACTGCAGTGTAGAATGGGACAATCGCCTCCCTCAGCTGTCTAGCTATGCTGTGCTTGATGCACCCCAGAACATGGTTGGCCCTTCTGGCTGCCAGGGTATGCTGTTGACTCATATTCAACTTGCCATAAACACAGGCCCCAGATCTCTTTCTGCAGGGCTGCTCTCCAGCCTCTGATCCCCAGTTTGTAGGTATAACCAGGGTTGCCCTGTCCCAGGTGGAGAATCCTACACATGCTTTTGTTACATTTCATACGGTTGGTGATTGCCCAGCTTTCTGGTCTGTCCAGATCTCCAAGTAAGGCCTCTCTACCCTTGATGAAGTCCACAGCTCCTCCTAGTTTAGTGTCATCAGCAGAGTTAGGTAATGTACATTTGATTCCTGCATTCAGATAATTTATAAAAACTTCAAAGAGCACTGGCCCTAGAATTGAGCCCTAAATTCCATCATTTCTATTGTCTTGACTCAGTACTCACAAAATTAAATAGCAGTTTCTGATCTGTAATCACAATACTACTGATGTCTCACTCCCCCATCATTCTGGGTGAAGGGACAGATTGGAAAAAAGAGAGCTTTACAGAGACCTCAGGCTACTTAAATAGATATTTCCGATTCCTTGAAGAAAATGGAGACAAGGAAGAACTTCATATGTGTTGTTCAGAATTAGTCAGACTTGTTCCATTGGATTACTGCTGGAATAAACAAAAGAAAATGTACAACTCTAAGCTTTTCAACTGGTAATATCAATTATCTCCTGAGGTTATATGAAAAGAAAGTAACTATGCTTTCATTTTACTTTAGTTCTAGTTTTTTCCTTCTGTTTTAGCTCACAGATATTTTCTCTTGCTTTTTAAAATTGTCAAAGAAAGTCTGAAAGTTTAATTTATGTTGTTAGGTTTTTGTCAAATAATTTTGTGTCCTCTTCAAACGTGAGAGAATGCTTTCCCTTTTTGTTTTGAAAGCTCTGGCCTGGACATTTTGGGAGGAGAAGAGAGAAAGAAAGATGCAATATGGAAAAGAAAAAACACTAATGGAAGAACTATTTGGTTTTGCAGAGAAACAAAAGCTATAGAAAGGAAAGTAACTTAGGAAAACAGCTGTCTCTTCAGAAATAGCCACCTTATTACATAAGCAGGGTTTTGAAAATCTTTTTCCCTTTTATTGTTCTATAGATACTTTCAGCTTAATCCATATGAGTATACTGTAGTATTCACACCGACTGGGAGAAAATTAGATTTTTTGTCGTTGTTAGATTTTTGAAGACTTCTTTCTATTCCGATTTTCTGAGGTTACAAATCCCTTTCAAGCAAAACAGTCATATATCAAAAGAACTGAGTGCAGACATTTGGTTCACTTGAATATTCGCTACAAGTTTCTTCATTTGCTCCCATCCTGGTAGCTAGGATTTAAGGTCTACCTAGTTCCTGTGATACAGCACTGTCTGTAGAAGTTTCTGCAATGAGAGTGAAATTCCATTAGCTCTTTGCCAACTGCTGTTCTCTAGAAGATTAATTTTAGTTCTGTCTGAAGACATTCCATCAGACTGCAGACTATGGGTTTGGTATATAACCCTGCGCAATTGAATTTTGCTTTGGTAAAACAGCGTATCAGGTGAGAGAAACTCTCTTGTGATCGTGGTTACAGCTGCAAGATTGAAATACTGCCCTGCCGTTAAAAATACTGTACTCAGTGGGGCTCTGAATAATGACAACATGGACTAGATTAATTTCTTTTATCATAGAGCTGTGAAGTTGCTGGAAGAAAAAGAGCATGTACATTCATAAACTGGAAGAAGAGACGTTGTATTAAGCTGGTCAATAAAGGAAGCAATGGGGCTGCCTGAGTTGTAATTCATTTCTCAAGACTGAATTAAAGCCACCATTGAATAGAGCCTTTTATTTCAGGGCGCTGGTTCTCAGTTGGACTGCAAGCTGCAACTCAGAATTTGCCTGAGGAGCCTAGCTTTGTAGGGTGTGACTGTGATAATAAGTTCCATTCATTCTGTCTTGAAGCGTCAGCAAGATGTTAGCTGGTAACTTAGAGCATCCAAAGATGCTACGTAAAGATGCTCTGGTTGCCCCACCTGGTGAGATTTTATTTTCAGAGAGCTTAAGCATTCACATCTTATATTGCACTCAGTACACTACACCTCCTAAGACTTTTTCCGCTACTATCAGTGGGATTTGCATCTAGTTATTCTTTCTGATTCAATGCAGGGTTGTTCAGATCAGGATCTGAATAAGCCTGTAGAAGTATGCCTAGATGAATGTCTACCTTTCAAGGAAAAGTATGTATCCCAAATTATATAATTAATACATTCTATATTGCATATGCAGAGTCTGATGCGAACACTAGTTGGCAGGTGCTGGTCTGCCACCCAGTAATAAGCTGGATATTCACAAATTGCTTTTCCATTACTTCTGTTATGTGAGAGGTTGTGACTTCATTTGAGCCAGAGGATGTGGCATTAGTGTAACTGAGAAATATATAGCATTCAGGTTTCAAGAATCATAGCCATTTTGTTCAAGCATATCTTGTTCTATTTATTTCTTTAGCAGTTGGTTGCATTTATGAAAAGCAGACATGTTTGGTTAATAAAAAGGATAATTTTCTTTAAGCTTTATTTCCTTGAGAAATCTGTGAAATAGGTTAGTTGGATCTTTAAAATAACATACACGAAGGTACGGATCATTGCTTCTTCTCCTGGGAAGATGCTGCTGTTTAACAGACTTCCAAAGTTAATTTATATAACTTATGCATACCCTGTAGCAGTGTTTTCAATGCTTTGGAAAGGACATAATCATTTCAAAATTAAGACACTCTATCAAATCTGATATAGTGGGATCGGACGTTTTGTGTGGTGCTAAATTTTACACAAATTCTGCTTTGGGTCCTCTGAAATGTTAAGATTAGAAGAAAAACAGGCTCTGAACAAGAATTTTGTGAAACTACTGCAATTTGCCTTTTGTAACTGTCTCATAAGTTAGATAGCTCCCTCTCCTCAAGCAATTATAACATAATTTCGTTATATTAATTTTGATTCTTATTCGGAGTTTTATCTCTTCATTGCATACTCTAGCGGTAATTTAGCTTTTAAAGGATTGCTGATTAAGAAGAGATTTATTTCACTGAGTTCAGCATTATTTTAAAATGGATATAGAGGCATCTGCTAGCATGCCACACTCTCAATATTTCTCACTGTATGGGTAGAGCTATGCAGAACTTAATTTTCTCCTTACCAGAAGCTTTCAGGGATTGCAGAAATTGTCATTTAATGACTTTCAAGAATTTTTGCCATTTGTCATTAAAAAGGAGCTTGGGAAAGGTTGATTCTTCAGGTAGTAACCAATCAGTAGTCATGGTGGTCATGCGTGGTGCAATTTTGAATCTCTGGTATTTCTTTTATTATTCTTGCAGTTTAGGGTTTAAGTATCTTTTAGGGACTGATGAAAATTTAGCTTCTATAGCTCAGAAGTAATTCTTGATGGAGTATCATGACTGAATATATGTCAGCAAAAGTTTTAGTTCTTTCTGGTGACTGACTATTGTCTTACAAGTAAAAATTTTCTGATAGGCTATACTTAAAATAGCAGCTTATCTATTTGTTAGACTGCTTTAAATATTTCATGAAAAAAGAAACTGCATAGATGTGGCTGTGGCTTTTATTATAGGAATATTAATGGTGTACTTTTTTGTGTGTGTGTGATGAATGAAACAGTCTTTGTGTTTCATGCTCATATTTTGGATAAGCTCCAGTTTGTGTGTGATAATTAGAATCAAATTCATCAAAGACTTGGCATTTAGAAAAGGAGAACACTGAAGGTTTGATACATTAATGTTCTCTTAGGGAAGAGGGTCAAATCAGAAAAATCAATCCAATCTGTATAGTCTGTAACAATTTTAAAATAAGATAAAAAAAAAAGAGAGACAAATTCTGTATTCCCATGGGGAGTCTCCCTTGGAAACTGGTTTTGCAATATGAAATTCAGCACTTGACTGTGATCTTGTAGAGTTAAAATGAAATCTGAAATGGCTACGCATTTAGCTGAAACTCCAGTGCTAGATGTTTGTAGGGAAGGTTTTTGATTACTTGAACATACCCACTATCTCACTCTTTTGATAAAATGTCAGATTTTAGCATTAGGAAATCTACTTGAATGATACCAAGATGAATCAGTAAAATAAGTGGTGTTACTATCCATGTGGAGTGTCAATAAGCATCCATTTATATGCTTTTGTTCAATTATCAGCATGCTTCAAATTAAAAATCTAGCACAATGCCTTTGTTATGTGTACTGAAAAATAAAACCTGAATCAGTGTAGGATTTTTTTAATGAAAAATTATTTTGTCTTGCTCAAAGATGTATCTGTAGATTATTTCTTTGATAAGGTGAATTGAAAGGTAATTCAAATTATTACCTCACTTTATTAATAGTAGACCATCATACCAGTTTAGTATCTTCTCTTTTTTAGGGTCAATTCTGTCTTTGAAAATGAACAAAGTGCTGGCATTTTATTGTCTTGTGCTACATCTTTGTACTTGTGTAATGGTAGATGATACTGAATGAATCACGCAAGGACCACTTTGTCCAATGTATCTATACCAGAATAAGAGCATATTGTGTAGAAACCTAGAGAAAAATCTTAAGGCATTGCGTACGCATATGACTATGAAGAACAAAAAGTGCAAGATAAAAGGTTGTATTGCCTACAGACTTGGTGTCCCCAGTGGAATACTTTTACTACTGCTATTGGAAATACGTTATTAAAGGCTTAGGCAGCCTTTAATGTTGCGTTCTACATCTTGGTCCAGGTGCTTACTTGCTGACACCGTTTGGATTGTAATACTATGAAATGGCCTGCTATTTTGTTGTTTTATATCCAAAGCGGCCGTTTGAGTTTCTGAAGTGGGTATAAAAGGCCGGCAAATTAGTGTTCTTCAGTCAGGGCCAGTGGTGACAGTGTATCACATCACATTACACCAAGTGCAAATAACTGTTCAAACCAGAAAGCTGTGGAGAAATCAGGCGCGAAGCTACAATCGGGTATGATATCTTTGGTTTACTTGCCAAGATAACGTATGAGCCACTAACAGAATGTGTTCTCTCCTTAAAGACAGTTTATCTTTCTGTTTTAATCAAGAACGGTTATGTTAATTATAAAATGTTTACTGGCACTGGTATTTTATTGACTGATAATTTTGCTATCTCTGCCTCTGGAAAGCAGGGGTACAGAGCCGGGTAGATACCTGTTTTATACTGTGTTGGATGATGCAGATGATTTTTACAAATAGTGCAGGACAATGTAATTAATATTACAGGACAGAATTACTGTAAATAGAGCAGGCCCCACAAGTTTCAGATCATTTTTGTTGTAAAGTGCTCTTTCAGACAGAAAATTTGAGAAGGGTTGATTTAATGAATTTTCTGATGGTTGTGGCATGACAGCTTGTTCTGATCATGGTAGCATTTTCTTCTTTTATATTATTGTGTAAATCATATCATAATCATATTCCTTATATAAGTCAAATGATCTTTATAGTTTGTGGCTGAATGCAGCGATAATGCAATTGTGTTTGTAAGGAGGTTACGAAATTGAATGGAATGAAATGAGAGAACATGTTTGAAGCAGAAACTTAAAGATGGTGAAACAGGCGTTGAATCTGCTTCTGGCCTGTTGAGGCAAATATAATTTGAAATGTAAACAGCACTGAGTGCTTGTTGTGGAGAAGGGTGAGCTGAGACAGTAGAAGGCTTGTCATATAAGCAGGTAATCAGGTCTCTTGAAAAACCTTCCCAATGATTGCTGTGTAGGCTAGGGTTAGGTTATGAGCCCTCTTGGGGGGGGGGGCATTTTGAAATGGCTTTAGCTGTGTATGAAGAACTGCTTGTTCTATTGCACCATACATACCAAAGAACCAGGCAGAAAAATCAGTGCGGTCTTGCCAAATGTTTTGTGAACTGCACAGATAGGTGTTGACAAAAATGAGATGGAGTCTGGCAGAGAGAACAAAAAGGCTGCAATATTCTCAGATCTTGTGGCACTGGATGCCCCCAGTGTCAGCCTGAGGTAAGAGGTATGATTGAAGAGAGACTGGGTGAGAGTAGATAACAGCAACATACTGCGGCAGTGGGAGCAGAGAATAACGATACGCTTATGGAGATGTACTAAATTTGGGAACATTTATAGGAAGGGAATCTGGCACAAGCAAATTAATAAATAGTCAAGATGACAACTTACCAGTATGCAGAACTTCTCTGTTACATTTATGCTCTTGTTTCAGAAAACGAATTGCATAGTCTGGCTGAGGAAGAAAGTGGCTGCTTCACATCTCAGTAATGGCATATGAATGCTGTGTGTTCTACTAAAATTTAGAAATAGCTGGAGGGAGTATGGTTAAGTTTCATTTCTTTACAACCTAGAGTCAAATTTGGTGTTAAAGTATGTGTTGTATGCCAAAATGAAATATTACAATTAATAATATATCATATTAGTATAGCATTATCAAATCTAAGCATTCTTAAGTCAAATAATTGAATCACAAAATTGACTGAAAAAGGTACGATTTAAACATACTGAGCTCCCATGATGTGTTGTAATTTGTGAGCTCTCTCTGTTACATATTTTAGGACTTGCAGATTTACTCTGCAGTCAGAGTGCTAGAAATTTTCTTTTCTTAAGGAGAGTTGTCATGAATTTAGGTATTCATGGCTCAAAGAAACATTACTAAGGAACAGAAAGCTCACAATGAAAACAAGAGTTGGTTTTCCTACCTGACATATGTTGCATGCATATGAAGCACTACATATGTTGCGTTTCTGACTTGGAATGGAAACTAACCCCAAGGAATTCACCAGCTGTCACATTTCACTCTTCATTCACTGTCATCCTCTATGCAAAGGGGTCACATCATCTGTCATCTTAGTGGGAATTAGGCTCTTTCTGGTGCTGGAGTGGTGCCAGTTTCCAACATCTGAGAATTTAGAAGTGAAGTTTTCCAGTTCATAACTGGCAGAGAAGATGAAAGGTTGAAGCTTCTGTAAAACAACCTATTGGTTCAGAATTATCAGCAGAACATCTATTAATGTCTTTATAAAAAAGACGTCTCCATATTGTTTGAACAAAGTAACTGAATTAGGATCCCTTCTCCTGTATCACCCAGTGATGACTGGGTACTGTAATATGGTATCCAGCCAGTCTGACTCCGCAAAATATCAAAACACTGCTGTTACTCCTAATCACTCACCATCACACACATCTTTGAGGAACCTGACTCCTTGTCCTCCTCTGATTACACACTTAACCTTTTTTTTTTTCATTACAGTTCTCTCTCTTATTGCAGCTCTCTTTTGATCATTGTTCTAGACCTGGAGATGCCAAGCTTGATCCTGTTAACTCTGCTCTCTGGTTTGCCACCCCTGTTCCAAATCCTAAACCTGTGTAGGAAGTAATCCCTGAGCCTCTCCCCTTGCTCAGCCTCCAGTGGGCTTGTGTTTTGTTCCAGTGTTGTTCTCTGTGGACTGATGGGAACCCTCCTGCTTTGTGCTCCGTGAGGTACAGCAGACTGCTTCCACCACCACTGTGTCTGCTAAGCTTTTGTATACTTGTCATAACAAAAAGTATCTGTTGAGGTGGGATGGTTTGACACCCACCTGAAAGGGAGTGACCACATGTTTCAGGCACTTCAGGCTTCTCTGAAAATCCACTGTAGATTAACTGGATGTCACTAATTTTTGATATCTAGAAGGGAATGAAAAAAACTTTGAAGGGAATTGCCTCTGTGGCTTAATTCTGTCGACAGCTATCAGTAACTTAATTGGGTGTTGAATGAAAAGTCTTCCGGAATCATTTGTGTGCTCCCAGTTTAAATGAGTCAACTAAATTATTTTTTTTGTCAAATTTCAGTGAATTCAAAGTGCTTAGCACTGAATCCTGTTATAAATCCCAGTGTGGCAGTTCTGCTGCCAGTTGAAATTCATCTGAACATTTCCTCTGGGATAAAAGGATACTAAGTTGGAGTGCAAAAGTCCTGTCTCAGAACCATCCTATCCATTATGAGTTGGTGCTCTGCCTTCCTTGCCTCTCAGGGTTGTTTCTGTGCAAGAATTCTTACCTGGGATGCTATTATGTTACCCCATTTTGAGAGACGCAATCATCAATCAGCCTTATCCCCTGACCCTTTCCCTGGGTCACCAGAACTTGCACCAGCTCTAGCTGGGAGAGCTGTCAGTCTTCTTCACTTGGTTCTCAATGACTGTTATTGGGGAAGTTGCAAATGGTAGCTGAATGGAATGGCATGCCACTTGATTTTGTGTGTTGAGAGAAAAACAACTGTGAAATTTTGTGAAAGATGCTTAGGACCATTTTTTTGCCTCCCTTTTTTCTTGATACATCTTGCAATGTATCAAAGGGAAGGAGTGTATGTAAGTGCCTTGCATAATAAGTAGGTGTCAGATATGGCACTGATATGGGAACCTGATCTCTTTCCATGACCATGTGACCTGCCTTCTGGATGGAGGGAAGGCTGTGGATGTTGTCTACCTGGACTTTGGTAAGGCCTTTGATGCCATCTACCACAGCATTCTCCTGGAGAAGCTGGCAAATCATGGCATAGACAAGTGTACGCTCCACTGGGTAAAAAACTGGGTGGATGGCCATGCCCAGAGAGTGGGGCAAAATCTTGGTAGTGGCCAGTCACCAGTGGTGTCCCTCGGGGCTCAGTTTTGGGGCCAGTCTTGTTTAATGTCTGTATTGATGATCTGGATGAAGGGCTTGAGTGCCCCCTCAGTAAGTTTGCAGACGACACCAAACTAGGTGGGAGTGTCGATCTGCTTGAGTGTAGGAAGGCTTTGCAGAGGGATCTGGACAGCCTGGATTGATGGTCTGAGGCCATGATATGTGGTTCAATAAGGCCAAGTGCCGGGTCCTGCATAACAACCCCATGCAGCACTACAGTCTTGGGGAAGAGTGGCTGAAGAACTGCCCAGCAGGAAAGGACCTGGGGGTACTGGTGGACAGCCAGCTGAACATAAGCCAGCAGTGTGCCCAGGTGGCCAAGAAGGCCAACAGCATCTGGGCCTGTATCAGGAATAGCGTGGTGAGTAGGACTTGGGAGGTGATCATCCCCCTCCACTTGGCACTGGTGAGGCTCCATCTCAAGTACTGTGTCCAGTTTTGGGCCCCTTACCACTAAAAAGACATTGAGGTGCTGGAGCAGGTGCAGAGAAGGGCAATAAAGCTGCTGAGAGGTCTGGAGAATAAGCCTTATGAGGAGAGGCTGAGGGAGCTGAGACTGTTCAGCCTAGAGGAAAAGAGTCTGAGGGGAGACCTTATGGCTCTCCACAACTGCCTGAACAGAGGTTGCAGAGAGGTGGGGGTTGGTCTCTTCTTCCAAGTCCCAGGCGACAGGACAAGAGGAAATAGCTTCAAGTTGCGGCAGGGGAGCTTCAGGTGGGATATCAGGAAAACTTTTTACACTGAAAGGGTTATCAAGCATTGGAATGGGCTGCTCAGGGAGGTGGTTGAGGCACCATCCCTGGAGTTATTCAAAAGATGAGTTGACATACTGCTTAGTGACATGATTTAGTGATGAGTTGTTGCTTTTTATCAGTTAGGTTGATGATTGGACTAGATGATCTTAAAGGTCCCTTCCAACCTAGATAATTCTATGATTCTGTGGAACCAAATCCTAGTCCCTTGAAAACCTCAGTAATTATCAAAAGAAAAGGAGAAATACGAGTTTAAATGTAAGTCAGAGTCCCACAGAAAGGCTGCTTGTGGGTTAAATGTCAGAATCAATGTAACAAAGATGATACCCTGTAAGTGATGAACACTTTTCTGAAGAACCGTTTCCAGTGAGTTGTCAACCTCTTTGGAGTTGTAAATTGTTACCGAAAACAAACAAATCCTTCATGCCAAAAAACAAAAGATGGGTGGGGGAGAGAATGGAAGTACCCTCTGAGCTGCTCAGCTTTCAGAGGTATTTCAGCAAGCTTAGTCCTCCATCTGTTATGGAGGTGATCTGGAATGGTGATCTGGATTGATGATCTACTAGTTTGGGAAGGGGTGCATCTGTCATGTTTCACAGGTGTTTTGTTTCTTGACAATAGAGGCATTGATAAAGCACAACTGGAGTAGAATACAATGCTTTCTATATTTTGTGATCTTAATTAAGCAAAACTGCCTTGTTTGAAATGTGCTCAAAGCACTGCTGCCATGATATAGTGTAAAAAGTCCACAGCAGAAAATTATGTGTGTACTCCTGGGTATGGGAGTTACTTTCTTCTCAGGGGTTATGCTTTAGATACCATAAACTTTTTAAAGAATGTTTCCATAATAACTAGGAAGGTATTTCAAAAAATGAGAATGGGCAGTGTAGAGTTGTGTTGGAGTAGAACTGTAATCTGACTTCATTCTATCGAACACCACTGTTCTGTCTCCATGAGGCTGACCTAATAGAGATTTTCAGTGGTCTAGGACTTGGCTCAGCATTTGCTGGTTGAGGTAGGGGAATTTGGGGTAAGATGGAGCTGGCAGATGCCATGGCTGGGTGATGGTCAGTATAAGAGGAATGCAGAATTAGAGGAGGCTTGCTGAGATGAGGCTGTCCATAACCATCTGTGGCTGTCAAGAAGCAGAGCCAGAGTTTCTCTTCCTGGCAGGCAAGGAATCTGATTAAGGTTATTCTTTGGGGTGTAAAGTCAACAAAACACTGTATAATTTATAACCTCCTCTACTCACAACTTGCTTTCCGTTTTGTAAACTCTCTGGGCTGAAGGTAATCTTTCTTGAGTTTTTTGTTATTCCATTTGATCTTCTGCAAACTGTAGATGACAATGCTTTAAACAAACCTGCCATTTAGAAAAAATCTATAAATATGCATATTCGCTCAGCTAAAAATTTGATTTCCAAATATGAAGAGAGCTCTTGGATTTTTCTTAGAAGATGCTAAATTTTGATTTGACAGCCTTGCAGAGTCTAACAGATTGAGAAGAGAGCTGTTGGGGAAGTACACAGCTGCATTATGATTGAGGCTCTTTCATTTTGGTTGCCGTATCTCATTTACTCTTTCAATGTTTCTTCTTTATTTCTGGTCCCAGGTTAGCTTTTCAACATAAATAGTAGGAGCAAGAAAAGTTAAATTAGAAAAATCCCTCTTCTAGTCCATATCAAAGACATTGTTTATTTAAAAGTTTTAAATTTACTGCCTTGTCAATGCCAATATGACATGCTAGTTATTAGTCAGTTCAGCAGCAACTGCAGGCTTCATTTTTGGAAGACTTTGTCTACCACTTGAGGCTGAAGACATTTCTGTGTTTTGATCACTTACAATATGTGAATCACATGCCAAACAGGTCTGTAGTTTTAAAAGATAGATCTTGAACAGAAGAGCTCTTTTCTTTATCTGACCACCCAATTGATATTTTACTGCTGAAGGACAACGAGCTAAGTGTTGGAGAAATACAGAGCTTTCTATTAAAAAGGAAAAATAAAGCAATATTTAATGGAGTGATGAGGTTAATAGCAGTAAAGATGCTGAAGGTGAAGCTGGTCAGGAAACTGAGGCAACCTGCTGCTATTGCTTGAACTGGAAAATCAATGTCTTTGTCTGTTTTGCTGTAGGGAATACTGGATTAGGCTTTGTGTTTCCAGCTCCCTGTGGGTGTCATTAGGAGCAGAAGTACGGCTGAGCTGTGTAGAGGTAGCTAGCATGTATGTTTGATGAAGAGAAACTAAGAATGTCTGTCCTGATACTTGAGATCACGAGAGAGCATTGGAATGTATTATTCCTTAGAGCATTTGCCAAAATACTTTCCTAATCAAGTCACTGAACAATGAGGATTTAAAAACACTGCAGTTAATGAGTGAATTCTGCTTTTTGTGTGGGAGTGGAAATGTTTTGGTATAGCACTAAACTTGTATATTATTAATGATGGATTGTGGCTTGAAAGGATCAAAACTGAAACCAACCCAGCAAATATGACTTACCCAAATGGTACTCATGTCAGTTAGTGTTCTCCTCTGAAAACAAGGTTGCTTGTTAAATGGTTGTGTCAAAACCTGATGCTACTGTGGTCACTGCTGTTTCTCCCTGCAGGAGGGTTACCTACCTATCAAAACATCTCAAAATCACTATGGTATTTGGTTGACCTTCAAGATGCTTTGGAAGAGTTAATAGGTTATTTGTCTGTATCAGCTGCTGCTTCTAACCCTCCAGCCAAATTGATGTGTATTAGTGGCACAGCTTCACAAGCTGGATGTATCCTGTGGAAGGTAGCTTCATTCGGCTGTCACTTCTTCTCAGGTTGTCAGTCTTTTTCAGTTGGCCTATGTCTTTTTGAAAGCTATTTTTTACAGGCTCTGTTTGCTAGCAAGACTGATAGCTCTGCAAAAATTTAAGCAGATAAGAAAATATGCATAATTTCTCATCTTCTTAATCAGTAGAAGTAAGAAATGAAAAAAAAAGAACCCGAAACCTCCTTGCAAGTAAACACAATCGATAGCTGGTCCTATTAAAACTGGTCTGAATGCTTTTAACACTGTTTATTCAGTACTGAGCCTTTATCAGCATGTCCTGTGGCATTCAGCAAAGTATTTTAACAAGCTACTCTGAGTATTCAGAATAGTGCTTTGAAAGTTCTGTCCATGTATGAAGACAAGATGTTCTGGCAAGTTGGACAGAACTGGTATTCTGGTATCACATCGCACCCCTCCTTGTCCACATGGTACAGTGGATATTAAGACACTTTTGTTCATGGAAGGAGGAACTGCAGATGGCAGGAACCTGCACAAGAGCTGGAAAAAAACCAAACCCAGGGATGTTTTCTCTGGTGGTTTCTTTAGGGGATACAGTAGTTCTGGAAGACAGAGCCTGAAGGAAAAGAGAAGTTAATATGTCTCTCTCCCTTAATTTACACACTGAGTTTAGTCTTCTCTCTGCTCTGAAACTATTTCTTTAAGCTGGAGTAATCTGAGGATCCCTTTGTGCTGGAGTCAGAGGACTTATTATCTTCCTGTGTTATTTTTGTGCCACTGGAAATCTCTTCTGACTCTTTTCAGATATATTATAGCCACTATGTTTTTGGATGGTGTACAAAGCAAGTACAGGTACCAAAATCAGATCCTGATCCCTTAAAGGTAGAACAGGCATTATTCCAAAGAAGATGGGAAACCTGACAAGAGAGTCAAAGAAAAGAACCATGAGAAAGCTGTCCTAACTGGAGGTATGTGCACTAGAGGAGACTATTGCAGAGAGCAGTATTTGTGAAGAGATAAACTTCAGGTGGAGGGAAGAAGTTCTGGTGAGAGGATAAGGAAGTTTATAAACCAATATTGTGACTGCAAAGTACATCTGCAAACCTAAGAGTCAGTGGGAGAACAGTGGGATGATGGTTCTGTGGTGCATGTGGAAGAGTGGGCATTCTGCTAATGTATTCAGAGCTAGAGAGAAAAAGGGAAAACTTATCACTGAAATGTTTGAAGGACAACAAAAACAGCTTTTTTGTTTTGGAGGGGGAAAATTCTTTGTTTTAAATTCTACAGGAAAGTACCAACATAACTTGTTTTTTAAAGGAGCTTTGCTTTCTTATTACCATGTCAAATTTTTAAAATAGTGTGAGACTTTTCCCCGATATGTATCAACTTACCAAACGCAATGTCTATTAAGCAAAATTTTCAAGGCAGAGTTAGAATTGAGTAATATAAATTACCGGGAATAGTCTTTGGAAAGACTGTTGTGACAGATTATCTGTGGGATAGTTAATAAATATGATAAAGATTATAACTGCATATCAAGAACATCACAGAGCTATAGAGATATTTTCATTGTACAAAGACATTTAAAAAGAAGCAAAGCATAATTGTAATTGCAGAGTACGTGCTAATTAGTAAACCGATGTGTCAGCATGTTCACCAAGTTGCTCAGTATGGGAAACTATAGTTTCACAAGTTGCTTTATGGGCTCTTAAAAAGAGGCATAAATAGTATCATCAAACCCATGGAAAAAGCTCTTAATACTTTTTTTTATAGATCACTTTAAATTTTGCAACATACAGAGTAGGTAATTGCTCTCAAAAACTACTAAAATTAAGTAATCTTTTCCTTTGTGTTCTGGGGAGTACTTGCTACATCTGATAGTCCGACCTTGCAGATAAAATTTCTGGCTTTTGCATTTTTGTGTCTCCTGTAGCCATTGACATAAAATTATCATCAGTAGTGTGTCACCAGAGAGCATTTTTAGCTTAAAAGCTCTTTCTTCTGAGTTACCAGTTGGTTTTACTGGCTAGATTGCCCTCATTGAGTAATGAGCTTGATAGTGCTGGTGGCTGTTAGGAATCCAAATGGCTTTCTTAACTTGAAGACAAAACTCTCAAGCCTAATCTAAATTCTTACTCAATAGTTTCTCATTGGCTTTTCATGAAAGCTTCCATGTATTATGAGAACAATCTGGTATTTCATTTCACAAAACGGGTAATGAACTTTCTAAAAGTTTTTGAGTTTTCATTCAAATAATGAATCCCATCTATGCATAAACTAAACACTTGCATGAATTCATTTGCTTCAGTGAATTGTAACTTACTGGAAAAATGTTTTCCTTGTAGACATGGTAAGAACACTTTAGTTGTACCTACCCTTTACTATTCCAAATTACATTTTTAAAATGTTTGTAACAAAACTTTCTTAAATACTAGAATATCATAATGGATTGTGATATACTTAAAAACTGAAGCATAAATTATTATGTATTTTAGTTGGTATGGAATAGACCTGGAATGTATGCAGCTTTAAAAATGGAATATTTTTTTTTTAGTAATGAAAACAAATATTTTCTTGTGGCTCTCATCTGAGTTTTTTTTTTTTCCAGTGTTTTTGATTACAGTAGCTTATTTGCTTAGAACAAGCTCTGTGATGCCTCTCTACCTGATGCTCCCTTTTTTCGCATATTTATGAGTAGCTGCATTTCAGTGTTGGAACACACATCACCAAAGGCTAGCATTCAGCAAGGTTATAGGTCATGGTAGTCTGTAAGATATAGTGAAGACAACCTGATAGTCACATATTTTTCTACATATTACAGATTCAGATATGTGTAGAATTACACACTGCATTTTTGCAAAGTCACTTTCTATAAGGTAAATATAGGTATTGTCAGTCACTGGAACGGGCTCCCTGGGAAAGTGGTTACAGCACCAACCCTCTTCAAGGAGCATCGGCACAATGCCCTTAGGCTAATGTTTTAGTTTTAGGTAGACCTGTGGGGGGCAGGGAGTTGGACTTGACGATCCTTACAGATCCTTTCCAGCTCAGGTATTCTATGATTCAACAGAATTCAACAAGAAAAAATTTTCTAGTACTGCAATAGGAAAATGTATCCAAGTCAATTTTGCAATAAATACTGAGTATAACGTAAGACATGCAAAGGGTAAGTTTGAGTATCCAAGAATATCTGTTTGAAAGGAAGCTGGGGATCCACCAGGCCCTGACACACAGTTTTGGCTTTGCTGTTAAGATGAAGACTGGGGGTCAGGTTGCTCTTTGTGATAACAGAGAAATTGTGGTCAGGTGTGGGGGTTTTTATCAGCTACAGAGTCATTAGCTTTCTTGATCTGAGGGAATAAATTCATAGATATTACTTTGTGTAAATATGCATTAATGTTTAATAATAAAGCAGAGTGGCCTCCCTGACCTTGGAAGGAATCCTCAGTTTGCTTGGATTTGTTATGGAGAATCCCCAGCATTTACAATGAAAATTGTCCTTGTGGGGCCTTCAGTCCTCTGGAGTTAGTTTTCCACAAAGCAGCGTAAGAGAGGTAGTTCAGTTTATTACAGTGACTTGTGCTGAAGCTACTCTGAAAAAGAAGAGGCGAAAAAATGACATGGGGCAGAAAATCCAGCTTGGTTGCTTGGCTGAGGAGTCCATGTGTCTTTCCATGCTTGATTAACTGTGCTTGTACACTTGACTTTGGCTAGAGACCACTTTTATTTAATAGTGTACGATTTGGGCAGCATCTGAGATAAAAGAAATACTAATGATTTTAGATCCAAATTTAGAAATAATTCCCTTACAGGGAAAGGCACTCCTTTAAATATTTGAAAAGATGAAAAGAAAAAAGCCCCAACAACTTAACCTATATTGTTTTTAAACAACGCACATGGAGTCTAATGTAAAGTATCACCAAAAGCTGCACAGATGCCAATTTAGGATAGTTGGAAACCATTTGAACGTTTGGGATGTTGCATGGTATGATGGAAGTTTTCTTCCCTGCTATTGTAATAGTATTAATACTTCCCCACCCCCCTGACCAGCTGGAAGTGGCTCAAATGGAAGGTGAGAAGAACAAGACTGTAACAAGGGGATGCTAACAGGTTCTGAAATATGAGCGTTACCAGCTATTTGAGATTCAGTGGCTGTAATGTGATAATGAGCTATTAAATTGTGCAGGTAGAAATCACTGACAAAGCAGTGACATCAAATAGAATTATATGACAAATAGGACAAAATCTCATTCCTCATTCTCCTGTTCTTTTCTAATGGGAAATATTAAATAAGAAATATGAATTCTATGTTTATAAATGGAAATTCTGTGAAGAAACATAAATCCAAACTACTTAATTTTATTTGTCAAGTAAGACTAGAAGGTAAGCAGCTGATCATGTTAAAAGGTAGACCTTGGAGATCCAGTTAAGTATTGGGAAGACATGATCATCCATCAGTCAGTTTTGGGTTATAGGCATAGTCTCCAGCACTATTTTCTTCTGTCAATATGTCTTATTACCAACTGGGAAGATATATTGTATCTTATTTTAAGCCTTCTACTCTGAATATACCTTATGTAAAGTTGTTCATTTAACTGATGTTCATGAAAGAACAACTCTTTTTCCTTAAATGGTAAAACAATGTAGGATTTACTGTTCCAATATCCCTGTATGTTTTATATTCTCCACTAAGGACTCTTTCCATAAAAGGTGTGGTTTGGAAATTAGTACTTCTTTAAAATTAAAAATTAGCAAGGGCTGAGTTGGGCCCCGGTAGGAAGATCTGAATAGTCATTGCTGAAATTTCAAGAAGGAACAGCACTGTGGCACATAGAGTGTACTTTTACTCCAAGAGAAAACATATTTATATTTACTTTTTTTCCCCTGCATAATTTACTACTTTCCATTCAGTAGCTCTGCTTTGCTGGTTGGGAGGGAGGGAATGTAATGAAAGTGCTCTTTCTTCTTGCTCTTACCTGTCATCTGCTTCTACTATTCCGTACACTGGTAGCAATGTGGTGTAAGAGATGTATTAAGAGATATCCAAGTACTTAAGATTAAGATGAGATTAATTTTATTAATAGGAAATGCAAGTTCAAAAGAAGTTACCATCATGTTTTATAGAATGTAGTGTTTCTTAAGGGCTGGAAGCTGTGAGCGTTAGTGTGTGAGTATTACCAGAAGAAAATGCTGTTACAAGAAGCTCCTTGGTGTCTGTTGAGTGCATTTAAATTAGATTATCCCTCCACTGCTCTGCCCCTCCCCCCACTGAAGACATGGAAAAAAAGGGCTCTTTTTATGAGACAGGTTTTAGCTTTGGTCAAAAAGTACATCTTTGCTGCAGTTGCAGTGCTTGTACTTTGTTGTAAAGCTGCAGGTCTTCTCCACACAAGTAGCGTTCAAAGTAAGATTATGTCAGTGTTTCTCCTGTAGTAAAAGTAGTTCTTGTTTTCTAAATAGACATTCTGACTGGTGGCATAACTGTATAAGTAATGTGCCGCTTTAGGGATATCCTTTATACATTTACTAATTTAATTTGAAAAGTAACATGAAGTATTTCATGTACTTCTCCAAACTAGATTCCCAGAATATAATCTAAGAGAAAACAGTGTAAAAATTTAAAGAAAGACAGTGGCTGTATAAACATGCTTTGGGGTTTTTTTGTGGACGAAGGTGGTATTTTTTTTGATGCTGGAATCTTCCTGTTCAGAGAAGGAAAATATAAATCCCCTGGATCTTCTTTAATTATTCCAATCACTTAAATCTTACAAAAAACCCAATAGGCGTATGTTTCTATACTATATAGGTGTCAAGAGAATAAAATTTAAGTATCTCTTCAGTAAAACTTCGAGAACTTTTTAATGGTCTCACATTATAAAAACAAGTCATAAAACTTCTATTAGCCTTTTTCATGTGAAGATTTTTCCCTTTGTCAATAAAGAAAAATAGTTTAAAAAAATCAGGTATTAGCAAAGTGCAGTATATAGGGAATATATATATATAT